>JAGGNH010000118.1:0-176994 GCA_026586065.1 Dioscorea zingiberensis | reverse complement strand
ATTGATATATATATATATATATATATATATATATATATATATATATATAAACACACATATATCACTCCTCTAATTTTATATACTATCAATTAAAAGATATAATACTATATCATCATAGTATTTTGTCACATACCTAATTTTATTTAAATTCCATACACACTCTTATGTTTGGGTTAGGCCCAAATCAAAAGTATTGGCCCATTCCAATTTCGACACATTTACTAAATCTTTAAACACTTGTTTTATAGAACTAATCATCCCAGATTAATTTTTAAAAAGTAAAAAAGTAAATCACTACAAAAAATCGGAAATTACATTGCTTGATCACGGTGACGCCTGCGTACCTCTTATGATAGATCCATCACCTTCCGCATAATCTCATCTTAGTGATGTGGCACCTTCCCCTTAAGTATGGGCCCCTCGGTTGCGTTGCCTTGCAAAGATCCGGACCGAAAGCGTGGCAGCCTCGCCGACCTCCATGTCCGCCACTCCCATGCATCGCGTGATAGTAATACAAAGCGCATAAAGCATTTACGACGTGTTCGTTCAACGCCTGGTCTACCCGACTCCATTACTTAATCTATCCTACCCGAGCTAAGTCACTAGGGCAAGCTAGGTGGCCGTTATCTGCATTGCTCGATACCATATTAATCTGTACCGGACCTAATTCGGATCCCGGACCTCGAAAGCACGCCCATCAGATCGGAAGTCGTATCCAAGTGGAGACGAGCCCCACTCGAATACAAGGCCTAAAAATGATAAGCAGATAACAATAATAATCAAATGTTCATTAATAATAAAGAACCACCTTAGAGTTATACAACGGAATTAAAAATCATGAAGGGTTCCAGGTACCCTACAAAGCTCTATACAAAGTTAGTCCCTATAAGGGTCCTACAAGTGAAACTCTCACACAACCTGAGGTCCTCGGACCTCTCCAACCTATCCCAGTCCCATGCGTAGCTCCAAACCCTGAGTCATCTGTTCCTCTTAACCTGGAAGAGAAAAAGAAAGTGAAGTGAGCTTTCGAAAGGAAAGCTCAGTAAGTACCCTGCAGAGAAATCACGATAAGCATAGTCCAAATAGTCAAGATAGACAAATCAAGACAAATAGTCAACACAATGAGTCAATCAAACGGGGCCCCCTAAGCCCGACCAATCACACCTCCACGGTCAGCACAAGTGCCGTGTGCCTCAATGGTCAAGTGCCGGACGCATGTGCGTGGTTATGCTCCCCGAAAGTACGCATACTCCATCCCCGAGACATACCGACCCAACCTAAACACAAGCACCATGAGTCGCACAAAGAATGTCCCGGTCCACGGTGCAGCATGCTCGCTGAAGCATCCAAAAGCAACTTGTCCAAACAACTATCCGCAGATGTGGAAAACATCAAACAAAACATGTATACCGAATCAACAAATGATATCCAAATCATAATCACAGTACAATCATGATACCTCAAAGAAAGGATATACCAAACTGGGTATAAGAATGCCAAAGAAACCCATACAAAGGGTAGAAACGAGGCAAAGGCACCTACAAAGAAACATGAAATCAACAAAGTCAAGAAAAGCCCATCACCGGGCGGGTACTAGGCAAAGGCACTTTACTTCTATGAACAAAGTTTGGAATCCCACCTGATCTCCCTCCCGACGCCTCTATATTGATATCGGTTTGTAAGGTTCCTCGGCGACGCCGCTTCCTGAAAGGCTTTAGTGGCGGCTCCGCAAATTGGATCGGCTCCATGATTGACGGACGATGATCGCACGTGGATGTTGAAGGGGATTTCGGGATTTTGGTGGAGAGCCAGTGGAGAAGACGATCTCTCTCTCTCTATATCTTTCTCTTGCTATATATATATATATATATATATAGTTATAAAACCTTATCATCACGGCCTGTATCTCTAACCCTTTTATATATTCATATATATAATATAGAATCCATCCACTGCCGTTTTATGCCTCTTATTTAAAAGTCAAGATACATACTATCCCTATATATATATTTGTTTATGTTTATCTATCTATATATTATTATTTATTTATTAACTTTACTTTTTAATTAAGTTTTTATCATAATGTGAATGTATATATATATTCAAATTTAATATATAGATTTATATATACTATCCCTCTAATCTAATTTTATCTCTTTGTTTCTTTTTTTTTTCAAAACCAAATCAATATCACCCAAAGCACGTCCTCTCTCTCTATATATTTGATTTAAATTATTTTATATTATTTTAAATTAATAAATTATTAATACTTTATATATATATATATATATATATATATATATATATATATATATACTCCTTATATACTCCTTATCTTGTCTATCCACACTTATACCACACTTATATCCAAATAGAAATAGAATTAAATATTTGGTCATATATATATATATATATATATATATATATATATATATATATATTACATGTTTAAATATATCCATGATATTTCCCTCTCTCTATCTATATTTAAACATATAAGTTAATATCTTCTTGCCCTCCATCCGTACTCATGCATGGTTTCCAATTCAAAACCTTATCTCATAATTTTATATATATTAAAATTCCAATCTAACTCACACCAATAAATATTTATATTTTGATATATCTTAAACCAAATAATATAAACTAAATTTATCCAAACTTAGGGTTTTAAATCTACTCAAAATATAATTAGAAAATAATCTTCATATCAAGTCTAATTATCTCCATATATGACAACCTTCTTTTAATTAGCAATTAACTTAAGGGTAGATTGGAAAATTTTATTCCCAAACATACTTCAATTAGGATCCAAATCTTGAGGCCTTTTATTCCTTAACTCTAATAACTAGAAAAATTTTAATAACCTAAAATTTTCGTGGTTTCACACCTTATGCTCCTTTGTCATAGAATACCTATCCATTTGCTCCAAGATTATCCATATCTTGCTCCAATGGACTCATCATCTCGTCAATATTAAAAACACTTGCATTAGTGCATAAACTAATCCATTTAGTATAGAAACTTACTAAAACAAGTGTGTATGCTAGTTGAGGTAAAGTTTATACAAAATAACCCAAATTGGCTCTTGAATACATCAAGTAGATAGCCATATTTGGTTTTAACATAGAATAATATGTCATCTAAATAGCTCTATTTTGAGAGCAATCACACCCCAAATCCTCAAACTATTGCTTGTCCTCAAGCAACAAAACAATAAAACATACAAGTCAATAGCTCAAGCATATATATTATCGTGTTAGATCTCCTTTGCCAATGAAAAATAGATGCAACAAGACACAATAAGTAAAGGGTCAAGATTTCAAAACCCAGCATAAATCATAATTAGATATTCTTTATCGCGGATTAGAATTCTACTAGTGTAGTACCTTTTAGTCAAATTGTATGTTACATGGATAGATACATGCAACGGAGAATAGAACTAAAAGCACAAATTTACAAAGTCAAATCTTTCAATACTCTCGACAAGCAGAAGACACTACTCCATTGGTAGCCTATTGCTCACATCTTATAGATGTTGCTTTTATTCTTTTCTTTGCATTGTTTATTGCTTTCTTTTTATTCTTTTATTTAATTTTTTATTATTATTTTGATTTATTTATTCACCTTTTAATGTGAGCTCACCTATACCCCAAGTTTCTATGCACTTCCCTATGTGTCAAGTCCTACTCAACCACCAAGAGGTTTATACTCCTACCTCTTCTCCAATGCATATATGTTCTCTCGTATAATATACAACCTAGATCAAGTCATTCATGAAGTGCTAAAAGAAGTTCTAGATGCACAAATGTATATAAAGATGTGATCTTCCCAAAGTTTGAAAATTAAAACCTCTAGTACTCATTTGTGTCAAATGCACTATAAAATAGGAGATCAACCACTTAATTTCTATGCATGGGGTGTGTAATACATACTTATAAATGAAAAAATTTTCAATAAGCTGCAGTGAAAATGACTAAAACTAGCATGATATATATCAAAACACACAAGTTTCAAAGCACATGAAACTCCACTCAAGAACGAAGATAAGTCATCATCCCTCGATGACACATGAAGTACAAAAACAAAATGAGAGAGAGAGAAGAACAAAAACTAAGAACAAGTCCTCAAGAACACTCCCCTAATGATCGGCAAGGTCCTCTTTATCCGAATGCTCCATCATTGGCTCCTCTTTGGTGCAGCAAGCTTGTGGGTGCAAGTGTGTGGGAGTGCGGCTATAGAAGATGTGAAACAGTGTCCCACATCAAAGGGCTATGTGGGGCAAGCTCTTGTCGCGGTGGGCCTCCGAAGCATACTGTCCTACAAGAAAGAGAAGAGACAAAAGCTTGGAAGTAATTAAAAGTCAAGCTTAACCAATCATTCAAGCATGTTACAAAGGGTGGTACAAGTATCTGCAAGGGCATAGACTCATGAAGTAAGGCATAAAAAATTTATCTATAAAGGTTCGCCTTTTATTTTCTAAGTCTAGGAAAAGGAAATTTTTTTGCGTAGTCTCCCCTTGTAAAGTGAAGGTTCAAAATATGTACAATCATTCCCACATGCTCAATTTCATTCCCAATCAAAACACACATTCAATATTGAATTGTATGGAAAAATTCAAACCCTCATTGTGCCTCATTCTTCATGAATTTTATCGGTAAAAATAAATAAATAAATAAGTGGCTATGAATGCTTACCATCAAAGTTTGCATGAATGAGAGTGCTACAAACAATATTTGTAGGCCTTGGGAAGGGGTGGAGACGCTTGTGTCACGTAGGGGTCAGCCGCATAAGAGAAAGAGAGAAAATAAAACAAATGGTGCCAAATTCCGGTTTTGACCTAAATTTTGCTTCACATCGCGGATGTTTTCCCTACTCAATCCTGGTTTTTATAACATCACATGTTCAAGTAGGGAACATTACAAGTATACTATTTTAAGTCCCTTCCGGGTTTTTCCCTAGGCCAGAAACATCGTGGATGTGAATCCATGTGAATCTACATAGCTTATACTTATACATCTTTTCCTAACAATGCTTGTATAACAAGTGTGTTTCTTCAAATTAAAGATTGGAAAACATTACCAAGCCTTGCCGAATTAAAAATTATGCTTTTTTCCAAACCTTTTCATGATTAGATAATCACAGTGCTTCGCTTCAATGGACCTCCCCCAAACTCAAGGTCTTACCTACAAAACAAGTAGGGATTATTCCAAACATGAGAAAAACAAGGGCTAGAAACTAGAAAATTAACAAGAATAAAATAAACTACTAAAAGCAATAAATCCTAATTCTTTTTAAGCTTGGGTTGTCTCCCAAGAAGCGCTAGATTTAAGGTCTCTAACTTGACTCCGTTTATGTTATTCGGGCTCTTTAATGAAAAATGTACTCCACCGTGATCCTTCTCAAGACCTTCTCCTTTATATAGCTTTGCAGCCTTTTGGAGTTCTTTGATATGATCACGATGGCTCAACACATTGTGGAGACAATCAACAGCTTAGAGGTGTCAAACCTGCCTGGTTGGCCCTAAGACGCATCGGTCCGCAGTTGTAGGTGTACAAGAAGGCTGTCGTATCGGCACGGCCGAAAGCCACAGATCACCGCCATTTATTATTATTTTAAATAAAACTTAAACTTTTATAACAAAATAAAAAAAATCATAAAAAAATCATAAAAAATAAGAAAAAAATCCCAAAATTTTCGAAATATATAAATACATATGTTTAAATTATAAACTATGGAAAACATATAAATATTGTTAAAATTTCATAAATCAATGAAATTATCATCAATTGTAAATAAACCAAATTTTTTTTAGAACCACCCAAATGAAAAACTTATAGAAAACTTATAAAAAAATTTATAAAAAAACTTATGAAAACTTTTAAAAACTTATAAAATTAAAAAATATACATTGCACATGTGACATTTGCACAAAATGTCATAAAGACATAAACACAAACACAAAATTGCAAAACCAAATAAACAAATTATATTGATGGAAAAATATGAAATTATTTTCCAAGATTCAAAATTAACCCAGAATTACAAAATAATCAAATTATAAAGAATTTGATTTTATTGAAAATGAAATAATCAAAATATTATGATTTATTTGAAAAATATGACAAGTAAACATCATAAATTTATAATACAAATGTGTTCAAGTATTGAGTATTCTAGGTATTTAGTCCCTCAAGTTAGGTCTTTAAGTCTTCCAGCTTAGGGCTCCAAGTTTTCATGGCCTTCATCTTCATGGCTTTCCAATTTTGAAGTCTTCTAGTTCTTCATAGTCTTAATGCCTTCAAGTCTTCTATATTTTACTCCCGGTCCGATCTTTCCGTTGTTGTATCTTCTTCTGCTGGCACTACTTGTGTCATGTCCCTCTTCGATCATGAAGTCTATCTAAGGCATCCAACTAATCCTTTAAGCGCATGCTCATCTCCAAGGAAGCTTTGTTCAACCTGCTCCATTTATCATCTAGCACCCTATTCCTGCACTAAAACATGACTCCGATGCTACTCTGGACACCCGGGGAGTTAGTAGATTACATGCCATAGCGTAAGCTAACACAGATAATTATGCTCTTGTTGTTTCCACCATGACAAAATATCTTAAATTCCTCCAATGTGAGGAAAGCACTAAAATTATTTGATAAATACAAGTTTAATTCATTCAAAGAAATAGTAGGAGAAGAGGAAGAAGAAGTAGAAGAGCTACCATATTTTTTCTCTCATCATATTCACAATTGTAAAGGGGTTTTAGTCTTAGATTTTGTTTTAGAAATATTTTGAACATCATCATCACCCAATTGGGTTGATTTTCTACTACCATAAAGTCCATTATAAATTTCATACCTTTCAAAAAATATGGATTTATATTCATCTTTTAAGTGCCTATGGTCTACACCCATATTTTCATCAAATGAATCTAAAATATAATTAGCACCTTCAATTTTAAACCTAGGATCTAGCATGTAAGATAAAATATAAATTGGACTAATTACACAAAAAATATTTTTTGAATTTTAATTCCATAGAAGCAACAATAATAGATTTAAAACCATGATGAAATCTATATTTGTTAAAAATGTCACTAATAAAATACAAATGAGTTATAATTAAAATAGATATAGGATAATAAACAATCGGAAAAACTTCTTTGTTGCATTATAAAAAATTTCTAAAAATTCCCTAATCAAATTTCCTACTTCCCAATCAAATTCCCTAATTTCATTTTTTCTAAAATGTTCATTACAAAAATAAGTGATAACATCCTTATACTCATAAACACAATCCAACATTAAATAAGTAGAATTCTACCTATGCTCAACATCAAAAACAAATTTTTTATATCTTTTTCCATATTGAAGCCAATATTTTTTAAAATCTTGCCTTCTAGTAATTGAGTTTCTAATAAATAAAATGCAATTCCTAATTTTTTTAATGTGAGGATCAATAATTTTAAGTCCATCTTGTTCACACAAATTAAAATATGGCATGCACATCTAATATGAAAAAATTTACCCGAAAAAATAGGTTTTCAATAATTTTTTAGAACATCAATTATGGCATTATTTTCTTTTAAGCATTATCAAACGTAATTGAAAAAAAAATAGAATTTTCAATTTTATATTTTAAAATTGTGTTCATGATACACCTGGCGATGGCATTACTAGTGTGCCTATATTCTAATTCATTAAAACTTATAATACATTTTTGTAAATTCCATTCATTATCAATATAATGCGCGGTTACACAAATATAGCTTGTGTGATATTTGGAAGTCCAAATATCCGAAGTTAGAGAAATCTTGGAAAAAATAGTAGATAATTCACAAATTAATTTTTCCTTATATTCATTAAAAATCAAAAATGCATTTTTCTCATTGTATTTCTAGAAACTTTTTTAAATTCGGGAGAAAATGCATTATGAATCATTTTTTAGAACATAGGATTTTCGGAAAGACTACATGGTTGTTCATCATGCACAAGAAATTTGGCTATTTCTTTTCTCACATTTTCATTATAAAAATGGAAATAACCTAAATTGGAAGTGGAAATATGTCCTAAATGGGTTTGAGAAAAATCATGTTGGGCGGAAACATGCTTGTCGACATGTCTTTTAAGATGGTCGGTGCCACCCTTAGCGCGGCATGAAAAAATCCTTTTGCATTTTTACACTCTAGCCCGGGTGCCTTTGTTTTCAATTTCATAATTTCAAAAAATTCCCAAACCTCCGAAGTTTTCTTCCTACCGCCGGCACCGCCACTGGCACCACCAATAGATGGACCAGCACTGTCACCGACATCGGATTCATCGACACTCGGGTTAGTGTTTTCATAAAGATAAAATGGGGAATCATCACTAGGAAAATTCGATGAACCGGCCATTAATTATAAAATTTAAAATACGAGTTTCGAATTACCACAACTACTTGTGGAAGAAATTGAGAAAGCTGGAAAAATAGATAAAAATAAGCCTAGGTGATCTCCTTGAAAAGTAGTTGAGGATTAGTGAAGACTTAATGAAGCTTGATTCGGTTGAACGCTTGAACTTCAAAATTTAGAAATAATTTGATCAACTTGAAAGACTGAAGCCTTGATGATGCCTTAAATGCTTGAACATGAATGAGATGAACCTTGAATTTGAAAGTGTTGAATAAGAGAATTGAGAGCAATTAGAAGAAAATTAAGAGATTAGTTCCTGGTATATGAAAAAAAAAAATTAGATGAATGAGGGGTTTTATTTATAGATTGTTTGTTATATTTTTAATACCCTTAATACCCTCATAAACTAGTTGTTGGAGAGGGTAAATTTGTCATTTTACTAAAAGACACAAATATCCCCTAATATCGCCGTTTTATAGTTGTTGGATGGGCTAAAAGGGTCTTTGAACCCTTTATGAGCAGTAAAACAAAAGAAGAAGAAAAAGTGGTGGGCCATGCCAGGCACGGCCCACAACAGTAAGCGGGCCATGCCAGGCGTGCCGGGCCGGCACGCGGGCTGTGTTGCCCCGCTGGCCACGCAGAGCCGGCCCAGCATGGGCCCACTAGCGGGTTGCGCCGACACACGTACCAAGGCCACAAGATACGCGGCGCACCGCTTGAAGCGCGGTCCGCCGTGGTCGGTCGCCTAGTCCAAAGACGCCCGTTTGACACCTCTATGAGTAGTGAACATGGAAGATTTGTCACTTGTGAATTTTGTCACCCCCAATAGTTATTGCAACAAGACCATATGATATCTTCTATCTCGCATTTCTTGTTGTATCTAAATTGCTTTGCCATCTATCAACTTCCTCAAGAATAAAATGTTGCTCCAAGGGTTCATAGAGCATAATTGTGTACAATCCTCACTTATTAGAGCATTCTTCTTCAAACGGGTAGCAAGGCTAGGCATCATCCATGCTTTCAAACCCCAGTTGCTGCAGGCTTACTTGAGTTTTGATTTCATCTTGCACTTGCTCGAGGTCTACAAGACTGTCTTTGTACTCATATGCCTTTGCCTGCACTTGACTTGCTATGTTTTGTATTTGTTTATCATAGTCCTGGGAGTTTGGCATCAAGCCCTTTGTTGTAGTGACCCTTGAGAAAAATATGGAGGGGATGGATATCCTTATGTTCTCCTTCAAGAATCTCCTCTATTTGCATTTCACATCAAAGTCCTCGAAGCTAATGTTCATTGTATACCATATATTGCGTCATTAGCTTTTCTAATGGAGATTCTTTCTCCTCTTTTTCTTCCATCTCCTTTAGTCATGTATTCCGCTTTTGATTTTGGGGCTTATCATTTACTTTACCCATTAGAGATGGTTGGCTACTAGCTCGGTTAGTAAACTCTTGACACATGGCTTTCATTTCTGCAGTAAATGCCTCCAATTTCCCTTCTAAGGAAAGCTCCTTGTCCACTTGTTGAAGTTTACTATCTTCTCTAATGCTCGACTCCTTTCCAACTCTTGGAATCCTTTGAACTTCAAATTCAATAGATAACATTGTAGGGGTATAGGTCCTTGAGAGTGCCCCTTGATAACACGGGTGGAGGTTCTTCATCCAAACAAGATATTACACTCTTAGGCCAAGATGTGTAATAGTGGCCTTCCATGATCTTAGCACACTTGTCCTCCATAAGGTGTAAGCTTCATTGAAGGCCCAAGATAGAATAAATGAAGTCTAGATGAAGAGAAAACAAAAATTAGTCAAGAAAAAAGAAAATAAAAAAAAGATGTATATAATACAAAAGAATGTAAAAGAAAAATAAATGACTGAACTAGACTAGCTCCTATTCAGCTAATGTCACCAATGGCCTATGCCCTCCCCGGCAACGGCGCCAAAAGCTTGTTGACCAAAAGCTAGAGTGCACGCACTCAAGCCCCCGCACGCAAGTGTACGTGGTAGCAAGTAATAAATTCCGGTGAGTATCGGGTTGAATCTACAAGGAAGGCTTACTAGGTTTAGATGAACACTAACCTACTAAGTTGCTTGGTGAAGTCAATCAATTGATTAAGTGGAAGGATACTAATCTAAACTATTCCTAGATAGAAATGGGAGATAACGAAGGGTGCAGGGGAATTCTCTATTTGATAAGCTTCTAGGGTTGTATGACTCTAATGACTTGTTATGATTTTCTCTTTGGCTTACTAAGTTATCAAGGTTTTGCATATGGGTGTTTCAATGAAAAAGATTGCATTTATGTGCACTTCGGATGCATCCTACAAGACCTTATTTTTAAGGATCATGCCTCTAAAGTTAATATTTCTATCGGTACATTAGAAGCATTATAGGAAAAATCTCTATCAATACCATGGATATGCCTCTACTGATGTCTAAGTTAGAGGACAAATCGTGTCACTCAATACCTATGTTTCAACTCTACTTTAAAGCCCATATGTTTATGCGCTTGAAGCTTAAGATACTTGTCACCTTCCGACCAACAAGAATTAATATGAGATATTCATAGGCACATCCACACACATGATTACAAAGCAAAGCCAAAGATAATATAAATATCAAATCAAAGAGTTCATACAACCCTAGCATAGATATTTAAGCCACCATTAAAAATGAAAGATCCATAATAATGCAAATAGGAAGGTAAACATCCATGATTCTGCACAAAGAAGAGATAAATCCAATGTAAAACAATAAGAAATAGGTTCCCCTTTGTTTTGAGCTTCTCCCCGCTAGATTTGGCCTTGAAACCCTTCTGATTGCCTCTTTGGAGCCCTATCCGTCGCCCCCAAATGAAAGATAACCAAAAAACTAGCAAATCAGCATGTTTTTTTATCCAGCACCCTCGACATCACGATGTCTAAAAGTGACATCGTGATGTTAATTTATTTCCCGTGGAACGTTCTTAGCCCTAATTAACATCGTGATGTATGTAGTTTGCATCGCAATGTCTTCTTCAACTCAACAATCAGATGACCATTTCAAATCAGATTGAGCTGAAATTTAAACTGAGTGTTACTGACTTATTGATCTTCACTCTGGATAGTGGAGATCGGATTTGGAGTTCTGTGACTCTTCCATTAAATTCCTAATTTCAACCGCCTTCTTGCTCAGCCACAATCCTCTCTCCTTTTACTCCTTATGCTCCTTTGTTATAGAACACCTATCTATTTCCTCCGTGGATCATCCATATCTTGGCTCCATTGGACTCATCATCTTTCAATATTAAAAACACTTGCATTAGTGTATAAACTAATAGATTTAGTATAGAAATTCACTAAAACAAATTGTATGCTAGGTAAGGTAGGGTTTATACAAAATAACCTAATTGGCTCTTGAATACATCATTAGATGGCTATATTTGGTCTCAACATAGCATAATATGTCATCTAAATAGCACTATTTTGAGAGATATCAAATTACTCGATCACTTGGCATACACCCCACCCCCACCCCCTCTATTATCTATGCTAGGACCTAGCTTGACCACATCTCTCGGCCATGCATCAAGCAATTTTAATTATGTGATCAAAGCTTTAACACTAACAAAACCATAGGTATTCAGCACACATAGATAATTCACAGAAATAATAAAAAAAGGAAACCTGGTATTAAAAATAGGAAAAGGTCACATGCTCATCCTAAGGTTCAAGGACCTGAGCCACAACAAGGGTTGTCGCCTCTCATACTATGAAAACCTAGCACAAGATCTAAATTAGAAGACATGATAAAAGATATAAGAATTACTCCTCGAGTCGATGTCTTCTCCGCCTTCAATCTCCATCGAAACCCTAGCCGTCAGCAGGAAAGTTGTCGAAGGCTAGTCCGCGAAAAGTTACCCCAAAAGTCGCATTGGGCATCCTTTTTTATAGGCTTCGAAATTGTTGATGCATGGCCATGCCGATCTAAGCACGCCATGCATCTCCTACAAACAACTTGGTGTACACTGTTTTCTAGAATCACGAGAGATACACGAGCAAGTGCACGCCCGTGCATCAGGCCATGCTTGCCTCTGTATCTTTGAGATGTTCTGGTTTTAACACTACAGTAGTCCTATCATCTACACAGGCATGTACACGGTCACAGCACTTGGCTTTTAGTTTTTTTTATCGTAATTAATCAGATTTCACTTCTTTTATTCCGGGTACCTCTTTTCCTGCTCAATCACAAGAAAATACCGAAAAGAGCGCAAAAATAGAGAAAACTAGGCGAAAGAATCAAGCATAGTGCATGAAAATATGATATGAAAATATGTCAGATTATACACTCATCAGATAATATCTATGAGTAAAGGTAAAATAAAAGTAATAATCACTTCTTTTACTCGTGTATGTTGAACTGTGAGTAAAACCTAAAATCTATTCTCAATGTAAAATTTTCCCTCCAATATGGCTATACCGTTGTCGTCCTTTAGTTATTGCATTTTTAGAGTCTGTATAATGTTTTCTTCCGGGAGTAAAAATATTGAGATCTATACTCTTATTGATACTTTTACTCACTCTTATATTGCCGAGAGTAAATTTAACATTTTTTGTAGTGGATGAAGCCTCTTAGCTTCCCTGCTGGAAGGGTTGTCGTCCCCTACAAACGGGTTTAACCCCATGGGGAGAAACTTGTGTTATTGTGTAGGGCCTTGACCACCTGGACTTGAATTTGCCTGGAAACAACAGAAAACGTGTGTTAAAAAGCAACACTTGATCACCTACCGCAAAATGTCTGTCCTTCTTAACTTGCTCATCGTCGAATCATTACGTGCACTCCTTGTATGCCCCATATTCTCATATGCATTATGACCCCACTTGTTCATCTTGTTCAGCTGCAACCTTCACTTTTGTCCTACTTAGTCTAAATCAAAGTTCATGAATTTGATGGCCCAATATGCTCGATACTCCAATTGGACCGACAAATGGCATGCATTGCCATAGGCCAGTCGATATGGGGTGTTCCCGATCGGTGTCTTATATGTTGTCTTGTATGCCTAGAGTGTGTCGTCCAATCTTTCTAACGAATATCGTCTGTTATCTTGGACCGTATTTTCTAGAATTCGCTTCAATTCGCGATTAAACACTTCGGCCTAGCCACATGTTTGTGGAATATACAAGGTGGATACTTCATGCGTTACCCCATACTTCTTAAGGATCTTCTCAAATTCGGTGTTGCAAAAGTGTGTCCATCGATCACTGATGATCGCTCGCAGAGTACCAGATCGAGAAAACAACTTCTTCAGGAAACTGACCACTACCCTAGCATTATTATACAAAGAATGCCCTCGCCTTCTACCCTTTTTATACATAATCTACTACTAATAGACTATACTTGTTCCTATTTGAGTTGGGGAAGGGTTCCATAAGATCAATTCCACATATATCAAATATCTCGCATTGTTCGATTGATTACGGCTTATCTCATCCTCGCTTGGAAATATTCCCCGCTCTTTGGCATCTATTACAAGCCTTTACAAACTTCAGATGTCATGGAATATTGTTGGACGTAAGAATTGGATGCCAACACTTTCTCTATTGTTTGATTTGTACTAAATTTCCTCCCCCTTCCCTCTCTCCCCTCGTTGGTCCAGCATGACAATGGTTTAAGATCTCCCATCATTCTCGACAAGACATGCATCTTGTCTGCACATATTTTATACAAATATGAGTCTTCTCACAAGTAATTCCTAAAGTCTTAGAAGAACTTCCTTCCTGCCTAGGTTGACAACCCTTTTGGTAGTACTTTCCCCACCAAGTAGTTGGAAAAGTCTGCAAACCATAGCATCTCTTTTTCTTTGCCTTCGTCCACAAGATAAAGTTGCTCGTCAGGGAATACATCATCCACTTCCCCTTCCTCAGCTTTGACTTGAATGGACCCTTCTAATCGTGATGGGTGGTCAACTACGACATTTTCAAATACTTATTTGTCCCTAATCTTAAGATTAAATTTCTGCAATAACAACACCCAACAGATCAAATGAGGTTTAGCATCGAACTTATTTAATAAATATCTTAGTGTAGTATGTTCAGTATAAACAATAACTTTTGATAAAACTAAATAAGGTCAAAATTTATCAAAACTTAATAAATCACTACTTGTAATTCTTTTGACAATTGTAGTGTAGTTCTCTTTACGATACCGCCAATGTCTTTTCGGCATAGTAGATGATGGGTCTTATCCCGCTTTTGCCCTAAAACTATTCCAATTGCCAAATCACTTCCATTATACATTAATTTGATGGACGCACAAGGTGCGCGACAACTACCCATAAGTGTATGGGGTCGATCAAGTAATAAAGTACCCAAAGTTAGGGTTATCGAATCCACGAGGACTTGAATACTAGTACAAACTATCCTTGCTATCTAGTTTAAAACTATGGAAGTAGTTGTGATTGGTTGATTATCCTAAAGAAAACTAATGCGAACAATTGTCATACTATGAACAACGAGAAATGAAACGTGGAACCTAGGATCTCAATCCCCCTAGGATTCTTTTATTAACAACTAAATTCCTCGAAAGGTATTGGCTCTCTACCGATTTATTCTTGGGAGTTCCCATTACAATTATACCCATCTAGATGCCACATCCGATCTCTTGGTATGCAGATCAAACTCGATACCTATGCCTAGTAGTAACCTAACTAAGAGAGATATGGATCTATGCATAAAAGAGACATGCAAGTCAAAACCCTAAGCACGTATGTGCCCTGCTAGAATATAATTAACGAGGTATATGACCATGGCTCATGTAAAATATAATAGCATAAATTAAGTACAGACTCACAAGGATGATCAATAACGAAAACCAATAAATTAAATAATTCAATTAATAAATCATCTTAGGGTTTATGTGTCCGAGGCACCACCGAAGGGGTTTAGCCTCTCATGGTAATGGAAACACTAACAAAGATACTGAAGACAAACATAATTGGAAAAATGGGGACTTCCTTTTTCGATGTCTTCTCCGCCTTCGATCTTCTCTAAAACTCTCACGTTGCTCGAAACACTTGCCAAGACTACTCTACCAAAAGTCCACAAAAATCTCGTGCCTTCGGGCTCTGGGCTTTATATTGAAATTCACTAATTTGGCATGGTCACAAGATCTAATGCCCGGCCGCAAGTGTGCTCCCGTGTTGTAATCTTTAAGCCGCTTTGGAATCACTTAGTTGTATGAGCGTGCTCAATTCTATTTGGGCAATGCACACCACCGCGGAGGGCTCTTTTAGCTTGTTTCGCCTTTGGTTTCTCCTGCTTCTCGCCTAGGTACCTATTTTACCCGCTCAATCACAAAAACCTGCAGGAGTTCAAAAATAAAGGAATTTATGTGAAACAATGGGATAAGTGCATATAAATATGATAGAAATATATGCGTAATTGAACACTTATCATAATTCAAAAGATAAATACCAATCTGGGCCACCATGATCGAAGCATTCACTATTTTATCTTTCAAACATTAAACGCTTCAATGCATTCATTTATAAAGTCGAAGGGTGCATCTTTTTCTTACAATGTAGTTAGTGGTTTGGTGATTTTTGAAAAGTCTTTAATGAATCATCGATAAAAGTCGGTATATCATAGGAAACTACTGACTTCTTTGACTGACAAAGGCGGTGGAAACATCTGAATAGTTTCAAGTTTCGCTTTATCTACCTCTATGTCATGTATAGAAAGTTTATATCCTAAAACTATATCTTCTTAGACTATAAAGTGGCATTTTTCCCAAATTAAGATTAAGTTTGTTTCTCCACAATGTTGTAGCACTTTCTCTAAGTTATGGAGGCAAAGGTCAAAAAACCTACAACCTTGAAAAGTCATCCATAAAAACCTACATAATGTCCTCTGTTACGGATATATTTGGTAAGACGCGTGTCATGGACCTAAATGGCCACCTGTCATACATAGGACTATGTCCCTTTGGCGGCGCGGAAATATCACCAAATATCATAGTATAATTTCGTTCGGTAAATAAAAATGATGGTTCAATCCCACAAACAAGTCCGTCGGAATTTTAGCAACCTTCTTATCCACAAGGCGTGAGGATCTCAAAAGGTGCTTATAGCCACCTAGGGAAGAAAATATCTAACGCCTCTACAGTGAGTAGATCTTATCCACTTACTTCTACAGTAGGCAAATATTTTCTACTTACCTACGTAGCACCTACGCAATAGGCAGATATTTTCTTACTGCCTTAGAAGATATTTACTCACCGCCTTTACTCACCGCCTTTACTTACCGCCTTACCCACCGCTTTTCCTAAACCGCCTTTTAAGCTGCTATAAAAGAAGGGTAATGATAGAAAGAGAAGGACAAGAAAAATCATTACACACTCATGTCTAAGACTTCCTTCTCACAAGCTTTCGACATAAGAATCGGAGTTAAATCCGCGTAAAGGCCCAATTCCGATTCCTCCCTTCTCCTTTTTACAGATTCGTCCCAAAGCAAAGAGCTGATAATTCCGATCAAGAGCTGATAATTCCGATCGAAATTCCAAAGCGCTCCCTGGGTTCCTTATTCAAAAGTTGAAGTAAGCGTCCACACCAACTATAAATTTCAACCGTTTGTCCAAGGATGAGACCAGATCACGAGGCAACAGTAGCCAAAGCGTGAGGGGGACTAGTTTTTGGCATCAACAGTTTGGTGCCGTCCGTGGGGACCCTTACAAAAAGCCAAATGATTACTACCAGAAGATCAAAATGAATCTAAGAACAAGGAGCACCTAATAATCTTGAAGGACCTGGTGAAGTCCGAGGGCATGATGAGATTCCATCGGACAGTCCACTTATCTTACCTCCATCGGAAAATCCTTCCGTCCCACCCCTGGAATCCATCCCGGAGTTTTATCTTAACATATAGCAGCAATTATAGCAGTTAGCTCAAGTTGTTCGTACTTTGACTCATCCGCCACTTCCTCCGACACAAACTCCACCAAATGTGCCAACATCCCCACGAGCCAATTCTGAAAGCAGAGGGAGGACAAGGACTCACACCCATGGAAAAAGAAGGGAGAGAACCGCCTTCTCAGCTAGTTGAGAACCTCCCTCCGTTCGACATCGAGAACAAGCTGCCACAAGAACGGAACGGCATACAAGGACGGAACGGAAAAGAACAGAATGGAATAGTCCATCTGCTCCTACTGTTGACAAAAGGGCATAGAGACAAGATCCCTCTCGAGGAAAACAGAAATCCGAACGACATGTTCTCAACATATGCTCACCCTTTATCAAGGAAATATTGGAGGAGCAAGTTCCTGATAGTTTCCGACCACCTGCTATGATTGCATATGAAGGCAAAACCGATCCGTCTCGTCACTTAAAGTCCTTCCGGTCGAAGATGCTGCTCTCTCGAATTACCAACGCTCATATGTGCCGAGCTTTTCCCGCTACTTTAGAGGGAAAAGCGCAAGACTGGTTTGTCGATCTTCCATCTAGCACGATTCCTTCTTTTCAAGTTCTAGCAGATCGCTTATTAGCTTATTTTGATAATTACTCAAAGCAAAAGAAAACTCCGTCTACCCTTATGCGCCAAGTATAACGAGGGGGTGAAACACTCCAAGCCTATTTAAACCGTTTCATAGATGAAGCCGCAAATATTGCGGACCTTATTCCACGCATGGTTGTGACTATCCTGATGGAGGGTTTGCTAGAATCCCCTTTTCGTTTTTCCTTCACTTTGGATCCCCCGAAAACCATCCCCGCCCTCATGATCCATGCCCAAAAGTATATCAATTCTGATAAAATTTATACGGGCTGGGAAGAGGAGGCTCGACGTGCCTCCGTAGAAATCCAGAAGGGAAAAGCCCATCGAAATGTCAACAGAAGGCCCACAGAAATCCGAAAGGAGGGAGGATCGTGCAAGGATCGCAACAGTGAGAATAGAGGTCCGGAAACTTCAACACACCCACAACGACATATGCTACAACCTAGAGAATCTTCAAAAGAGGGGAAAATTGTCAGTTACGATCACCATACCCCACTAAATCAGACCAGAAGCCATATTCTTATGCAAATATAGGATCAATAACTCTTGACATGGTCAGAACCTGCAAAGAATCCCGAACGAGAATAGAACAGCAAAAGATATTGCAAATTTCATCAAGCTAGGGGACATGACGCAGAAAAATGCACCCATTTGATGAACGCCATAGAAGATGTCGTTAGAAGTGGACAATTGGAGCAGTATATCAACATTGAGGTCCAAGAGGAGCCGGAAACTTCATAGCTTGAAGAAGAAAAAGGGGAGATGGTCGGATTTATTAGCGGTGGTCCTGGGTGTGGTGGCGAAAGTTCTGCCTCTCGAAAAAGCTACGCCCGAATGGTGGGAGTGGCGCAGGAAACAGAATCGCCACAAAGAAGGTCTCGGCCTATGACCCCCATTATTTTTTATGACAATGATGTCAGCAGGGTTAGCCACCCTCATGACGACGCCTTGGTCATCGCCATCATGGTTTCTAGCTTCCAAATGAAAAGAGTTCTGGTAGACAGTAGAAGTTCAGTGGACATTCTTTTCTGGAGCGCCTTCGAAAGAATGAGGTACGATGCAGACAACTTGCTCGCCGTAATCTTTAGTGGGATTTTCCGGAGGGGTTGTACAGCCAGAAGGAATGATCACGTTGCTAGTTACGGTAGGAAATTCGCCAAGATCGTCAATGGTGACAACAAATTTTCTAGTTGTACGCTGTGCTTCAAGTTACAATGTGATTCTTGGTAGGCCAACCCTCAACGCCTTGAAAGCAATAATTTCCACTTATCATCTTCTCCTCAAATTTCCGACCGAGAGTGGTAGTGGAGAAGTAAGAGGGGATCAACCCTTGGCACGGCAATGTTATGTTTCGACTCTCAAAGGAAAAGTTCTAAATAAAGGCAAAACAAGAGTTTCGGAAGCCATGTCGATCAACAAAATAGCCGAACGGGAAGATTGTGCTTATTGGTGCGGATTTGACAATAGCACAGCAAGAAAATCTCATGGCAGTACTAAGAACAAATTCTGATCTCTTCGCCTGGTCATCAAAAGACATGCCAGGTGTAAAGCGTGATGTCAAGTGAACACCGCCTCAGCCAGAGATCACTGCTCAAGCCCTGCCAAACAAAAAAGGAGGAATTCCGCACCGGAAAGGCAGAAGGCTGCAGAAGAAGAAATATCAACCCTTTTGAAGGCTGGATTTATCCGAGAGGTGAATTACCCTGACTGGTTGGCTAATGTGGTTCTAGTAAAAAAGCCATCCGGAAAATGGAGAATGTGCGGTGATTTCACGAACCTAAATAAAGCCTGTCCAAAAGATTCATTCCCTCTACCTTCAATTGATGGTTTGGTTGATTCTACGGCGGGGCATGAGATGTTGAGTTTCTTAGATGCCTTTTCAAGCTACAATTAAATCCGAATGGCCAAAGACGATGAAGAAAAAACATCCTTCATCACAGACAAAGGAACTTATTGCTATAAGGTGATGCCATTCGGTCTAAAGAATGCCGGAGCCACCTTCCAAAGGCTCATAAATACAGTCTTCAAGGAGCAAATTGGTAGAAATGTTGAAGCTTATGTGGACGACATCCTAGTGAAGAGCCGAAAAGCCGATGAGCACCTGACAGATTTACAAGAGGCCTTTCAGTCTCTTCGGACTTATAACATGCGCCTAAATCCGAACAAGTGTGCTTTTGGTGTCTGATCAGGGAAATTTCTCGGGTTTATATTAACTCAAAGAGGAATAGAAGCAAATCCAGAAAAGGTCAAAGCCATCCTTTATAGGGGATCACCTAAAAGCCTTCAAGAGATACAACGGCTTAATAGACGCCTAGCCGCTCTTGGGAGATTTATCTCAAAAGCCGGAGAGAAAAACCACCCACTCTTCCAAGCCTTGCGAAAAGCACCAAAAATGGAGTGGACAGAAGAATGTGAGAAAGCCTTTCAGGAGCTTAAAGATTATCCCCAATTGCCTCAATTGCTTGCTAAGCCGCAAGTAGGGGAAGAACTCTACATCTACTTGGCCGCTGCTCCTCGAGAGGTCAGTGCAATTCTTTTGAGAGAAGACAATGGAGTTCAGAAGCCAGTTTATTATACAAATAAGATCCTTAACGACGCGGTATCAAGGTATCTACCACTTGAAAAATTGGCTTTCGCTCTTGTCACATCCGCACGTAGATTGAGGCCGTATTTTCAGGCTCACAAAGTAACGGTATTGACTGACCAGCCCTTAAAGCAAGTCCTCCATAAGCCTGAAAATTCCGGACGTTTAGCCAAGTGGGTGATAGAATTGGGTAAGTTTGATCTCACTTATAAACCCTGAACGACAATCAAGGCTCAAGTGCTAGCAGATTTTATTGTGGAGTTGACCATTCCCATGGAGGGGGATGAACTCCCGTCACAGGACCCAGAAGAAAGCCCAAGCATCCCATGGTCCTTATATGTTGATGGATCAGCAACGGAAGAAAAGTCAGGAGCCGGCTTCGTCCTTTATTCTCCTTCTAAATGGAAAATTACGACAATGCTCAAGTTCCAATTCCGAGAGACCAATAATGAGGCCGAATATGAAGCCCTCATCGTAGATCTGGTTTTGCCACGGGGCTCTAATTCAACATCTCGTGATGTATATTCCGACTCACAAGCCTGGCCGTGAGCCACACATTGGTCAATTTTGAAGCAAAGGAGGAGAATATGATTAAATACTGTGCAAAGGTGAAAAAATAGTTCCATGCTTCAGCCACTTTCCTGTGATCGAAAAAATCTGTCGAGCACAAAATGAAGAAGCTGATGCCTTATCTAAAAAAGCCACTGCACCCAACGGAGATACAGAATCCTCTTTCAACCTACAGTATCTTCCCACAAAAACTATTGAAGGGTTAGAAAGAGAAGTACAAAGTGCAGCAGAAGAGTCAAGTTGGATTGATCCCATTAGAAACTACCTGCAAGGTGGACCTACACCATCCAACAAGACGGAAGCCAGACGGATTTCTTACAAATCCGCCAAGATAATTATCATTGGCTTAAAATCTATACAAGAGGTCCTATACGCAACCCTTCTTACGGTGCTTGCGTCCCACAGAAGCCAACTATATCCTTCAAGAAATCCATGAAGGTATTGGAGGAGGGCATATAGGAGGCAAAGCCTTGAGTTACAAAGTCCTGCGACAAGGCTATTACTGGCCAACATTAACTCATGACGCGGTGGCGTTCGCCCGAAAATGTGAAGCCTGCCAACGGTATTCCAAGATTCAAGGACGACCACCAACATTGCTCACACCAATTATCAGCCCTCGCCCGTTTGCTATCTGGGGAGTTGATCTTTTAGGGCCATTTCCTACTTCGACTCGACAAATAAAGTTTTTGATGGTGGCTATTGATTACTTCACCAAATGGGTAGAAGTTGAGCCCTTGGCCAAGATCACAGAGAAAGCTTGTCAGGGATTCTTGTGGCGAACTGTTATCTGTCGATTCGGAATTCCGGTCGCCTTCATTTCCAATAATGGGCGACAATTTGATAACAAGGCTTTCAAAAGCTTTTGTTCCGAGCTCGGAATTGAATCCAGGTTAACCTCCGTAACACATCCTCAAGCCAATGGCCAAGTTGAAGTGACAAATCGCACCTCAAGCGCTCAAAACCCTGGTCCCCAAAAATGGAACTAACTGGGTTGAAGAAATTCCGAGCGCACTTTGGGCTTATAGGACAACCACAAGAACCCCCACATGAGAAACTCCGTTCTCTCTTACTTATGGGACAGAAGCCGTCATCCCTGCAGAAATAGGAATGCCTACCCTACGGACACAACAAACTTTCTCATTAGAAAAAAATGAGAAGAATCTCCGAGCGGAACTCGATTTACTTGAAGAGCGAAGAGAAGCTGCGGAAACAAAGGCAGCCATCTATCACCAAAGAGTAAAAAGGTTCTATGACACAAGGGTGAAAAGAGGCTTCTTCCAAATCGGTGATCTGGTCTTAAGAGAAAATAAGTTCCAGGGAAACAAAAGCCGAACGGGGAAGCTAACTCCTAACTGGGAAGGCCCTTACGTCATACAGAGAGTTGTCCGAGCAGGCACCTATTATCTGGTGAATATGGAAGGAAAAACGCTCAAGGGTTCATTTCATGCTGAATACCTGCGACGATACTATCAGTAAATTCTGTCGCCTTTGGAGTCTTTATAATCTGTAGCTCTTTTAGCTCTGTAAATTTCTTCAAGACTCCAGCAAGCCCCATAGATAAAACTTCCGTAGGAGGAACATGGTGGCCTACCTGCTGCACTACAGAATAAATGCGGGTGGCCCCTTCTTTTGCTTTCGCCCTAAGCCGAAATGTAATTCTTCTCTAGCTTATCCGGCCGTTCTATTAAATCTTTAAGTTCTTGCGAAATGGATTTAAAAGTTTTAATAGGGAAGCTAAGTCTTCCTTAAGTGTGTCGGGCTCCCCCTTCATTTCCTCTAACTCACTTTGTAATCGGCGGCAAGCTCCAAAGAACTTTCATTTTCAAATTCCATCGGGGCTTGGCCATCTTGAGCGGATTTAAGTTCCCTCTTCAAACTGCTAGAGTCATCCTGTAACTTTTTGATGTTATCCTCAGCAGTATGAAGAGAGCCCTCGGAATTAGTCAGCTTGACCTCTAACTCATCTTTCTCTTTTTCCATAGCGGCCAACTGTTGAACCCGCTCGGCTTTATCCCTCTCGAGAGCATGGTTAACGGCGAGTTGATCCTTTTCCTTTCCCTCCAAGGACCTTAAAGCTTAACTGGGCAATATCTGCCCTACTCGCTTCCATCTTTGCTAAATCTTCTTGACAAAGATTGCCGACTCGGTCCGCCAATTGAGCAGTCTATGGAGTAACAAATGAGTTAAAGACAATAATCCCAAATTAGGAAGTAGAAGAAATATAAGAATAACATTTACCAAAGATGGGCCGAAATGGAAAAGTTGGTAAGTGGCCTCTTCCTCCCAAAATTTTCCTGAGTTCTCATGAGAGCTGATTGGGCCTCATGGCCATCAAAACATCCTTTACGGAACTGGCATCTCGAAAAGGAATATCCTCGGAAGGTAATTCCTTTCGCTGAATTGCCGGCCCCTTTAAGGCTAAGTCTGCCACCCTCAGTTTGTCCAAGAGGGCCGCCTCTCCTGCCTCTGCCTATAAAATAAGCCTCAAGTTAAAAGTTTTTAGTAAAACAATAGATACCCTTAAGAAGTAGATTCTTACCTCCATAAGGAGGATATCCTCTGGCCGACTAGAAGAAGGGCCCTCTGAAATCGGCGATAAAGCCGGGCGGACTTCCTCTGGGCGGACCTCTTCCCCGAGGCTTAATTCGCCTGCTCACTTGTAATTCCTGGACTCACGCTGCCCTCGTAATTCTTTCTCTTGGTCCTTCTCTCCTGCGAAGACCCTGCAGCGGGGTCACCTTTCTTGGAAGAGTCGACCTCTTTCCTCTTCCTCTTCCTCTTCTCCTCTTTGGAAGTGTCAGGAACTTTGCTAGATGTTACTTCTTTCTTCTTCCGCCCACGAGGTAAGGGCGGGTGAACCTCACCTTCGAAAGAGGCCAAAAGGCCCTTAACGTAGCTCAAATCTTCATCCTCCATCGGATTTCCTGCAAGAATAAATTTCGAAGCAAGTTAGACATTACGATTCAAGATTAAACAGAGTTAGATGCACGAATAAGTCCTACCGGCAGCTACTATTAAACGACATTTAACGAGGTTTTCCTTGGTCAAGAAGTCGTCCATATAAACTTTAGATAATCCCGTCATTGACTTAAGAAGAACCTCCTCTTCTTGTGTCATCTCCTCACAGGCAATGTCCGTTCGGGGAACCTCCCACTTGGTTCGGACATCCCACTCGGACTTACTTTTAACAAAGAAAAACTTACTCTTCCATCGTTTAATGGAAGAGGGGACTTTCCCTAGAAACTTTCTCCCGGAACGAGCTGAGAAATAATACCAGTCGGCATTAGACTCTAAACATAGACTGAATAACATACGAAACCAACGGACACTCGGATTTACCCCGTAGTTCTTAAAAACAATAACAAAGCCGTTCAGCAACCTCCAAGAATTCGCAGTTAATTGTGAAGGACACAAGTGGTATTCTTCCAAAATCGCCTTAGCAAAGTTAGAAAAAAGGAATTCTAAGGCCACCCAATAGCGCATCTTGATAGATGGCTATCTCCCCCTCCCTTGGAGAGCTCGCCCTCTCCCCAGAACAAAGAACCCTAACTTCAAATAGAGAAAGGTCTATCTCATACTTCTCTACCAAGCTATCGACATCATTCTGCCCCAGAAGGCGTATGAAGGAACCAGACCCTCTACCCATAGCCCTAGAAGCGGGATGAATCTGCGAACCCTGGACTGGAACGTCCCCAGACTCGCTTGGAGTCGCGACAGAGGCCATGAGCTCAGGCGGAGAAGGGATCGAAAGAGGGGGGGAAGCAACATGTTCATGAGATTCATGAGAAGAACCAGAAGAAGAAGACGCACTAGCCATACCTTAGAAGAAAAAAGGATGAAAAAAACGCAAGAACTTTAGAACAGGGTTCACAGGAGAAGAAGAGATTATGGGAAGAAGACGCGATTTAGCTTTTGCAATAAAACCTTTTTCACTTGTACAACTTCGCTTCTATACAAAGGAGATGAATTCCTGGCCGTTAGATCACAAAGCTGCATCCCGATCGAGCCATTAAACCAAAGGTCCCCAAATCTGGACCGTTCAGATAACCATCATTGCTTCTCTTTAATAAATTCAAAATTCTATCCATCGCCAAGACACCAAACCCTACCGACACATATAGATAGCCGCTACTTCATCATGTTGTTGACAAAGCGTGCACGCCACGCATCGCCGTGCCATCTTCTCTCTTTAAATGCCACACAGTGTGAGAGACACGTGTCCCTTTGGGGAGTAATGGGCACTGTACCATAGAACCAACACCATAAAAAACAAATACACACACCCCAACATAGGATCACCAAATGATCATTCTTCTTGAAGAAATCAAAGACTTTATGAACAAAAGGATAAACTTTGTTTCATGTTACAATGATAGTGCTATTTTTATAAAAAAAAAAAATTAAGAAAAAAAAACAACATGTTTTCCGTTTGGAATTCCCTAATTAACAATCCATGGATCCATCCGAGGACCCGCTCGGATAAGATTCAGAGGTGACGCATGGACTTCCACAGCCATCACTGTCCTTATTGTTACTAGGAAACCTGCACAAAGACGCTGGCTAAGATGGGGCCTACTTCTCACGCAAGTAGAGTCGCCCAACATTTCAACTTCGAAGCGTACACCCCCTGCATAAGTAATAATTAAAAGATCCCCTGCCTCTATATCATGATCAACGTGGAAGGTCTCCCACCATTCCTCAATACTTATCTCACCTACACCCCTGTCAATAAGCAGAAGGGAGGGCCATACACAGCCATTTGGACTTACCAAATGGATGACCTCTGTCCTTAAGTCCGCCAAATGTTCAACAAAAGAACTTGGAATGCGCAGATGACGAGAACACTGAGTGAAAGTGAAAAATTTAGACAAACGCTGAGCCATTATACAAAACTACAAAGATTTTTGGATTTTGAATAAAACACTACTCCTACAAGCTCCTTAAATAGAAAAAACTTAGTGACACCATAGGCGAAAATTCCGGAGAAAAATCTACCTCGATTAAAACAACGACACAATAAACGTCGGTCACCTATTAAAAGCACATGTACCTTAGACAAAGTCTACACCTACATAGACATGCCAACTAAGATACTTGTTCTCGAACCAAGCGAGAAGTGCGGTTAACTCACCCCTAGCTCAGATTTTTTTAACAAGTACACTTTGGGGGGGACTAGTGTTACGGATATATTTGGTAAGACGTGTGTCATCAACCTAAATGGCCACCTGTCATACATAGGACTATGTCCCTTTGGCCGCGCGGCAATATCACCAAATATCTTAGTATAATTCCGTTCAGCAAATAAAAATGAGGGTTCAATCCCACAAACAAGTCCGTCGGAATTTTAGCAACCTTCTTATCCACAAGGCGTTAGGATCTCATAAGGTGCTTATAGCCACCTAGGGAATAAAATATCTAACGCCTCTACAGTGAGTAGATCTTATCCACTTGCTTCTACAGTAGGCAGATATTTTCTACTTACCTACGTAGCACCTACGCAGTAGGCAGATATTTTCTCACCGCCTTAGAAGATATTTACTCACCGCCTTACTCACCGCCTTATTTACCGCCTTACCCACTGCCTTTCCCAAACCGCCTTTAAGCTGCTATAAAAGAAGGGTAATGATAGAAAGAGAAGGACAAGAAAAATCATTACACACTCATGTCTAAGACTTCCTTCTCACAAGCTTTTTGACATAAGCATCAGAGTTAAATCCGGGCAGAAAGGGCAAATTCCGATTCCTCCCTTCTCCTTTTTACAGATTCATCCCAAAGCAAAGAGCTGATAATTCCGATCGGAATTCCAAAGCGCTCCCTGCGTTCCTTGTTCAGAAGTTGAAGTAAGCGTCCACACTAACTATAAATTTCAATCGTTTGTCCAAGGCTGAGACCAGATCACGAGGCAACAGTAGCCAAAGCGTGAGGGGGACCAGTTTTTGGCATCAACATCCTCTATAAAATAATCAAAATTAGACATTATGCAACATTGAAAAGTGGTAGGTGCATTATACAATCAAAAAAACAACGGGAAGTGATCCTTTCACACGGCATCATTGAGTTTTCGATAGTCCATGCACACCCTCCATCCGATCACAGTCCTTATTGAGATCAGTTTGTTTTTGTCATTTTGTACCACTGTCGTTCCTCCATTTTTTGTAACTACTAAGACAAGACTTACCCAAGCACTATCGGAGATGGGGTAAATCACTTTGGCGTCCAATGGCTTCTTCACTTCTACTTTTACTACTTCTTTCGCATTGGGGTTTAGTCTACGCTGAGGTTGTACATTGGGCTTGTAGTCAACCTTCATAAGGATCTTGTGGGTGCAAAATGACGGATTGATTCCCTGATTATCTGCAATACTCCATGCTATGGCCTTCTTATGTCACTTTAGCATTTCTAACAGCTTCGCCTTCTGCCTTCCATATAAGGTGGAAGCGATAATGACCAGGACTTTATCGTTTTGCTGCAAGAAGGCATACTCAAGATGCCTTAGTAACTTCTTCAGTTCCAAATCTAAGGGTTCCTCAGTAGATTGTTTCAATTTTACACATATCTCCTTATCGAGTTTTCACATGGGTTAGTTTCTTCAAAGGCTTCCTTAACTGCCTTTTCATAATACTCCCTTGCTTTTGGATCCTTGTATTGTTTCAAGTCTGCCCAAATATCTTGTCAAGGCTCCAAGCATTTCACATCATGTCCAACTGCATCCTTCATGCCCATGGAGATGGACATGACTTACTCTACGGGTGTCAGCTCGCAGACATCCAGCAGGGAAATAAGGGTTCTTTTATCGAAGAATGAGTGCATGAATAGATCTGTACTTACTTTGAAATTATTCAGTTCTTCCCCCAAATAAAATTCCCCAACCTCTTTAAACTCTCTCAAGCTCATTTCACTACGTTGAATGTAACGTGCAAGGAGGTCTTCGATTGATGGTCGTAAATAATGTGATAAATCGAAGTGATAGCAATCCTCGTCACTGTATGGAAAAGACATTATTAGTCCAATATAAATACTCAAATAGAAATAGAAGATAATACAATAGTAAGAGAAAAATACAATAGCTAGTGTAACAGAATCCTAAAGTTCCTAGAATTGTCGGTCACCGGCAACGGTTCCAAAAACTTGATATACACTGTGTGTAGTATCTCTCCTGGAAGTATATGAGGTCGATCAAATAGTAAAGTACCCAAAGGTAGGGTAGTCGAATCTACATGGAGTGGTGTTCCTAGTATTAATTTATCTTCTATTATCAAACCTAAAATATGTTTGGTGGTTTTGTAATCCTAACTAAGTAATTTAAAGAAAAACAAAAGTGAACAGTAGGCAAATTTAGGGTAATCAATCAAGAGACATGGTACCTCGGATCTCTATCCCCCCAAGAATCCCTTGCTCTACTGATTTTTTAATATTGGCTTTTTGTTCGATTTTTCTTAGACGGTGAAGAATTCTAATTTAGTTCAACCTCGATCTCTCGATGGTTGAACCCTAATTTACATACGACGACACCGATCCCCACATGATTTCATTACGATCTATGATTCCCACTATTAGGTTTTACCCTAATCTTGAAAGTGTGACACCATACACCTGATCTCTCATTGTACACTCACTCCCTATTATCTATGGCCAGATTTAACCTGACGAGATCTCTCTACCAAATCAAGAAACTCATATATGTGGGTTGGGGCTCTCGTTCTAGCAAATCACAAGTACTAAGTACACCCAGATGATTCATAAGAACTATCAAATACAAGAAAGACCAATATAAAATAAAAAGAAATAAGTCACGAGTTCATCCTTGGGTTCAAGAATCCGAGGCACCACGGCAGGTTTAGCCTCTCATACTATGGAAAACCATAACAAGATCTAAACAAGAAGACATAATTAAAGAATATAAACTCCCTCAATTGATGTCTCCTTCGCCTTCAATCTCCTCCCAAAACCCTAGCCGTTGGCAAAGGAATCACCAATAGTTGATCCACCAAAAGTCCTCTTCAAAAGTTGCATTGGGCGCCCTTTTATATACTTTAAAAATCACGAAGCACGGGCGTGTTGATCTAAGTATGCTCATGTTGAGTTATGCAACACATTTTTCTAAAATCCTGAGAGTTGAATGCGTAGGAGCACACTCGTGCTCATAAGAAACCCTAGGATCATAACCATATTCATGTTATTTTGGCTATTTTGGTTCCGAATTATCCCGATTTCTACTCATTTTGTTATGGGTACCTATTTTTATGTTCAATCACAACACAATACCCAATAGAGCACAAAAATAGAGAAATCTATGCAAGAAAAAAAGTGAAGTGCATGCAAATATAGTAAGAATATATGTATAATCATGCACATATCAGAGTTCTATAAGCTAGCTCCAATTGGGTGGATGAATTGCCTAGTACGCTATGGGTGTATGGGATGACCAACTTGATGATGCAGGAGAGCCCGAGTCAGACGATGCCGAACTATCTGATTGCACCATGAGAGCTTTGGCATTCCACGACTTGGCGGACCAACGTGAAGGCGTAAGGTGATCGAGCCAAATCCAAAATTGAGGAGCACTTTGGACACGTTTCGGTATTTTGGCCATAACTTTGGCTACCGATATCGGATTCGCGCGCTCAACCCCAATTCGGAAAGCTCGTCTCGACGAGCACGTGGGGTCTATCTAGATTTACTCAATATACCTTTCTTTCATCCTCAAATTACACTATTTTTCCCGTCGTTTCTTCGTTTCTCGGTGTTTTTTTTTCCATTTTAGCAATACTTCATATGCCAATTTAGGATAGGATACGAATCTGATTTGAACTCGGATTTTTAGGAGTTATCTGTTTTGTTTAGTTATTTTAGAATTAGATAAGTTTTTCTATTGGACCAAAATTTGCCTATTTGGGCAAATTTGGGTAAGAAAATAGAATTTCTAGGTTATCTAGTTTAGTTCTTTTTAGCTATTTAAACCAGGCTTGTGGGTTGAATTTTATTCATTGATTATATAATTATTTTCCTTTTAAAAGTTTCAGAGACTTTTCTTCCCTGTTTGTCCTCCCTTTTTCTTGCTCTTTTATCAATCCCCCCTGTTTACCACCGCCCGCAAGTTAATCACTACCCTGCCCGGCGTCACTTGACCACGGTGAAACTCCATTAACCCTCACCTACAAAGTAGAAATAGTAATCCTGATGGAGATCAAGATGCCGAGCTATCAAACAAAGACCTCTAATGAAGAAGGCAGTGATGAGGCCCTCTAAGGAGAGCTAGATTTCCTAGAGGAGAAATGAGACAAACCTTGTCTCAAAGCAATAGCCTAGCAAAAAAAGGTTCGATGCTTCTACAACTCCAACGTGTAAGAGATCATACTCCTACCAGGAGACCTCGTCTTACAGAAGAACATCATCCAAGGGAATGAGAGTCAAGCTTGGAAGCTTACTCTCAATTAGGAAGGACCCTACACTATAGTAGGGATTGTCTGACCTGGCACATACATTCTGGCTTACTTAGGGGGCAAATTCCTTAAAAAGTCATTCTATATTGAGCACCTGAGAAGATATTACAAATGATTATCATAGAGCTTTCTCTCAAAACAATCTATTATTATTTGGCATGTGTACTACTCAATCAATGATTGGAGTCCCAAATTTAGAGACTTTGGTTAATCTAGAGACAAGCAAACTGGTCATCAGTGCCCGCATGAGCTCGTCACCCTTTCAAGGGTTTAAATTCAGTTCTCAGGGATCATATCACCCCCATTCCCTTTCAGAGCATGTAGAGGTTGATTGCTAACACCCTAAAGACTTCGACTTAGACAACCCTTCTAAAGGCTCAACCATACTGCTCCTTTCAGGGCATAAATTTATTCATAAGCGATTAGATAGTCCATGTTGCCTTTTAGAACACGCAAAGATTGATTGCTCAAAGTCGTAGGACTTTCATAAGGATTCTGTAGCCAGGGATCATGTCGCCCAACACCCTTTCAAGGTATGTAAAGACTTAGCGCTAAAACTCTGCCGACCTCAACTTAGACAACCCTCTTTAGGGCACCCTTTTCAAAGCTTGACCATAAGACTCATTTCAGGGCAAGGATTCAGACCTAAGGAATCAGATCATCCTGGTCCCTTTGAGGGCACACAAAGACTTTTCCTAAAATCCTTAGGACTTCGACATGAATTCAATCGCCAGGGATCAGGTCATCCCCGTCCTCTTTCAGAGCACACAGAGGTTGACTACTAACACCCTACCTACCTTTACCCGGACGACCCTCTTCAGAGAGCCCTTTTCAAGGCTCGGCGATACGACCCTTACCCGTTACAAGGCGCCCTTTTTAGGGCAACGCACTTATTCTTTGTCGCCGAATCATCTTCACCGGTTAGACACGATGATTAGTAAATCCCATTGAATTTGCTTGATTTTGGAACATTTCAGGTTTTGAAGAAATGTCCCAAAGTAGTTTGATGCAAGAACAAATATATATGACACTTCTCCCTCAAATATACGAGGTCGATCAAGTAGTAAAGTACCCAAAGGTAGGATAGTCGAATCCACAAAGACTGGCCACTAGTACTAATTATCCTCTATTATCTATCCTTAACTATATAAGATGATTTGTATGATCAAATTAATTGAATATCCTAATTAAAAGCTAATGTGAATAATTGGTCGATTGAGTAATCGGAAATGAAATATGGTACATCGGTTCACAATCCTCTAGAAATCCCTTGCTAAGGAGCAATTCCCCGTTACTGGCTAATTACTGATAACTTCTGGAGGATGTAACAATGGACTACTTTGTGCAATACCTGATTCCTTGTGATGCTAATGCAAACACCGTATCCAATGGGAACCTATCGAGAAGAATCCCCGGGCTAATGTGATATTCTAGCAATTCAAAATCATCACATAAACACTCGTGGTGCTGGATGCTCTAACCTACTAAGGTTGATGACTGGAGGCTCGCGTAAGGAGAAACCACACAAAGATATCTAGACAGATAACAACTCTAGGCTAATGCAATAACAACTCCACAACCATCCAACATGAACACTAACATATTGATGCTATCCCCTGAGGAGATGGATGATTGGGCTCATGCATTGGCAAACCACACAGAATTGCAAGCACAGATAATCAAGATGTTATACAGGAATTATCAATAAAGTAAAAAACTGAATAAAATATGGAATCAATAACAAGTTCATCCTAGGGTTCAGGTGTCCAAGACACCATAGAAGGTTTAGCCTCTCATGCTATGATCTACCATAACTAAGATATAAGAGTAGGTTATACAAGTAGACATAGAAATCCTCCCTTTATTATGACAACTCTGCCTTCGATTCCTCTCATGAAACCCTAGCAGTCGCTGCAGGAATCACCCCGAGACTGCTCCGCCAAAAGTTCCTCATTAGGGTTACGTGGACGGCATTTTATAGTTTTCCAAACTTTAAAACACGACCATGTTGACTTTGAAGAACAAGTACGTGCTTTCATCTGACTGCGCGGTCAACTTGTTTTCAATCAACAGAGTTACACAGGTTTGAACACACTTGTGCTTCATCAGCACACCTGTGTTAAGTAATAACACCGTCGTGCTCTTCTCTGCATGTGAAATATTTTACCTTTTTCACTCCGAAATGTCCCGATTCCTGTTCCTTTTGCTCTCGGATACCTATTTACCTACCCAATCACATAGAAATACCCAATGAAGCAAAAAAGTAGATAATTGATACTAGAAAATGGCATAAGTGTGCACAAATATAAGGGAAATTTATGTATAATCATGCACTTATCATATGCCCCCACACTTGAGCTTTTGCTTCACCTCAAGCAAAGGAAAACACTACCCAAGAGAGATGATGAGTGCATGATCTCTGATCTCAAAATAGTTGGAAGTCCCTCTGGTATCCGGAAAAACACAGTGTTAAGTGATTGAAGGTTTTTATGAAAAATAGGACTTACCTTATGTTGATGCCAAAAACTGGTCCACCTCACGCTTTGGCTATTGTGGCCTCGTGATCTGGTCTCAGCCTTCGACAAACGGTTGAAATTTATAGTTGGTGTGGACGCTTACTTCAACTTCTGAACGGAGAACATGGAGAATGCTTTGGAAATCCGCTCGGAATTACCCTGGCTTTCCTTTCCTTTGGGATGAATCCGTAAGAGAGAGAAAAGGGCGGATGGAATTGGGCCTTTCTGCCCGGATTCAGCTCCGATGCTTAAGTCAGGAAAACTATAAGAAGGCGGTCTTAGACATGAGTTAGCTCTTTTGTGTGGTGATTTTTACCGATCCTCCCCTTTTTCTATTATCGCTCTTCTTTTATAGCAACTTAAAGGCGGTTTAGGAAAGGCGGTGAATGAGAAAATATTGTCTAAGGCGGTAAGAAAATATCTGCCTACTGTGTAGGTGCTACGTAGGTAAGTAGAAAATATCTACCTACCGTGTAGGTACCACGTGTGTAAGTAGAAAATATCTGGCTACTGTAGAGGCAAATGGATAAGATCTATTTACTGTAGAGGCGTTAGATACGCTCTTACCCAGCTGGCTATCACCTTCTTGCTTCTTGCATAATTCCGACTGACTTTCTCAAGGGGTGAGCCCTCCTTATTTGCCGGACGGAATTTATGCTAATGACTTTGGCGGTGACTGACTGTCTTGTGGCCAAAAGAAATGTAGCCCTTTAGGACAGGTGGCCATTTAGGCAGGCGACACGTGTTTTACCAAATATTTCCGTAACACTAGTCCCCCCTAGAGTGTACTTGTTCGAAAAATCTGAGCGATGAGTGAGTCAAATTGCACTTTTCGCTTGGTTCGAGAACAAGTATCTTCTTTAGCTGGCGTTTCTATGTGGGTGTAGGTTTCTTTTTAGATACATGTGTTTTAATAGGTAACCGACACTTGTTGTGTTGTCTTTTTGTTGTCTTGAATCGAGGTAGATTTTTCTCCGGAATTTTCGTATATAGTGTCACCAAGTTTTGCTATTTAAGGAGCTAGCATGGATAGTGTTTTTATCCATTCTGCTGCTAACTTTGCGTTTTGGTAAAATGGCTCAGCGTTTTGTCCTTTTTTAAGTTTTTTACTTTTACCCAGTATTCTCGTCACTTACGAATTTCAAGTTCGTTTCACGAACATTTATCGGAATTGAGGACTGGGGTTATCCAATTGGTAGAGGCAGGGGATCTTCTAATTATCACTTTAGCTATTACTTATGCAGGGGATATGCGCTTTGAAGTTGAAATGTTTGGGAGCGACTCCTGCAGTAGAGAAGTGGGCCCCCATCTTTGCCCACGCGCTTTGCCAAGATTTCCTAGCGATAACGAGGACAGCGACGGTTGTGGAAGTCAGTGCTTCTCCTCCGAATCTTATCTGAGCGGGTCCTCGGACGGATCTGTGGATTGTTAACTGGGGAATTCCGACGGATAACATATTTAGCAGGGTTCGCCATGCTGCTTTGTTGTGTGCTTTTTAATACTACCGTCGTTGTAATATGAATAAAGTTTATTAATTTACTTATAAAGTCTTCGATTTCTTCAAGAAGAAATGACCACTGGTGATCCTATGTTGGGATGTGTGCGTTTTGTCTCTCATGATGTGGGCTTTATACAACGCCTGTTATTCCCTGAGATGACACGTGTCTCCCATACTATTTAGCATTAAAGGGAGATAGTGGCGCGATGTGCGCGGCGTGCGCGTTTGTCAACATCATGATAAGCGCGGTTTTCTATGTGTCAGGCGGCGTTTGGTATGCTGACGTGGACGGGTTTTTGATTTGTTTGAGGAAAAGTGATGATGGATATCTGAACGGTCCAGATTTAGGAACCCTTGGTTAAACGGTTCGATTGGGATGTAGCTCCGGGATCTAACGGCCAGGGATTTATCCCCTTTACATATAAGCGGAATCGTACAGGCAAAAAAGGGCTTCACTTCAAAAGTCGAATTACATCTTTTGAAAACTTCTTCTTCTCCGACGAGACTTGGTCTTAAGCTTTCTGTGTCTTTTTCTTGTCCTTTTCTCTTCTAAGGTAATGGCTAGTGCTACCTCTTCTTCCTCTAGTTCTTCTCACGGGTCTTTGATCCCTTCTCCGTCCAACCCCACAGTCTCCGTCGCGATTCCAGGTGAACCTAGGGATATTCCAGTCCAGGGTTCACGGGTTCATCCTGCTTCTAGGGCCATGGGTAGGGGGTCTGGTACGTTCATAAGTCTTCTTGGGCAGAAGGATGTAGATGACTTGGCAGAGAAATATGAGATAGATCTTTCTTTGTTTGAGGTTAGGGTTCCCTGTTCTGGGGAGAGGGTGAGTTCTCCCAGGGAAGGAGAGATAGCTATCTATCAAGATGCGTTATCGGGTGGCCTTAGGCTTCCTTTTTCTGATTTTGCTAAGGCGATTCTAGAGGAGTATCATCTGTGTCCTTCACAGCTGACTTCAAATTCTTGGAGATTACTGAACGGTTTTGTCATTGTTTTCAAAAATTACGGAGAAAGTCCGACCGTCCGTTGGTTCCGTATATTATTTAGCCTATGTTTAGAGGCTATTGCCGATTGGTATTACTTCTCGGCTCGTTCCAGAAGAAAGTTTTTAGGGAAAGTTCCTTCTTCCATTAAGCGGTGGAAGTGTAAATTTTTCTTTGTCAAAAATAAATCCAAGTGGGATGTCGGAACAAAGTGGGAGGCTCCCCGAACGGATATCGTTTGTGAGGAAATGACGAAAGAAGAGGAGGTTCTTCTTAAGTCAATGACGGGGCTATCCAAAGTTTATATGGATGAGTTCTTAACCAAGGAAAACCTCATTAAATGTCGTTTAATAGTATCTGCTGGTAGGATTTATTCGTATATCTATCTTAGTTTGATCTTGAATCGCGATATCTAACATGATTCGGAATTTTATTTTGCAGAAAGTCCGATGGAGGATGAAGACTTGAGCTACGTTAAGGGCCTCCTGGCTTCCTATGAAGGTGAAGTTCATCCGCCTTTACCTCGTGGGCGGAAGAAGAAGGAAGCGGCCTCTAGTAAAGGTGTTGATACCTCCAAGGAGGAGAAAAAGAAGAGGAAGAGGAAAGAGGTTGACTCTTCCAAGAAAGGGGGCAAAAGCGACCCCGCTACAGGGTTCTCACGGGAGAGGAGGACGAAGAGGAAGAATTCTGAGGACGCATCGGGTCCCGGAATTATGTTTGAACATGTGAGTTCACCCGTGGAAGAGGCTCGTCCGGCTTTATCGCCAATTTCCGAAGGGCCCTCTTCTAGTCAACTAGAAGATATCCTCCTCAAGGAGGTAAGGATTTACTTCTTAAGGGTATCATTGTTCTGCAATAATTTTTTAACTTAGGTTTTGTTTTACAGGCGGAGGTGGGAGAAGCGGCTCTCTTGGATAAACTGAGGGTGGCAGACTCAATTTTAAGAGGGCCAGCAACTCAAGGGAAGGAGTTGCCCTCTGAGGACATCCCTTTTCGAGATGCTGCTTCTGTGAAAAATGTTTTGATAGCCATGCGGCCCGAACATCTCTCCACTAAGCTACTTGCCAGCTTTTCCGATCGGCTATGCTGGTAAGGACCGTTCTCATATTTCTTTTGCTCCTAAACTTGGTATCGTTTATAGCTCCTTTGTTATTTCGTAGACTGTGCATTGGGCGGATCGAGTCGGCAATCTTTGTCAAGAGGACTTGGCAAAGATGGAAGCAAGTAGGGCAGAATTTGCCCAGCTAAACTCTAAGGTAGAGGCCTTGGAGGAAAAAGAAAAGAAGCAGCTCGCTATTATCCAAACTCTTGAGAAGGATAAAGCCGAGCGGCTTCAACAGTTGGCCGCTATAGAAAAAGAGAAAAATGACTTAGCGGCTAAGCTGGCGAGTTCCGAGGGCTCTCTTCAGGCTGCTAAGGAGGATATCAAAAGACTACAGGACGATTCTAGCAGTTTGAAGGAGGAACTTAAATCTGCTCAAGATTAGCGCACTGACGCCCAATGGAGTCTAAAGTTGAAGGTTGCGGAACTCGCCGCCATTCAGGTTGAGTTAGAGGAACTCAAGGGGGAGCGTGACACACTCAAGGAAGACTTGGCTTCCAAATAGAGGACCCCTAAATCCGACTCGCAAGAAATGAAAGACCTAATTGAACGAGCGGATAAATTGGAGAAAGAGGGCGCTCGTCTTAGGGCGATAGCCAAAGAAGGGGCCACCCTCATTTATTCTGTAGTGCAGCAGGTGGGTCACCATGTTCCTCCTGCGGACGTTTTATCTATGGGCTTGTTGGAGTCTTGAAGAAATTTATGGAGCTAAAAGAGTTGCAACTTATAAAGACTCTGTGAGGCTCCTCGCCCCAGCCTTCCGAACCTCCAACCCAAGTTCCTCCAGAAGCGGTTGACCGCTCTGAGGGCCCTAGTTCTTAGGGATTTTTTGTTTTTTTTTTTTTTAGGACATGTTCTTGTAAACACCTAGTTATTTTGGAATGTAATTTCAATTTGTATGAATGAAACACAAACCTTTTTCTTTGGTGAAGATTTTTTTCCGAGTGATAGTTTTAACCATTTTAAGAAGTCCTTCGCAAGGTCTTTTTTCCTTCATTTGGCTCGTAAGTCAAGCTTCATAGCAGGTTCTTCTCTTCTTAGTCCAATCTGGGGACTTTGATTTGTTGAGTAAGATCCTTAGCTTTGTAAATGAGATTGTTGCCTCATATTTCGATCGGGATTTTTGCTCCTTGTTTCTGGATGACAGTTATCGTTTATCCTTGTAGGATAATTCCTACTCATCTTTTAGGAATGGGATTTTCCCCTCATTTTTGTAGAATGGGATTTTTACCTCATTTTTGTAGAAAGGGCTTAAGCTTTATTCCATGGAACATTTAGGAGACGATTACAGGATTCACTGATAGTATCGTCGCAGGTGTTCAGCATGAAATGGACGCTTGAGCGTTTTTCCTTCCATATTCACCAGATAATAGGTGCCCGCTCGGACAACTCTCTGTATGACGTAAGGGCCTTCCCAATTAGGAGTTAGCTTCCCGGTTCGGCTTTTGTTTCCCTGGAACTCATTTTCTCTTAAGACCAGGTCGCCGATTTGGAAGAAGACACTTTTTACCCTCGTGTCATAGAACCTTTTTACTCTTTGGCGATAGATGGTTGCCTTTGTTTCTGCAGCTTCTCTTCTCTCTTCAAGTAAGTCAAGCTCCGCTCAGAGATTCTTCTCATTTTCTTCTGATGAGAAGATTTGCTATGTCCGTAGAGTAGGCATTCCTATTTCTGCTTGGATGACAGCTTCTGCCCCATAAGTGAGAGAGAACGGAGTTTCTCCTGTAGGGGTTCTTGTGGTTGGCCTGTAAGCCCAGAGGACGCTCGGAATTTCTTCAACCAAGTTAGTTCCTTTTTTAGAGACCCGTGTTTTGAGAGCTTGGAGCGAGGTGCGATTGGTTACCTCTACCTGGCCGTTGGCTTGGGGATGTGTCACAGAAGTTAATCTGGATTCAATTCCTAGCTTTGAACAAAAGCTTTTGAAATCCTTGTTATCAAATTGTCGCCCATTATCAGAAATGAAGGCGACCGGAATTCCGAATCGACAGATAACCGTTCGCCATAAGAACCCCTGACAAGCTTTCTCCGTGATTTTGGACAAGGGCTCAACTTCTACCCATTTGGTGAAGTAATCGATAGCCGCTATCAAAATCTTCATTTGTCGAATTGAAATGGGAAATGGCCCTAGGAGATCAACTCCCCAGATAGCGAACGGGCGAGGGCTAATAATTGGCGTGAGTAGTGTTGGTGGTCGTCTTTGAATCTTGGAATGCCGCTGGCGTGTGCATCACATTTTCGCTTAATGCTACTGCATCCCGAGTTAACGTTGGCCAGTAATAGCCCTGTCGCAGGACTTTGTAACTTAAGGCTTTGCCTCCTATATGTCCCCCTCCAATACCTTCATGAATTTCTTGAAGGATATAGTTTGCTTCTGTGGGACGCAGGCACCGTAAGAAGGGTTGCGTATAGGACCTCTTGTATAGATTTTCGCCAATGATGGTGTATTGAGCGGATTTGTAAGAGATCGTCTTGCTTCTGTCTTGTTGGATGGTATAGGTCCACCTTGCAGGTAGTTTCTGATGGGATCCATCTAACTTGACTCTTTTGTAGTACTTTGTACTTCTCCTTCTAATCCTTCAATAGTTTTTGTGGGAAGGTACTGTAGGTTTAAGGGAGATTCTGCATCGCCGTTGGGCGCAGTGGCTTTTTTAGATAAAGCGTATGCTTCTTCATTTTATGCCCGACAGATTTTTTCAATTTGGAAATGAGCGAAGTGGGGGACTATCTTCTTTACCACTGTTTGGTATTTGACCATGTTCTCCTCCTTTGCTTCAAAGTTGCCCAATGTATGGCTAACGACTAGCTGTATGTCGGAATATACATGTAGGCATTGAATTCCGAGCCCTCGGGCAAAACGCAATCCTGCGATGAGGGCTTCATATTCGGCCTCGTTGTTTGTTGCTTGGAATTGGAACTTAAGAACTGTTGCAATTTTCCATTTGGAAGGAGAATAAAGGACGAAGCCGGCTCCTGATCTTTCTTCAGTCGCTGATCCATCAACATATAAGGACCATGGGATGCTAGGACTTTCTTCTGGATATTCTGGCGGGACTTCATCCTCATTTGCGGGAATGGTCAATTCCACAATAAAATCACAAACTTGAGCACTGATTGTCGTTCGGGGTTTATAGGCGAGATCAAACTCACCCAACTCTATTACCCATTTGGCTAGATGTCCGGAATTTTCAGGCTTATGGAGGATTTGCCTTAAGGGCTGATCCGTTAGCACCGTAACTTTGTGCGCTTGAAAGTAAGGCCTTAATCTTCTTGCGGATGTGATGAGAGCAAAAGCCAATTTTTCAAGCAGTAGGTATCTTGATTCCGCATCGTTAAGGATCTTACTTGTGTAATAGACTGGCTTCTGAACTCCTTTGTCTTCCCTCAAAAGTACTTCACTGACCGGTCGAGGAGCAGCGGCCAAGTAGACATAGAGCTCTTCCCCTACTTGTGGCTTAGCTAGCAACTGAGGCGATCAGAGATAATCTTTAAGCTCTTGAAAGGCTTTCTCACATTCTTCTGTCCACTCCATTTTTGGTGCTTTTCGCAAGGCTTGGAAGAGTGGGAGGTTTTTCTCTCCGGCTTTAGAGATAAATCTCCCCAGAGCTGCTAGGCGTCCGTTAAGCCGTTGTATCTCTTGAAGGCTTTTGGGTGATCCCATGTCAAGGATGGCTTTGACCTTTTCCGGATTCGCTTCTATTCATCTTTGGGTCAGTATAAATCCGAGAATTTCCCTGACCGGACACCAAAGCACATTTGTTCGGATTTAAGCGCATGTTGTAAGTCCGAAGTGACTGAAAGGCCTCTTGTAAATCTGAGAGGTGATCGTTGGCTTTTCGGCTCTTCACCAGAATGTCGTCCACATAAGCTTCAACATTTCTGCCAAGTTGTTCTTTGAAAACCGTATTCATGAGCCTCTGGAAGGTGGCTCCGGCGTTCTTTAAACCGAACGACATTACTTGTAGCAATAAGTTCCTGTGCTTGTAATGAAGGATGTTTTTTCTTCATCATCTTTGGCCATTCGGATTTGATTGTAGCCAGAAAAGGCATCTAAAAAACTCAGCATTTCGTGTCCCGCCGTGGAATCAACCAAGCCATCAATTGAAGGTAGAGGGAATGAGTCTTTGGGACAAGCTTTATTTAGGTTCGTGAAATCTACACACATCCTCCATTTTCCGGATGACTTTTTTACTAGAACCACATTGGCCAACCATTCTGGATAGTGCACTTCTCGGATAAGCCCGGCCTTTAAAAGGGTTGATAATTCTTGTAAAACCAGCCCCGAAATAAATAAAGATTTATTTCCCCAGAATTTGTAAATGGCAATTTGATATGTTGAACAGTGAAGTTTTGGGAAAAGAATCACATGTCTGAATGATCCAGATTAATTAAACGTTAATTAATTCGGAATAATTATCGAGAAGAGAAAATGAATAAATATTAAATCCCGGGAAGAGTGGATCTGGTTGGGGACTGAGACAGCCCCGTGATGCCACAGTATTCCCGTGACGAAAGATTTGACCGAAAGCCGTTATTTTTGGATCTGGTCTGACGAGAGACCGATCCCGTGATTTTTCAGTACACCCATGTCATGGGACTACAGACCCGAGATTCGCGGATCTGGGTCATACACTAGGACTGGAGAATCAAATAGTGGACCCCAGAGATAAACTTACCCGTGAGTGAACAATGCACATATGAGAGAATAGTAAACATGTGACCCTTAACATATTTTTTTTTTGGTTTATTAAAAATAATAAATGCTATTTTATTATATAACAAGAGGAGAGAGAGAATGATTTTTCATTTCTCTCTCTCACTCTCTCTTTCTCTCACGATCTGAGTTTCAGATCTGAGCTTCTTCTCCTTCGGTTGAGCAGATCCACGCCGACGCCGGCCCCTTGAAGCTTCGTCACGGCCGGTCATCATCCCTGTCGACGAACCTCAAGGCCGGCAGCCTCAAGCAACCCTCCACCAAGCCGCCTCCGCACGCTTCACGCCCGGAGTTGGCCGCACCACCGCCCGCGACCGAGCCTTCCCGAAGCCAAGCGCGCAGCCGAAGCGCTTCGCGCGCCCGGCCAAGAAGCGGACTACGCCCGCCGCCTTCAAGGCCGCAGCTCCGCCGGAGTTCATCGCGCCACCGCCACACCTGACCACCGCGCAGGCGCCCTCCCCTGCAGCCGATCGGAACCTCTCCAGCCTCGACCCCGACCGCAGACAAATGCCCCGGCCTCTAATCACAGATTCCGCCGACGCGACGGTGAATACTTGAACCCTAGTTGGTCAAAGGGGGAACCTAATTAATGAACAATTAACTTGTATAAACGTTGTATGTATGAAATCCAAGTGTATTGGATTAATTGCGTGAATGTTTGTAGATTGTCGGGAATCAAAAATCAGGGGAGGTGCTGCCCGATTTTTATTCGAAATCGATTTTGGGCTGCCCCTTCAGAACAAAGTTCGGGGCAGCAATAGTACCCTGATCAGCACAATTAGGACATCATTAGAAAGGGGAAGAAGAGAGCTTCCCAACGATAGCTAAATCGACAAATTCCGACTCGCGGATTTAGAGATGTTGGCGGTTCTTTAGGACTGCGCACTGGAGTGAAAATACGAGATTTCACTGGGACCTTGCGTGCCCGCTTTAACCATTTAGTTATGCATGATTGTGAGGATCTAGTGTAATTGACCAAATTATGTTCTATTTACTAGATTCTCGACCGGACTCGTGATGTTTAATTTAGGATCGTGGATTTCTCTTCAGATCAGGTAGGCTCTCGCACGGGAGGTTTGTGAGTATTCCTTCCTCCTACCCCACTTTGATTTTGTAATCTTATTTCCTCGAGAGGTTCCCAATATATATTTGAGATGGTTTTCCTCATATGTGTTGGTTTTATATCTCGAGGGGATCATTGCTATTATTCTTCTTCTTATGTGTATTTGAGTAGAGTTTACTTCTTAAATACGTATTGACTCCCGATCTCGATGAGATCACCGACCATTGTATATTCAGGATGTTGCTGCCTTGGATATATATATATATTTATACCTGTTGTTAGGTATTAGTACCATCAATCTCTTACTTTCAGGCATGATACATCGGACGGAGACCCTGGCAGAGGGTGTATAATATCTGGCCATCAGGCCCCGGCAGAGGGCGTATAATATCTGGCCACGAGCACTTGATGCTCTATCAGACGGAGACCCTGGCAGAGGGTGTATAATATCTGGCCACTTGGCTCAGTCAGAGAGCGGCATTTTCTGACCATGTGCACATGTATGCTATAGCTCATTCCGGCTTAGGCCGAAGACGACACCGATGGTGTCGCTGATGTCGTAGACATCTTAGTATTACATATGCCAGAGATTGAGTACATCCGTGGATTTATCCATATTTCAGTTACTTGTTGATGATTTATGTTGCTGTTGCACTTGTTTATCTGTATTTGCTTTATTCTGTTCTTTGTTTATGGCCTTCGCCTCTTTGATCGTTCATGCGACCCTACTGGGCCTGTTCTTTATGCTCATGCACTTGACTTGTGTATTTCTCAGGTTCAGACGAGGAGGAGTAGGGTCGAGTTTAGGCGGGGATATACCGAGTTGCTGACTCGGCCATTTCTATTTGCCTCGAGGTCTGCGAACCTCTTTTATTTTGTGTGAGACTTGTATGTCGTATTTCTTGTTGTATGGATTTCTAGGGGTGACCGGACTAGATCCTAGTCTTGGGTTGTGTAAACCCGGTATTGTACTTGTACGGAGTTGTATAAACTCCTTCCTTCTTTTTCTATGATTCCGTTGTTATCGTTAACTCTGAACACTTGTTGAATAAGAGTTTCTAAGGCCTTGCACCTGAATGGGAACTAGTTCTTGTTCGGGTGCGGCCGGTTGTCTACGTGCCTGGGCCGTGGTTCGGGGCGTGACAATTCTTCTTCTGTGGCCTTCTGCCTCTCTGGTGCGGAATTTCTCCGTTTGTGTTTGACAGGCTTGAACGGCTGATCTATGTTGAGGCGGTGCTCAATGACATCACGTTTTACGCCTGACATATCTTCTGATGACCAGGCGAAGAGATCAGAATTGGTCCTTAGTACCACCATGAGATTTTCTCGTTGTATGCGTTGTTAGATCTCGCACCAATCTGACGTGCATTCCATCCTAGTTGTATCTAGAGGAACCGTAAGCAATTCTTCAACCGGGTGTGGGCGAAGTTCTTCATCTTCCCGCTCGGCTATTTTGTTGATCAACATGGCTTCCAAATTTTTGTTTTGCCTCTCGCCTAAAGCTTTTCTTTTGAGGGTTGCAACATAACATTGCCGCGCCAAGGGTTGATCTCCTCTTACCTCTCCACTACCACTCTCCGTCGGAAATTTGAGGAGAAGATGGTAAGTAGAAATTACAGCCTTCAAGGCGTTGAGGGTTGGTCTGCCAAGAATAACGTTGTAACTTGAAGCACAGCGTACGACTAGGAAATTTGTTGTCACTATTGATGATCTAGGCAACTTTCCTATTGTAACTGGCAAAGATATCATTCCTTCTGGCTGTATCACTTCTCCGGAAAACCCTATTAAGGATGATTTTACGGGAAGCAAATTATCTCCATCATATCTCATTCGTTCGAAGGCACTCCAGAAGAGAATGTCAACCGAACTTCTACTGTCTATCAGAACTCTCTTCATTTGGAAACTGGAAACCATGATGGCAATGACTAAGGCGTCGTCATGGGGGTGGCAAACCCTGCTGACATCGTTATCATAAAAAATGATGGGAGCCGTAGGTCGTGATCTTCTTTGTGGCGTTTCCGTTTCCTGCGCAGCCCCCACCATTCGTGCATAGCTTTTCCGAGAGGCGGAGCTTTCACCACTACACCCAGGACCACCACTGATAAATCCGACATCTCCCCTTTTTCTTCTTCTTCAGACTGTGAAGTTTCGGGCCGCTCTTGGATATCAATGTTGATATACTGCTCCAATTGTCCCCTTCTAAAGACATCTTCAATGGCGTTCATCAAATGGGTACATTTTTCCGTGTCATGTCCTCTAGTTTGATGAAACTTGCAATATCTTTTACTATTCTTTTGCCGTTCTGGATTCTTTGCAGGTTTTGGCCATGTCAAGAGTTGTTGGTCCTGGATTTGCATGAGAATATGGCTTCTGGTCTGATTTAATGGGGTATGGTGGTCGTATCTGACAATTTTTTCTTCTTTTGAAGATTCTCTAGGTTGCAGCACATGTCGCTAAGGGCGTGTTGAGGTTTCCTGTCCTCCCTTACTGTCCCTGCGTGGCCCGCCTTCTTTTCGTATTTCCTGGGGCCTTCTGTTGACATTTTGATGGGTTTTTCCCTTCCGGAGTTCAACAGGGGCGCGCCGAGCCTCTTCTTCCCAACCCGTATAGATTTCATCAGAATTGATATATTTCTGGGCATGGATCATGGGGGCGGGGATGGTTTTTGGTGGATCCAAGGAGAGGGAAAAACGAAAAGGGGACTCTAGTAAACCCTCCATCAGGAAGGTTACAGCCATGCGCGAAATAAGATCCGCAACGTTTGCTGTTTCGTCTATGAAACGGTTTAATTAGGCTTGGAGTATTTCCCCCCCTCGTTGCTTAACACGTAGAAGGGTAGATGAAGTTTTCTTTTGCTTTGAGTAATTAGCAAAATAAGCTAGAAAGCTATCTGCTAGAACTTGAAACGAAGGAATTGTGCTAGATGGAAGATCAACAAACCAGTCTTGCGCTTTTCCCTTTAAAGTGGCGGGAAAAGCTTGGCACATACGAGTGTCGGTAATTCCAGAAAGAAGCATCTTCGATCGGAAAGACTTCAAGTGGCGAGACGGATCAGTTTTGCCCTCGTATGCAATCATTGCAGGTGGCCGAAAACTTTCAGGAACTTGCTCTTCCAATATTTCCTTGATGAAAGGCGAGCATATGTTAAAAACATGCCGTTCGGATTTCTTGTTTCCCCGTGAAGGATACTGCCGCTGTATTCTTCTGTCGACAGTTGGAACAGATGGGCTATTCTTTTCAGTCCTTGTCCGCTCCGTTCTCGTATGTCGTTCAGTTCTTATGGCAGCTTGCTCTTGACGTCGAACGGAGGAGGGTTCCGAGCTAGCAGAGAAGGAAGTTCTCTCTCTTCTGTTTCCATGAGTGCGAGTCCTTGTCCTCCCTCTGCTTTCGAAATTGGCTGCTGGGGCTGTTAGCACACTTGGCGGAACTTGTGTGGGAGGAAGTGACTGATGGGTTAAAGTATGAACAGTTTGAGCTAACCGTTCCAATTGCTGCTGCATGTTAAGGTAAAACTCCGGGATGGGTTCTTGGGGTGGGGCGGAAGGATTTTCCGATGGAGATAAGATAGGTGGATTATTCAACGGAATCTCCTCATACCCTCGGACTTCGCTAGGTCCTTCGGGATTACTTGGTGCTCCTTGTTCTTGGATCCGTTTTGACCTTCTGGTAGTAATCATTTAACTTTTTGTAAGGGTCCCTACGGACGGCGCCAAACTGTTGATGCCAAAAACTAGTCCACCTCACGCTTTGGCTATTGTGGCCTCGTGATCTGGTCTCAGCCTTTGACAAACGGTTGAAAATTATAGTTGGTGTGGACGCTTACTTTAACTTCTGAACGGAGAACATGGAGAATGCTTTGGAAATCTGCTCGGAATTACCCTGGCTTTCCTTTCCTTTGGGATGAATCTGTAAGAGGGAGAAAAGGGCGGTCGGAATTGGGCCTTTCTGCCCGGATTCAGCTCCGATGCTTAAGTCAGGAAAACTGTAAGAAGGCGGTCTTAGACATGAGTTAGCTCTTTTGTGTTGTGATTTTTTTCGATCCTCCCCTTTTTCTATTATCGCTCTTCTTTTATAGCAACTTAAAGACGGTTTAGGAAAGGCGGTGGAGTAAGGCGGTGAATGAGAAAATATCGTCTAAGGCGGTAAGAAAATATCTTCTAAAGCGGTAAGAAAATATCTGCCTACTGTGTAGGTGCTACGTAGGTAAGTAGAAAATATCTACCTACCGTGTAGGTACCACGTGTGTAAGTAGAAAATATCTGCCTACTGTAGAGGCAAGTGGATAAGATCTATTTACTGTAGAGGCGTTAGATACTCTCTTACCCAGCTGGCCATCACCTTCTTGCTTCTTGCATAATTCCGACGGACTTTCTGTAGGGGTGAGCCCTCCTTATTTGCCAGACGGAATTTATACTAATGACTTTGGTGGTGACTGACTGTCTTGTGGCTAAAATAAATGTAGCCCTTTATGACAGGTGGCCATTTAGGCAGGCGACACGTGTTTTACCAAATATTTCCGTAGCACCTTATACTTTCATTGCTCACGTGTGTGTGTAACCCTTCCTATATTGCCGCTTATCAACTCAGGCCCTGCCCGGCTAGTCTAAGCTTTATTCACTAACTACTTTCCTTAACTCTTTTGGCTGGGGGTAGTAGCTTCATTCATGCAATGAGGTAGCCTTTCTCCTTGGTAGGTCATTAAGTAAACATTTGTGATACCTAAGATCCGATTATTCAGGGGTGGCTTTCATACTTCCACTACAAGAAAACATAAGCATCACTGACGGAATTTTTCCAACGGAATTTTTTCCGTTGGTAAAATCAATATCACTGACGGAATTTGTGACGGAATTCCAACGAACAGTTTTTAACACCTCAGGACATATTAGTGACGGAATATAATATATATCACCAACGGAACATTCCGTTGGTGATAGTTTCCGTCGGAAATTCCGTTGGTGAAAAGAATTAATTTTATTTATATGTTTTAAAATAAGTTATTATATATTAGGGACGGAATTAGAATTTATCACCGACGGAATTTTGAATTATCACCAACGGAATTGATTATTATTACCGACGGATTTTTTATGCTTTCACCAACGGAAATTATTATTTGACCACCAACGGATTGCATGTTATCACCAATGGAATGTTCCGCTATTTAAAACTATTCATTACTATTATTAATAATACTAATACTAATACTAATACTATTATTAATAATAATAATAATATTTTGTAATTTATTTTTAAAAATATCTATAAAACAATTCTTATTTATATTTAAATTATAACAAAATATTTGAAAAATAAAATATTACAAATATATTATATATAAAAAATAAAAAGATAAGATATTGATATAGAAAACAATTTATGATGACTTTGCGAGGGATAGCGAGGAAAGTAGCCCTCGCCAATTTTCCTCAAAATTTTGTAACACCGCTACCGACATTCTATGTCTTCTCCTCCATATAGACAGATGTATATAATTTAAATTATATATATATAATTTAAATTATTTAAAGTAATAAATTTTGTAAATTTAAATTCAAGTAATAAATTTTTAAATTTTAATTTCTTCAGCGTTGGATCAAATGATCCAACTGGTTAGAAACCATCAAAACAATGCATATATATATATACCTCTCTTTGACCCAAACCCTAACCCTAAGTTCTAACTCCCGAGACCCGACGGCGAGCCCCAACTCCCTCTCTTGATCCCCATCCCAGCAGCCCCAACTCCCTCTCTTGATCCCCATCCCAGCAGCCCCAATGCTCTAATCCTTTCTCCGCTGCCCTCTCTCTCTCCCTCTCTTGATCCCCATCCCAGCAGCCCCAACTCCCAAGCATCCATCATCCATTCTCCACGCTGTCACGAGTTGGGTCTCTTTGTCGCGGCTTCACCATCATCAAGGCTTCTTATCTCCATCATCGATCTCCAATTCCTCCGAGGTAAACAACTTCATCAACACTCCTTTTTTCTTGTTTTCTTTCACTAATTCCTCCGCTTTTGATAATGCATCCATTTATTTCACATCAAACTCTTTGTTAATCGATACTTTTTGAGCCTTCTCCTTCTTTTATACAGTGAAATTAGAATTATGTAAAGCTTTTGTGAATTTTGAAAATGCACTGTATGTTATAAACAAAACAATCTGTCATATTCAAACTTTCATTGATACTCATGAAATGTTAGTATTATTCATTTAGAGCACTCTTTTTCATAGTACAATCAAAACCAGCTTATTCAAGATTTCATTAGTTGTTATACAAAAGAACTTTTCCGTGTCCTCTAATTTTGTATTCTTAATTATTGTGTCAAATTACATATGATCATTAAAACTCTCCATAAGACATGATAAACTTACTTTTAAGTTTGATCAAATAAAATGATTTTGCCAATTTGGATTAACATTTTCAATCTTCATTCAAAGAGTGCCTATCAAAAATTCAAAAATCATGTTTCAACTCCAGGGGTTTCCTTATGTAAACACATTTTCAGTATAACATTTCCTTGAGAATCTTGACAGAAAATCAACGCAAATTAACATTTGAACTGTTTTTAGATAATATTCCATAAATATTCTTTTGGCATGATATACAAATCCCATCACAATCATTCAACTTTCCAGTAGTAAAGCCTGTGCTTGAAGTGACAATCAAAATATATACATTTAAAAGAAGAGAGGTTGATCAAGCATATTTAAGGAGCTCATGTAGGTACCTTGAGAGGTTGATTTTTTGTAGCAATTAACACAGTGTGATGATTTTTTTCAGGTCCTAATTTAGCATTTCAAGCACAGAGGTTGATCAAGCATATTCAAAATTTGATATTGTCATCCACGCAGACGCTAGATTGCAGTTTAAAGCTGCAGGAGGTATGGGTGTTTCCACAACACCCATTTATTTCTATTTTTAGTGACCATCTACATAATCTGATGAAGTGTGTGGTTTTCTCTTGTTCCTCAGTCTCATGTTTGTACACTCTATTTTTGTAATTGTTTCAGGTTTTGGTTGAGAGGAACCCATCCGTGATTCAAGGTATGTTTAACTATTTGTTTCATTATTATTTTTGGTATTTTTCCTTTAGCATGCAATGCATGGAAAGTGTGTTTTGTATTGTGGAAAAATTTTGGATCATGAATTTAATGGCTTTTCAAAGAAATACGATGCTAAAAACAATGGTTTCATACTTTGGTAATTTTGTTGATCATAAGCCTAAGAATGTCAATGTAAGTGTATGCTCGTCTAGATATGCACTTTCTTTCCTATATGAGACTTCTTTGATTAATTTTTATGCTATGTTAATTTTGATCAATATTAGGCATGCGAATCATGTCTCACTCAAAAAATGGAATTTTGCATATTTTGAACTATTCCGTAGGGTACTTTCCAAAATCAGTATTTCATATTTTGCTTACTAAAATCTGATAAATGATTGATATTTCATAAGAGATGAAAATAACTCACTATGACTTTTAAAGAGCAAGAAACATTAATATCAAATATTATTAATCTAAACATTACTTCATGGTGTTTTAAATCATTTAGGATTGTACAATGGCTAAAGATGGATATTGGGCATGTGCTCGTTTAGACGAGAATGGATATTCAACAGACCAATATATGGGGGCAGTTGAAGAGTACATAACTTTTGCAATGAACAAGCAATGGTTTACTAGTAGTGATAGAATTAGATGCCCATGTTTGAAATGTCAAAAGCATTCATTTCTTAAACACGATGATGTACGGCGACACTTATACTATAGTGGTTTTTGTAATGATCCATTGTCTGGTGTTGGGCAATCATCTAGAGTTAGAGAGGAAGTTGAACAATTATACAGTGTGGAAGTTGAAAATCCATATGCCAATATGGTCGTGGATGCTTTTACTCTAATGTTGACTCTAAGCTGAATTGTGATGGTGGGTCAATGTCTATGGAACATGAACCTAGTTTAAGGCCATCATCTTTTTCTTTGTTGAATGATGTCATGAACCAGTGGACTGGTTGTACAAAACACACAATACTATCGGCAAAGGTCACAAATTGTTAAATTGCAAATCTGAATTCAACATTAGCTTAAAACTGCTTTCAATCGCCTAATGGTCATCATAAAGGGTATACTACCGAGAGAATAACAACTTGCCGAGAATTATTATCAAATGAAGAAGAAGATGGCTGCATTTGGCCTTGATATGTCAAAATTGATGTATGTGAAAACAATTGCATGTTGTTTAATGAAGAATTTGAAGAGTTGGAATGTATGTGGTCATCCTCGATACAAATCAAGTAATACAAGTGAAAGAAGGGTCTCAAAAATTCCTTATAAGATTTTGCGATACTTCCCACTTATACCTAGGCTTGAGGCTTTTCATGTTAAAGAAAAACTCGCAAAGAATATGACATGGCACGCACATAATCAAGTTCTCCAAGAGAGTTACATCATCCTCGCCGATGGAGAGGCATGGCAACACTTCAATCGCATTACACATGAGTCTTTTCAAGTGAAGCGAGGAATATCGTGATTAGGGTTATGCAGGATGGGTTTGCTCCTTTTTAAGCAAGGTGCGAGACCATACTCTTGTTGGCCAGTAATGCTAGTGATATACAATTTACCTCCTTGGCTATGTATGAAGCAACCATATTTGTTCCTTAATATGATAATTCCGGGGCCAAATAGTCCATCCCAGAACATAGATGTCTTCTTGAGACCTTTTAATAGATGAGTTGCTAATTTTGTGGCGCTTTGGTGTTCAACCTTCGATAATTATAAGTAAGATCATTTTTTACTTGGGCAAAGATTAATGTGGACAATTAGTGACTTTCCTGCGTATGGTATGTTATCTGGATGGAGCACTCATGGAAAATTATCTTGCCCTTATTGTATGGCAAATTTGAAGTCATTCAATCTAAAACATGGCAGGAAATCATGTTTTTTTGATTGTCACAGCATAGCTTCTTGCCTCCTGATCATCCTTTTCGAAGACAAAGAGATAAATTCAGAAGGAGAGTTGATCATGATCCTCCTATTGAGATATTATCAGGTGAAGAAATCTTGAGAGATATTGATAACATTCCAGATTTGACATATGGCACCAAATGTCCAGTACAAAAACCAAGGGGTTATGGGTCGACTCACCATTGGACAAAGAAGAGCATTTTTTGGGAGTTACCATACTGGCATACAAATCTAATTCGTCATAATTTGGATGTTATGCACATTGAGAAAAATGTTTTTGATAATATATTTAACACCATGATGGAAGTTAAAGGCAAGACAAAAGATAATGTAAAGGCTCGGTTGGATATAGCAGTACCGCAAACGCGACCAAATTTTACATTTGGTGGAAAGGAATGGAAAACTCTCAAGCCCGGCTTCATATGTTTTAGCGAAGGAGGATCGATATAGAGTGTTCAAATGGGTTAAACAACTTTTCGACTACCGATGGCTTAGCATCCAATATAGGAGATGTTTTAACTTGGAAGAAGGCAAGGTCTATGCAATGAAAACTCATGATTGCCATGTGTTTATGCAACGCATTGCTTCCTATTGCCTTTCGTGGATTTGGTGCCCACCCCAACTGGGATGCAATTATCGAAGCTTTCCAATTTCTTCCGAGATCTTTGCTCCACCAAAATAACTATTGATCATATGGTGTTATTGGGAGAACTATCATTGAAACAAATTTGCAAATTAGAGAAGGTTTTCCCCGGCTTTTTGATTCAATGGAGCATCTAGTAATCCACCTTCCTTACGAGGTCAAGTTGGTGGACCGTCCAATATCGTTGGATGTATGTGTTTGAAAGGTATACTAATATGTACATTTACAATCATTACTGGGCGCCAAGTGTTTTTAGCTTCAATACAAAAAAAATTTATTTGGTTATGATAATGTAGGTTTCAAGCATCAATTAAAGAAGAAAGTGAAAAACCCAAAATTGTGTTGAAGGGTCTATATGTGAAGCATATATCATTGAAGAAATTGCATCATTTTGTGCCTTGTACTCAAGAGGATGTCGAAACAAGATTTACTCGACCGCCACGTAATGATGACGGAGGTGAAGTAGATCCCATGGGACGCCTTCTTCATTTTCAAACATCTTGGGCGACCCTTGGGACCGAAAAAAATACTCGATATCGACAACAAATGAGTATTTGGTCTAATTATATGTTCGATGAATTGTGAAGAAATGATTCCATACATTGGGTGAGTAATATTTATTTTTTGCTCAACTTCCTTATTTTTGGGAAAATATTGTTTACCATATTTTCTTTATTTCATCTGATTAAGGACATTCATGAAATGGTGAGGAGGAATAACCCACGGTTACGATAAAAGAATTGGAGAAAGCACGAGAGACCACATTTACATCATGGTTTAAGCAATATGTATGTATCAAACTATGTGTCCTCCTTTATCATTTTATTTTTCATCTAGTAAGGAAATATTGAAATTCGATATTTCTCCTAGGTCGAAGAGAATTGTTCTGAAATTGATCGTCGTATTGCTCAACTCGCTCATGGTCCATCTCGATTGGTAAACTGCTATAAAGGTTACTTTGTGAATGGTTTCAAGTTTCACACTAAAGAATATAGCGGTCATCTCCGACATTCCGGTGTATGCGTGAAAGGAAATTGTTATAATGATTATAATCGGGACTTTTATGGTGTCTTGCTAGATGTAATTGAGTTGGAGTATTTCGGGGAAAGAAACCACATTGTACTTTTAATTGCCATTGGTTTGATACAGATAAAGGAGTTCGGGTGGATCCTCGCCATGGGCTTGTGGAGGTTAATTATAAATCAGTACTTGGCAGTAATGAACCATTTGTATTAGCCGAGCAGTGTCACCAAGTTTATTACGGTCCTTATCCCTCGGCAAGTCCTCATCGCCGGAATTGGTGGGCTGTGTTCAAAACCAAAGCAAGAAGTAGGTTTCACTTTAACACCAGTGAGCAAGAAGTACCTGATTTAAATGAAGGGGTTTATCAAGATGTTGAAGTATCTAGACCATTAAATGCCATATATTCAGAAGATATTGACAATGAAAGAATGATTTTTCATGGTGGTATTGAAGAAGTTCACGATGAGGAGGAGGAGGAAGGAGAAGAGGAATGTGAAGTAGAAGAAAAGGATGATGAAGATCAAGAAGACGAAGAAGAAGAAGATGATGATGATGATGATGATGATGATGATGATGATGATGATCCAGATGATGATGATCCAGATGATGATGATGATAATGAGGCAATTAATAATGATGATGATGATGGCTAAGAACATTCAACTAGCCTGTTAGCTGAAGATCATTAAATATTACATGCTTTTGGCAAACTTATCCCTGGGGTTTGTTATTGTTAATACTTTCTACTAAGATATTGGTGCACTTGTAGTAGAGATCAACTTTTCTTGTTATATTATCTATTAACATGCACTTATTTCTTACAATTGTACTTAACATGCACTTGTTTCTTATTAAGATGGTGATATTCTTGTTCTATTAGAGACATCATGCATCGAGCAAAAGCTAAGAAAAATCCAAGACAAAGAAATCTTTGGAAGCAAATGCAGCCTAAGGATCTTCCAAGTCAAGTGCATGGGAAGGATGGTTCGTGAACCGCATCAATCGTCCCTCACAAAGTCCACAAGGGATGAACCAACCTATTCTTGCTAAATGCCAACCTATGAAGATGAAGAAACACAAGATCCTACTATGGCAAATTAAGAAAATCATGATGATATCACCCCAAATAGAGAAAAACAAACGCCTCAAGAGGTCCTAACAAAAGAAATACCCAAGACCGCAAATCCAAATGAGCTTAATCTTGATTAATGTTTTACATGATGAGTAAGTTGACTGTTTAATTTATTTATTTGTGCTAAAGTCATACTTGACTAATATAGGCCTAATTCCTCCTTATTTTTTTCTTACTATGATAGGAAATTTGTAGACCCTAAAATTGTAAGAACAATTACAAAGTGTATCCAATTACACTTCAACGATGCATGGCCAACATGGAAGAAAGTTCCCTGCTATCAAAGATGAGATGTGGGCAAAATTTGAGGTGTGTATTTCACTTTTGCATAACTTTGATTCTAGCTACCGATATGCTCCTCGCTTGGTGTTTTAATAAGTTGCAAAATCATATGATATTAATTTTTCATCGCTTACGGAAATTTATTTTTGGGTATTTATTGTTTAAAAGATTATGAGCTTGGTAATATGATTTCTATAGTTCAAGATTTAATTATCAAACATGCATGTAAAAGATATTTGGACAAATAAATGATGATCTCATGCATGTATTTAGAGCCTGGTTAGTTTTCTTTTGCAATTGTATATACATGATTACTTGAAGATACTTACCAAGTCATTGGGATAGATATGAAAAATTCATTAAGATAACTCTAAAAATAAACTATACTTCACTATATGCGAAAGTGGAATTTAGAGCTCTAAATCAGAACATAATTCATGATTGAAATATATCATGACTTCTAAACAAGTTTGAATCAATCAATAGCATAGATAGATAAATTTCAAATATCTTCTTGGTTTCTCAATTTATAAATTGCCATAGCAAATGTGGCTCGTAATATAACCATGGAACCTCCAATTCATGAACCTTGCAATCTCCTTCACCATTTATATATGCACCTAGCTATTCATTATTATTATATTATTTTTTAATCTTACATCCCAATTCCCACTCTATGATATTCTAAATGTCTTGTTCTATTTCTCGCTAGCTTGACAATCTAATGGTGCCTTATTTACCCATGTGTTATTTGATAGGGAAAATTTATGTGGCCTATTGAGAAAGCAAAAGTTGTGAGAGCAATTTGGGAGACTACGGCAAGGAACGGTTATGCGTGGTATGTTGGAAGAAGAAAGAAAGCGCAATGAGACATTTTGGTGTTAGTGATATTTCAAAGTGCAAAGGTTACAATGTAGGTTGGATTCATCGGACATTTGGGATCGATTGGTTAGTGATGTGTGGTCTACCGATGCATGGAAAAATCATCAATTATTGGCAAGCAAAATAGGATGACCGAGAAAGATGGAAGCATCTACCAAGCATACCGTGGATCGATCCCTTTTATGATTCATGCTGGAGAGGATGGTATGTACATAATTTATATTTTAAATTTTACTTGCACGGTCTTAATAGTCTCTTATTCAATATCTTCATGTAGGAAAACAACTAAACCTAAAACCAACCTATGGAGAATTGTTCAACCGTACTCCACAAACGTGAGAAAGGTCAAGGTGATTTTGTTGATCATAAGTCCAAGAATGTCAAGTAAGTGTATGCCAATCTAAATATGCACTTTCTTTCCTATATGAGACTTCTTTGATTAAATTGGAAGATATGCTAATTTTGGATCAATAATAGACAAATGGGATGTTAGATGATGTACAAAAAAGGGTTTTTTCGTAGACAGAATTCTGCACTCAATCAAAAATCGCTTTTTTGTGAGAATGTATGCTTGTCTATGTTCTTAATAATTTTCAAAGGCATTGGAGAATAAATGTGCTAGGATGCTCGTGATGATAAAAAAACAAAAATCAGCTTTTTTCAAAGTGAGAGGAATTCTTGTCTCATTGAAAACCTAATTTTTTTTTGAGAATGTATGCTTGTCTATGTTCTTACAATTTTTCACCGCATTGGAGAATAAATGTGCTACACTTTTTGAGAGATAGTATCTATAGAATTTAATCATGGTGTGCTTTCCATCATGGCCATATAGGAGAATTTACATATGTTTTCTTACACCATGTATCTTTATTTGTGCATGCTTCTTGTGCCAAAAACTAAATATGCTTCTTGTGTGGGATTATTACATCACAACTTTTAATCACCAACTTTTATTGTCATGTTATAAATGTAGGATCATTGATCTTAATTTTGATGAAATTGCAACTAGCTAGTTTATATATCTCTTGTGATGTATATGTTGATGTAATTCGCTTGTTATTTTTATAGGAATCTTATACTTCTTCAATGAGTCAAAAGTATGGTTCTCGATGAAGCCAATCATCCCGAGTTTGACCTAAGTTTGGTGTAACGCAATTGAGGGCAAGGTACTACACGCACTCATTTCTATGGGTTTGGAATCACGCCACGCGGCAAGAATATCAGATCTACTTCCATCAATGCCGGAGATGTATCATACCGGCTTGTAGTCGTCCAATCATGAACGTGAACAAACTCCAGCTTGAAGTTGACAATTTACGTGAAGAAGTGACGCTTGTGAAAGACAAAAATAATCAACTTAGAGGATAAAGTAGAGAAGCAAGCAAGTTTATACAAATGGAAATCAAAAAGTATCTTGAACAAATGATAGAATTGTTTACAAATGCTTCAATAGGGACCTTCTCACTTACCTCTCGTGATAAAGACATCTGGACCATCACTTTGAATATTAAATGCATTGATATATGCTATATATATGGTAATCGGTTCTTTATATATGTTTAGTTCTTGTTAAGACTTGTTAATTATCATGATGTATGTACACTAAGTATGGTACGTGAAATTAATTACATGTAGTTGACGGAATTTAATATTGTGTGTTTGCCATATGAAATTAATTATATGTATTGCCAGGTGGAATTCCGTGGTAAAGAGACTCAAATATCTAATTCCGCTGGTGATAATTATTTAGCAACGGAATTCGCTGGTAATACACCCATCAAATGGCCGGAATAGTGTTGGTGTTGAAGGTCTTTACCTCACGAATTCGCGGGTGAAGTGAGTATATCTCAAGGACGGAATTCGGCTTGGTAATCACATCACATCGACGGAATTCCGCTGGTGGTAAAGAGACTCAAATACCTAATTCCGCGGGGTGATAATTTTAGTGACTAATTTCGCGGGTAATACACTCATCAAATGACGGAATTCCGCTGGTGTTAAAGATTTTACCACGGAATTCCGTGGGTGAAGTGAGTATATCCAGGGACGAATTCGGCTTACGATATATACACTATCGCATGATGTAATTCGCTTGCGGTACTGCATCAATACCTAATTCCGCGGGTGATAACTTTTTAGTGACGGAATTCGCGGGTAATACATCACATCGACGGAATTCGCTGGTGTTAAAGATCTTTAGTTTACGGAATTCCGTAAAGTGAATATATCTCGCGACGGAATTCCGCCTATGATATGTATTTCTTATCATTAATTTCAGCTTTTATTTTGGCTTCATCGACAGTAATAATCCGCCGGGTGATGCTCTAGTATCACCCACGGAAAAAAAATTTCCGACGGAATATCATCAGCGACACAAATATTTCCAACAAGCGTTTCCAACGAAAAGTTCCGTCGCTGTAGATCATCAGTGACGGAATTGTAGTTTTCAGTGACGAAAAATTCCGTCAGTGATGCTTATGTTTTCTTGTAGTGTTCAAAGATGATAGCTCTTTCTAACATCATTTCTATATTGGTAGGGCATCCCTAATAGATCCGACTTTCCTACCTACAGGGCATCCCGAATGACTCCGACTTTTGGGTTATGCCAGCCACTCTACAATCTATTCCCCTTTTTTTTTATAAAGCAATCAATAAAACAAAATCTCACTAATGGTTAAACGAACTGGAGTCCAAACCTAAGTGGTCAAGTGACAATAAAGTCAGGGTTTGTGCTCAAAATTTACGAGGTGTCGAGCAAAGGCATGACTAAATATATGTTTTTTTGAAAAATTTGGCACCTAACGCTAATGTCAACGAAGACACTCAAAGAGGACTCCCATCAATTTGCTCATAGATCATCGTAAATCAGCACCCAACATAAGTAATATAATCACTCAATTATAATCCCTCCCCTACACATAAATTGTGTATTGTCCACAATACACGTGATATCTGCAATATAAAGACTATGACATGTGACAGCAAGATGGGAGTGGGGGAAAGTGGACTTAGCTCATTGTGCATCGTGAAGTGTTTCGTCCTTTCATTTGTGTTTCCTGCCAAGTGTTAGTGTTAAGTTATCCTAAAATCATTGAAGGCAAAGAAAGTGTGAAGCTTCATGGCATATAGAAAGACTAAACATTTATTAACAAACTTACTCAACTAAAGCAAAAAGTACAAAAGTGGTGAAAAAAATAAAAGAGAGTAGAGATGCTCAAATAAGGTAGTTCTCCTCCTCGTCGCGGTCAATGGTATCCTCGATATCTGCAGCATTCATGCTTCAACAGTGATAGCTCTTTCTACCATCTTTTCTATACTGGTAAGGCATCCCTAATGCATCAAACTTTCCGGCTGGCAGGGCAACTCTAATGGAATTGACTTTCCAGTTTTTCCAGCCAATCTACAATCTTTTTCCCCCCTTTTTTTTATATAAAGTAATCAATAAAACAGAATCTCTCTAACGGTTAAACTAATTGGAGTCCAAACCTAAGTGGTCAAGTAACAATAAAGTCAGGGTTTGTGCTCAAAATTTATGAGGTGTCGAGCAAGGGCATGACTAAATATATATTTTTTTGAAAATTTAGGCACCTAACGCTAATGTTAACCTAAACACTCAAAGAGGACTCCCATTAATTTGGTCATAGATCATCATAAATCAGCACCCAACATAGGTAGTATAATCACTCAATTATAATCCCTCCCCCACACTTAAATTGTGCATAGTCCCCAATGCATGTAATATATGCAATATAAAGACTATGATATGTGACAGCAAGGGAGTGGGGGAATGTGAACTTAGCTCATTGTTCGTCGTTATGTGTTTCGTCCTTTCATTTGGGTTTCCTACCAAGTGTGAGTATTAATTTATCCTGAAATTATTAAAGGCAAAGAAAAAGTGAAACTTCATAGCATATATAAATACTAAACCTTTATCAACAAACTGAATCAACTAAAGCAAAAAGTACAAAAGTGGTGAAAAAGAATAAAAGATAGTAGAAATGCTCTAAAGAGGAAGTCCTCCTAATTGTCGCTGTCAGTGGTATCCTCTATATCTACAGCTGCGGCCGTATCCTAAGGGTCTGCCCCTGCCTCTCTTGTGGGTGGAGCCGGATGCCATGGTTGTTGTAGATAATCGGCTCCCTGTTGTCGAAGGAGGTAGTCTACTTCTCCCACCAGCCAATAGAGTAAGGCAGGGCATCCTCTGTAAATATAGTGGCTGGTGGTGAAGGTTTTGGGGTCTATGGTGGGGGTGCTGTGCTTGGTCCTGTGGTCTCTTAGGGGGCTATAGCCGTGTACCTGATACCCTGTGTAGTTTGTCTAGGTCATAACATCCCCATCGTTCGCATGGTCTCCACTGTGATCGTAATGGACAACCCGAATATCACTATCTCATAGCTAATATGACTTGGGAGAGCGCCCATCCCTCGTACTAGGTGTTTTATGTAGCGACCCAAATAATTCTCTAATCTTGGGTGTCTGAAGCCTGATGCCGGAGGAAATTTGCTACAACCCATCCCACGTGAATGAGAAAGCTGTCTGGCATGCTCTGCAAGTGCAAGAAGTCCCTAGAACTGACCACTATTGGGCTCAGTCTCCGCCCTGTGATCAAATGACTGAGGACCAAATGGATGTATCTGAGGACTGGGGACTGGAGTGTGGATGCCTTCGACCGCTATGGGTCATAGTGTCGATCCGTATTGAGCCTCCTCCAGACGGATTTGATGTCTCCTCTGTTGGCCTATCTATCTTGAGTTCCTAGTACTCAGATGTGGTGGTAAAGTCAACATTGTATAGTCCCAAATGGACGAAAAAGTCTGTGTAACTCGTTTGTAACATGGTGCCGCCCAACTAGAACTCAATCTAATCTAGTCAGTCCCATGAAACGAATCTCCTTATGAGACTGAAGGTAGCAAGTACCTCCAACGTTAGCTCTCTATTCGTCATCTCTCGGATAGATAGCAGGAGGTCCCCTCCTCACTGGTAAGAGTGAACTGAATCTAATGTAGTCTATAGTGCCGCCAAGCGTGTATAGGTATAATGAAGTTGGGCTCAGGATGTGGTTGAGAGCTCCCCTCTCCCTTCATATTTTTTGAATGGGCCCTGCTGTAGTCATCGTGCATGGAGGCATGGTTGTTGTTGGTGGAGGGTTACTGGAGGGATAGATGCATGCATGTGCAAAGAAAGAGCACGGTCGTGCTTTGGAGCAAAAGCTATTGTAAAAAACGGGTCCGGTGGGGTCTCGGCGGCCCGTGGGGTCTGTAGCTTCAGCAAGGTCACACCGAAGAGGATCTAGAGTGGAGGGGAGGGAGATCTAGATTGAGGGAGGGGGCTCTAGCGGTTGAACGTTGACCTAATTGTCGATTTATTCTGCCTGAGGACGCCCCTTAAACATAATCGAGATTGATAAGCACGGCCGTGCTTTTGAGTTGCACGGCCGTGTTCTTTTTGTCTTAAGTTTCTAGAGAAGTGCAAGGCTTGAAACACGGCTGTGCTAGAGTCCGTGTTTAAGTACACGCCCGTGCTTATTAGGAGCAAGGCTTACTTCTTTGTTCTTGTTCCGCCTATCAGTTTCCTGAGAGATACAAGGCCTTGAACAAGGTCGCGTTCTAGGCCCCGTAACTCTCTATTGCTCCTCTTTTTCATCAGATTTGCTCTGTCATCCCTCTTCCTGCATGTTGCTGGCTCTAAGTATAATGGATTACTCACTAAGAATTTGTGAAACGCATATAATCATTGAACATCATCAAATGAATGAGATTCACCACAAATGTATACCCAATTAAAGTCCTAAACTAACCTAGAAAGACTAAAAACTAACCGAGCTTGTGTTGCCTCCCAGGAAGCGATCATTTTACGTCACTAGTTTGGCGTACCTTGATACTCAAGAAGGTTCGAAGAATAGGGTCTCCCCATCTTCCTCGCCTAGCAGGTTGCGTCCTGCAAACTGTTCATGCAAGAAAGATATAAATTCATACTCACAGAAGTTGTTGCTACAGGTGCGGGAGTTCGATTCCTTCTTTTTGTCAATTCTCTCCACCCCACTTTAATTTTTTGTTTGTGTGCTATTGGTGGGGTTTACTCATTATCTCTTGTTTCCTCAATCAGTTCTTCCTGGGGTGGGTCGTCCTCTAGTAGGTCTTCTAGCTGATCCTTCAACAGTTCATCCTACAAATGGTCAGAAACACAATCATCAATAAGGTCAACAAAATAGCAACATTCGTCAAGTTCCATGGGATGTCACACTACGTTTTTTAGCTTAAAAACTACTACTTCTTCTCCAACTCTCAATGTCATCTGACCGTCCTTGATATCGAATAAAGCCTATGCAGTCTTCAAAAATGGCCTTCCAAGGATGAGAGGTACCTCTACTTGATAATCTAGGTCTAGAATATAGAAGTCCACATGGAATATCAACTTGTCAATTTTCAATAATCCCTCGAGGGTACCTAATGGATCTATCTGCCATCTAAAGTGTCATTGTTGTGGGTCTCGGGTCTCCTATTCCCAACTTTTGCGGTATCTTATAGGGCATTAGATTGATAATTGCTCCAATATCTACCACAACCTTTTCTTCCACCAGTCATCCGATGGTGCAGGGAATAATGCAACTCCCTGGATTCTTTCCTTTTCTAGGAGACTATTGGTGAGGATTACTGCGCATTGTTCATTCAGTCTCGCCACGGATACCTCCTTTAGCTTCCTTTGTTGGTGAGCAAATCTTTTAAAAACTTGGCATATCGCGGTATTTGAGCAACTGCTTCCACAAACAAAACATTGATGTGCAGTGTCTTGAACATGTCCAGGAATTTCTTGAATTATTCATCTTGCTGGTCCTATTTCAGCTTGGCTGTGTATGGTAATTTGGGATTGTATTCTCGCACCATAGGTTCTTCCTTGTTCTTATCTGTCTCCTTCTCTCCTTCATCTTCAAACTTGTTCTCCTCGTGTTGTGTTATGGGTGAGTCCCATTGTAAAATCCACACAACTTATGGAGTAATTAAACTTTTAATTTTGGTCCTAATTATTTTTAAATCAATTAAGGGAATAATTGAGAATTTATTGGATGGTTATATATATACATATATATATATATATATATATATATATATATATATATACACGATTTGATGGATGGACACATTTTATATATATATATATATATATATATGCTTTCCTTACTTATCAATAGTGGAGTATGTTGAATGTATCGTTTCTCAACTATGTGATTATCCACCAAGATCTCTTATTCAGTTGAATTCTTCACTTGTCACTGAAGGCGTGGGTGTTAGTGTTAATTGGAGAAGAGATTTTTATTTAAAAGGTTCCTTATAGTCAATTATTTCAGTTAGGTAGATAGGGTACGGCCATGGCCTATGTAGCTGCAGAGGGGAGTGTCTTTTCTCTCTATATTTAGGGAGTTGTGCATAGCCTCTTACACTTCTCAAATCCATTGAATGGTTAAGGGCTAGCTGCTCTATTTTGGGACCTGCTTTGTACTTTAGAAAAAGGAAAATGAAATCTCGATTCTTGGCCATGGACTCAGCTGAGCCTTCCCACACATCCCTTCTCCTTAACGTGCGCAGCAAGGCTCCAAGATATAGTATAGGAGAAGCTAGTCACCGTAGTACCTTGGAAGAGCAAAATCTCTCGCCTCCATGCTCCTCTCCCTCGCCGACCACCGAGTAGGGGACCAGCTTTGAGATACACCGTTCACTCCTTGGAGGTCTCCTCTCAGCATCAAGGTAAAGACCTTTGGGAGTTTGAGAGACCATGCTGAAGAAGAGAGCTACTACAGCAACATGGAGTAAGTTCCTCTGACTAGTGAGTATGAAGAGGGGATCTTGGAGCCGTTGGATGATGGGTTGTCACGCCAAGCTCCTGGGGAGTGCAGCAGGAGAGTCAAAACCTTATGAGGAGCTGATTGGAGTGAAATAAGGAAACAATCCAGAAGAGAGTGGCTGTCAAGCCCAACTACGAGGAGTTGCTGCTGATCTTGGAGAAGACCTCAGGTGGGGTGCTGATGATGGATGGAAGCTTCAAACACCTCAGTAATAATGCAACAGTCCGTCAAGGTAAGAGCTAGTATAATTGAACCTTAATATGACTTGGTAATTTAGTTAGTGGAGACTAGCTAATATGGAGGTATGATTCGTATTGTCCAAGGCCAAGGAAAGTTATGGACCGGTGTAGTGAGTTTAGATACGAACTCGTAGGGTGAGTCGGGTTCGGTGGAGTTGAGAGAAGCCGGGTCCGTTTATTTGAGCACACATTGTAGTCGTAGTGTTTTGTTTTACTTGTATACACGTATGCGTGTTGAGTACGGCTTATGTGTGTACTAGATCTCGGCGTAGAGTGAGGAGACGCGTCAAGAGGAGATCGTGGCTGAGCGGAGGAACTTGGATTGTATATAGAGGTAAGTGCCTTTGCCTAGTTTCCGCCCGAACATGGGTTTTATTGGCATTACTCGATATTCTTTCGATATCCATTTTACTCATGCAAGACGCAAGTGCTATTGCTTATCATGTTCCCTTACTTGTTGATGATGTGATCTAGTATGATTATCTAGTTGATATTCTTCTATTGTCGATTGATGATATGCACATGTCTGTTTTATGACTTCATTGGTTTATTGTTTTCATATTTATGTGCATTGGTATGTTGGTTATTGGCATCTGTTGGATGCGTGTTCTATACTACCTTCCGCCCGGATCAGTGGAGTGTGGGTGCTCCAACCTGGAGTGTCTAGGGCTGAGGATACCCTGGCGTTCTGTCATCCATGCCAGGGGGACGATACTCTGGCCGTCCAACCTTGTCAGTGGGATGATACACTGGCCGTGTCAACATGTAGAAGGGTAGCGCTGCCAAATTCCCGACCATGGGACGATTCCAGCTGAGGCTGAAGGCTGATCGGGGGATTTTTCCATAACTCTTCTGTTGGATGACCTTTCGGGCTTTGAGGTCGGAGTTGGGATAAGGAGTCCTCGTCATTGCTCGTCTCCGAGACTCCTAAATGCTTGGTTGTGCGGGGTGTAGCCCCGTATGCTTGCTCATCCATATTCTATTGATTTGCCTTATCTGCTTATCACTTGACATTCATGACTTGCTCACCCACCTTGCGAGGTGCTTACTGGGCTTTCTTTTCGAAAGCTCATACACTTGTTCTCATCCTTCTTCAGATCCCGCGGAGTAGCAGACGTGAGCCACCAGGATCGTACGCGGGGCAGGGTTGTAGCTGAGGTTGGCGACCTCTTATGCATTTTATTTATGAGTGAGGACATCCTATTTGGATCCGTATAGGATCAAACTTGTATTAACTATTAGGGTGCCTGTACCCTAGGCTTTTATCTTCTGCTGATATTATACTCTGATTTATGATGTCTGACTTATTGTTATTATTCCGCTGCGCTCTTGTTGTTGCCTTGTGATCACTCAGGCCTTTTATCTGAGTGGGGCCAACCTCCACTTGGGTACGGCCGGTCTGCTCACGTGCCCGAGGCCCGGGATTTTGGGGTCGGGGCGTGACAGATTAAAGTGGTATCAGAGAGTTAGTGCCGCCATAGTTGACAAACGACACCCTAGTTGCCCTAGTAACATTAGTCAATTAGGATTGACTGAGAGTTGGGTGGGTAGGCTAGTTTACTACAGAACGATATTGACTATGTTATTGTCTGACAGCTGACGATGTCCGACTCTGAGTCTAGCGGGGACGGTTCTCACGGGTTGGAGGTCATCCAGGAGAACTCCGTACCATTGGAGTCAGTGCATCGAGGACCAGGACCGGATAGGTCACCCGTGGGGTCTGCAGTAGGCCCAGGAGCAGCAGCGGGACCCAGGACAGCCGCAGGCCCAGGAGCTGCGGCGAGGGTGCCAGATTTTCATGAGCTCATATCACTCATGATTGGGCATGCCAGGGGGTTGCACTATACGATAGTACGACTTGTGGACGGGATAGATAGTCACGAGAGATTCATGATACGACACAACGAGTGCATGAACAAGCACAGAGTACACATGGACCAACACAGAGCATATATGAACCAGTGCATGCGATGGATGGACGAGGCCCAGAGGAGGAGACCCCGACCAGTGGGTAATGCACGAGAGTATCGCAGAAGTCTCGCGAAACAGGCTGGCATCAGGCGCCCCACGCCACCGATACGAAGAGGTGGTGTGATGAGATGCCCTTACTGTAGGGGGCCCCATACCTCAGCACAGTGTACAGCCGAGAGATGCCTCCATTGTGGGAACTATGGACACCGATGGCAGGAGTGCCAGGACGACCCCAGTTGCTGTTTACGTTGCAGCAGCCCCTACCACCTCACGATGTTTTATCCCAGGGACCCTCCGGGTTCAAGTACTGGGAGGTTGCCACGAGAGCAGCGAAGCCCTTCGTTCGCCCAGGACGAGGACTACACTCCGGAGACCCCGTAGGGACCGGACTGATTATTTGTATGCTGATGTCAGTACTTATCCTAGGTGTTATAACAGTCCTGCAAACTACATATGTTGTATGAACTGCTCTTGTTTTGAAAAATCATATTTTGCTTATCTTAACACCAGTGTTTGAGGAATCTCGAAATGATTGTGTGGCATGAATGATGATGTTTAAACTCCATCTTATTAATACTAGACAGGCAACATGAGACGTGGTGGAGGCCGACGGGGACGACCTCGATGAGTCGAGGTACCCCCGCCTCCAGCAGAGGAGGTACTCCCACCTCTCGAGGAGATGGAGGTTGAGCAGGAACAGCCTGCTCAGTCCAACGTCGCAGGGCCCCATGCAGGAGGTCCAGACCCAAGGGGGGAGGCACCCCCCATTACTATGATCGAGTTGATGAGGGAGATGCAAGCCCTCATCAGAGAGCAGAGACAGCAGTAGGCGCCACCCCCTCCTACTACACCAGCCGCACCCGCCACCGGTAGAAGTTTACTTGGGGAGATCAGGAGGCCATCACCCCTGCCGTTTAAGGGTGCTGCTGACCCCGAGGCGGCAGAGCTCTGGATCAGGGAACTGGAGAAGGCCTTTGACTATGTCCAGACAGATGAGGCCGAGAAGGTTAGAACCGCCGCCTACCTACTACAGGGCGGCGCAGAGGATTGGTACCTCGGTGAGGTACGAAACAAGACGGGAGGAACCTTCAAGACATGGGAGGAATTCAAAGCAGCCTTCTATGCGAAGTACTTTTCTTAGGGACGCCTGGTACAGATGGAGCAGCAGTTTACTCATCTTATCCAGGGTGGGATGACGGTGGAGCAGTACGAGGCAGAGTTCGACCGCCTAGCTCGTTTTGTTTGACATGGTGCCACCGAGGTCAGTCGAGGAGATTTGTGTGGGGCCTACGGCCGTCACTCAAAAAATTGTTTCTGGGTTCATGTGTACTAGCTACACTGAGGCGGTGGCCAGAGCCAAATACATCGACGCCTCCAGCCAAGGAGAATCGCAAGGGCGACCCCAAAAGGAAAAGAAGAAAGACGACGGCCAGAGTAACAAAAACAACCAATTATTCGGCAAGAGTGCAGGGGGATCGAGGTCTGAGTACCGATCGTGACCGTATAGTAGATCCTCCGGATCATCAGCCGCCTCTGGAGGTAGAGGCTCTTCTGGCAGCGTGTCCCAGCCCATCCAGTGCTACACGTGTGGGGGACCCCACAAGAAAGCACAATGCCCAACCATCACAGGAGGCTGTTTCGTCTGTGGCAGCCTAGAGCATCGGAAGGCACAGTGCCCGCAGGCCCAAGCTGTAAGGCGTGGGAATGGAAGAGCACCGGGCTCACATAGGTCAACAGGTGCGTCACGACAGTTCGGAGCACCAGGACAAAGGCAACCATGTGGAGATTGGAACGGGAAGACGACCATGTCACATCAACCATATTCCTCCAACCAACCACCAGCACAGGGGAGGCCTATGACCCAGGGACAAGTGTACTCACTTATTCAGGAGGAGATGCCGACACCGCATGAGGATGTCGCAGGACATGAGTCCACATGGGCCACATTAGTGCATTGTCGGTCATGAGCTAGATTTTATTTAAGTAGACCACCCGAGACAATTATCGTGTCATGTTATTTATGGAAGGGTTTTCTTTCCTTTTGGAATGTAAGGATTATGACTATTTTGCTTTGGAAAGCAAGGTTTATTGCTTGATATCTCTGTGTTGACAATTGGAACCCTATAGTTGTTTGGGTTAGGGGTAATCGGTTGACCCCTGTGAGTATAGGACGACATTGTTAGAGACTGAGGTGAGATCGGTCATACGCCGAGTCTTCCGAGTACCACTCCTGACTCTGAAATGTGGGCTATGTACTTAGAATTTGCCTCGGTTGGAGGAAACTCGTGTAAAGGGTGCATCGGAGTAGCGCAATGGAAGCTTGGTAGACCCAAGCTCTGGCGTACTAGGGATGCACAGTTTGGAGAGATAATAGTGGTAATTTGATGATTACCTCATCTATATGAATTAATCTAAGAAACAAATTTCGAGGACGAAATTTTTGTAAGGAGGGAGGATTGTAAAATACGCACAACTTATGGAGTAATTAAACTTTTAATTATGATCCTAATTATTTTTAAATCAATTAAGGGAATAATTGAGAATTTATTGGATGGTTATATATATATAAATAAATAAATAAATAAAATAAAAAATAAATAATGCATAAGGGTATGTCATATTATATAATATAATATAGATATATTGTATTATACAAGAAGATATATATATATATATATATATATATATATATATATATATATATATATATTACAAATGCTTGAATGGGCATGCATTGAATGTATGATTGATGTCATGGAGACATTCAATGCAATGTGATGATGTGAAATGAAAAAAATAGAACAAAAATATAAGGCACATTAAATGCATGACTACTCTATCATGTTATATATTATATTATAACATATAATATATTATATCATGTGTATATTTATATAGGTTGATTGAAAGGCAAATTAAAAATTCGATTTGACGGATGAGAAGAGATGCATTAAGTGCACGATTTGATGGATGGACACATTATATATCTATATATATATATATATATATATATATATATATATATATATATATATATATATTTGCTTTCCTTACTTATCAATAGTGGAGTATGTTGAATGTATTGTTTCTCAACTATGTGATTATCCACCAAGATCTCTTATTCAGTTGAATTCTTCACTTGTCACTGAAGGCGTGGGTGTTAGTGTTAATGGGAGAAGAGATTTTTATTTAAAAGGTTCCTTATAGTCAATTATTTCAGTTAGGTAGATAGGGTACGGCCATGGTCTATGTAGCTGCAGAGGGGAGTGTCTTTTCTCTCTATATTTAGGGAGTTGTGCATAGCCTCTTACACTTCTCAAATCCATTGAATGGTTAAGGGCTAGCTGCTCTATTTTGGGACTGTTTGTACTTTAGAAAAAGGAAAATGAAATCTCGATTCTTGGCCATGGACTCAGCTGAGCCTTCCCACACATCCCTTCTCCTTAATGTGCGCAGCAAGGCTCCAAGATGTAGTAAAGGAGAACCTAGTCACCGTAGTGCCTTGGAAGAGAAAAATCTCTCCCCTCCATGCTCCTCTCCCTCGCCGACCACCGAGTAGGGGACCCGTTCACTCCTTGGAGGTCTCCTCTCAGCATCAAGGTAAAGACCTTTGGGAGTTTGAGAGACCATGCTGAAGAAGAGAGCTACTACAGCAACATGGAGTAACTTACTCTGACTAGTGAGTATGAAGAGGGGATCTTGGAGCCGTTGGATGATGGGTTGTCACGCCAAGCTCCTTGGGAGTGCAGCAGGAGAGTCAAAACCTTATAAGGAGCGGATTGGAGTGAAATAAGGAAACAATCCAGAAGAGAGTGGCTGTCAAGCCCAACTTCGAGGAGTTGCTTTTGATCTTGGAGAAGACCTCAGGTGGGCTGCTGATGATGGATGGAAGCTTCAAACACCTCAGTAATGATGCAACAGTCCGTCATGCTAAGAGCTAGTATAATTGAACCTTAATATGACTTGGTAATTTAGTTAGTGGAGACTAGCTAATATGGAGGTATTATTCGTATTGTCCAAGGCCAAGGAAAGTTATGGACCGGCGTAGTGAGTTTAGATACGAACTCGTAGGGTGAGTCGGGTTCGGTGGAGTTGAGAGAAGCCGGGTCCGTTTATTTGAGCACACATTGTGGTCATAATGTTTTGTTTTACTTGTATACACGTATGTGTGTTGAGTACGGCTTATGTGTGTACTAGATCTCGGCGTGGAGTGAGGAGACGCGTCGAGAGGAGATCGTAGCTGAGCGGAGGAACTTGGATTGCATATGGAGGTAAGTGCCTTTGCCTAGTTTCCGCCCGAACATGGGTTTTATTGGCATTACTCGATATTCTTTCGATATCCATTTTTTGCGCACGCAAGTGCTATTGCTTATCATGTTCCCTTACTTGTCGATGATGTGATCTAGTATGATTATCTAGTTGATATTCTTCTATTGTCGATTGATGATATGCACATGTCTGTTTTATGACTTCATTGGATTATTGTTTCCATATTTATGTGCATTGGTATGTTGGTTATTGGCATCTGTTGGATGAGTGTTCTATACTACCTTCCGCCCGGATCAGTAGAGTGTGGGTGCTCCAACCTGGAGCGTCTAGGGCTGAGGACACCCTGGCGTTCTATCATCCATGCCAGGGGGACGATACTCTGGCCGTCCAACCTTGTCTGTGGGACGATACACTGGCCGTGTCGACTGTAGAAGGGTAGCGCTGCCAAATTCCCGACCACGGGACGATTCCAGCTAAGGCTGAAGGCTGATCGCGGGATACTTTCATAGCTCTTCTGTTGGATGACCTTTCAGGCTTTGAGGTCGTAGTTGAGATATAGGAAACATGTACAAAGTATGGTAGCAAAATAGTACCAATCCCCGAAGTGTCGATGCTTTTTCAAAGAGAAAAGGAGGTGAAACCAATGAAAGGGGGGCTCGAGACTGAGCCAAAGAAACCGAATAACAAACCCACAAAGGATTCTCTATGAGTTGGGAATGAGTTGTGTGGGTGTAAAGTTGTAAAGAGATAGGATTTCACAACACAAGGGTAGAAGAAGTAGATGAACGCCGGCCTGAATTAAATTATTCTACATACAAGGCCAATTCCCTGGACTGAGGAGAATCAGCTCGTTCCATAGAGTTTAGAAGCCTAACCCTAAAAGGAGATAGGATTGCGAAGCCATTACCTACTTCAATAAGCTCAGGAAAAATCAAAGTACAAGCTACTAACTCAATGTTGGAGGTCTGCTCCCTAGAGACCAAGGGGAGAACTTCCATAACATCGGTTAGGGGAGACAAAGAAGGATTGCTCGGTGAGGGATTAAGGGCTTTCTCAATTTGTGGTAAAGAAGAAAACAGCGATGATGAAAGTCAAACCTTAATCCTCTATAGATCTATTTAGGGTTTTTTGCTTGCATACCCCTCTAAAAGTTTGAAATTGCTTATATACCCCTATAAAAATGATATTTGTTTGGATACCCCTCCAAATCAACTATTTTTGCTTATATACCCCTGTGGTTAAGTTGACCCTTGATGGTGTTAAATCAATGAATGGAATGTGGCTAAATTACTAAAATGGGTTTGCTTATATACCCCTCTAATTTTGTTTTTCTTATTTTGTAGACATTAATTATTTCATATAACGAATGAACATTATGGGTTTGCTAATATACCCCTCTAATTTTTTTATTATATTTTATAGACGTTAAGTTATTTAAATTATAAATAACCAATATAAATTTTCTTATATACATTTTTAAATATTTTTTAATTTATAAAAATTAATTTTTTTAGTAAATATCCTTTATATTTATATGGTTTTTACTAACATATACACAAAAATTTTACATTATTAAATGATTGTTACAAAAATGCCCTCGATAAATTGTAAACATGATTTTTACAACCTGTGACAATATATAACAAACTTTAATAAAACAAATACAATCTATAACAAACTATTACATACAACTAGTGAAAATATAATTACATGAAATTTATAACAAACAAGTTCAATAATTTTTTTAAAAAAAACAAACAAGTTTCCCATCAAGTTCTTTAAAACAAATTACAAGTTCTTCATCAAGTTTTTTAAAACAAATTACACCCAACATCAAGTTTTGCAACATCAAGAAAAATAATACATATGTTCTTTGAGACAAAAACACACTAAACTTCTAAATAACAATAATTCTCAAATAACCCGAATAGCTACAACCCCAAACTCCGTCCTTAACATCAAACTGAAAAATGAAGATGAACCCTCCATGGACAATCTTTAGAAGCACATCTTGTTGTAACTCTTGTTTGGTCAGTTTTTATATAAGTTATTGAGAACTCCTCTAATATAGCAAAATGCTCCAATGATCTTCTATAATGATATACATCTTCAAACTTTCTTCCAACTTCTATAATAGGGTTATCTTCATCAACTTCATAAATCTCACCTTCAAAGGCTTCAACTTGCTCATCATCATCGGATTCACTACTATTATAGAGAGAATGATAACTTTTTCACTTTCAATCTCCATGTCTTCATCAACTCCTTTAGAAACACTATCTTCATCACTACTGCCATTGTTTTCGATGTCATTGTTGGGTTTTGTAGAAAATCAAAAGCATATATCATATACATGGCACAGCGGAAAAATTAAAATTTTCTAAACCCTAGCCCAAACGGATCTCCCTACGTTTATCAAAACACAAGCAAGTAAAGTTGAAGGGCATGTCCATTTTGAAATCTGTACCGAATTCCTTTCTCTAAGTCAGAGAAGAGATTGCGTCAACCACAGCAGTCCGTAGACAGAGTGCCTCTAACGGTGATCCACGCGAAGATCCGCAGAAGCAACCTCAAAGGCGACAGGGTGATCTTCCAAGCAAGGTGCAAGCTATGGTGTAAGGTCTTGAGAGGATTTTAGAGAGAAGAGAAAAGACTATTGATCTCTATCAATTACTAAGAAGTTACGTTGTTGTTATAGTCGTGTCTCTTTATGGCCTAGAGTATCACATATTTATAGGCCTCCCTAATCAGATTAGGGTTTGTTTCGGATTGGAACTTTGATTGAAGCCCAAATCAAATTTGGCTAACAATCTAATCAAATTTGACATATAATCAAATTCGACTCCCAAGCAAATTTGACTTATAATCAAATTCGACATATAATCAAATTTGTCTTATAATCAAATTCGACTTACAATCAAATTTGACTTATAATGAAATTCGACTTACAATCTTTCTCTTCCCTTTAATTCTCTCGTTTGAGGATCTATTCCTAAAAACACATTTTATACCTCATTGATATCTTCTATGCGTGTGACCCATTAGATTCCGGTTATGTTGGCCATTCATAATCAACCATTGATTACAAATAGATCATGAGTGGCATCTAGCAATACATCATGACCCCCAATTGACCGGAAAGTCAAGTGGTCTGACTTGGAACCTTCGTGACCAATGTTAGTGTGCAATTTGTCCTTTACCATCTTATACCAACCTGGTTCAGAGTATGGCCTATGTGTCAACTCCCACTAGACTGACTATGTCACACCTAGCCCAAGTATTAGTTCCTTGTCCTATAGGATCTATTACTCAAAACTTATGTCATCGAAGACCATCTTCATGACAAGTTACTCTGGCCAGAGATTCCTGAGTAATGACCCGACAAGTGGCCATGGGTATACTCTCCTTCTATTAGGAGTGGTAAATCCTCTATTGGCTACCCAAATACCTTCGCATACTTAATTTAAAGTTGTACCCAATCACCACCCTATAAGTAACCCCTGAAGGGAAACGTAGGAATGACGTCAAAGCACAGGATCCATATCCAAGATAACTTGTGTACCTCAAGTCTAAGGATATTTACACCATTGCTGCAATGAGATCTTCACTGACATTTTAATAAGATAACCATGTGAAGACTCATGGTAGGTCATCCAATGAACTTGCTACCCTTAGTAAGCATCCACATGTTCACTCAAAACATCTTCATGCTTACAGCTTGTGAGAACAACTGCTTGATCGGATCAAGGAGCATAACATGTGCTAGTCTTGATAGATCAATGATGACCCGTCTCATTGATCCTTCGACTAGGGATATTTAGATACGTACATAATTACACATGATAGGAATCCCACATTATGATCTCTATCATAATTTCCTTCATGCTATGCGTTGTATCATGGACTTCATTAATTAGATTTAAGATCTGTTATCATATTCATAGTAATGAACATCATAGTAATGAAGAAGCCTTTTATTAAATAAATAAATTTGTACATAAAGTGCCAAAGGTGATTGTCTTTAGAGCACTTCTCCAACAATCTCCCACTTGAACAAAAGCCAATCGCCTTTGTATCTAATACCATAGGCGTTTGCAGCTAGATTCCGATCAGTAAGAACTCTCTCTGTTTTTACATCATTCCTACCAATGATTTCCCTAATTAAATGGTATCGCCTGAGTACATGTTTGGATCTCTGATGAAACCGTGGCTCCTTTGCTTGTGCAATGGCTTCATTATTGTCGCAATAAACCGGTATCGCATCAACAATGTTGGGAACCACTCCTAGTTCAGTGATGAACTTCTTTATCCATACTACTTCATTTGCTGCTTCAGAAGCTGCAATGTACTCTGCTTCAGTTGTTGAGTCAGTAGTCATCTCTTGTTTGGAACTTTTCCAACTGACTGTTCCTCCATTCAAAGTGAAAATATAACCAGACTGGGATTGGAATCATCCTTGTCGGTTTGGAAGCTGGCATCAGTATACCCACTTACTACGAGATCATTTTCCCCATATACCAAGAATAAATCCTTAGTTCGTCTCAAGTACTTAAGGATATTCTTGACAGCCACCCAATGACCCTCACCGGGATCGGTCGGTATCTGCTCGTGACACTCAGAGCATATGATACGTCAGGCCTCGTACATAATATAGCATACATGATAGATCCTATGGCTGAGGCGTATGGGATCTTATTCATGCGATTCCTCTCATCTTGTGTTTTTGGACACATAGACTTTGAGCGTGTAATCCCATGTCTCATGGGGATATACCCTCTCTTAAACTCTTCCATGCTAAACTTCTTCAGCATCTTGTCCATGTATGTAGACTGCGAAAGACCTAGCAACCTTTTAGATCTGTCTCTATAAATCTTTATCCCAAGATGTAGGTCGCCTCTCCAAGGTCCTTCATGGAGAACTTCTTGGATAACCAAATTTTGACTGATTGAAGGAGAGATATGTCGTTTCCTATTAGTAGTATGTCATCTACATACAATACAAGGAACACGGCTGCACTCCCATTAACCTTCTTGTATACACAAGGTTCATCCAGATTTTGTGAGAAACCAAACTCTTCTATCGTCTCATCAAATCGGATGTTCCAACTCCTGGATGTTTGCTTCAATCCATAAATGGATCTTTGAAGCTTGCATACTTTATTGCCATCATTAGATGTAAATCCCTCGGGTTGCATCATATACATATCCTCGGTTAGATTTCCATTAAGGAAAGCTGTTTTCTCATCCATTTGCCAAATCTCATAGTCATAATAAGCAGCAATGGCTAGGAGTATTCTTATGGATTTAAACATGGCTACAGGTGAAAAGGTTTCATCATTGTCAACACCTTGTTTTTGACGATATCCTTTCACCACTAGCCTTGCTTTTTAGGTACTTACGTTACCATCCATGTCGGTTTTTCTTCTTGAAAACCCACTTGGACCCAATAGGCTTAATTCTTTCAGGTGGATCAACCAAAGACCATACTTGGTTTTCATACATGGAATCCATTTCTGATTTCATGGTGTCTAGCCATTTATATGAGTCTGAACAATTCAGTACTTCTTCGTAATTAGTAGGTTCCTCATCCTCTATGAGTAATACGTCATTAGTTTCACTCATGAGAAATCTATATCTCTCGGGAACCATACGTATCCTACTTGATCTATGAAGTTCTTGTGTATTAGAAGGTACAACCGTTACTTCATCAGTATGAGTAACTGGTTGTGGATCTGGGTTAGGCAGTTGCTCTGTGTCTATTGGAGCATCTCGAACTTCATCAGAACAATTTTTCTCCTACTATCTTCCATTAAAAAAAACTCTTTCTCTAGGAAGACAGCATGCTTTGAAACAAATACCTTTTGTTCCAAAGTGTGGTAAAATTGATATCCCATGGTTTCCTTTGGATATCCCACAAATAGACACCTGTCAGATTTAGTCTCAAGTTTATCTGACATTATCCGCTTCACGTAAGCTGGACAACCCCATACCTTCAAGTGAGATAGTGAGGGTTTCTTGTTAGTCCACATCTCATATGGAGTAACCTGAATTGCCTTAGACGGGACTCTGTTTAAAAGATAAACAACAGTAGTAAGTGTATAACCCCAAAACGATTTAGGAAGCTCTGCATGGCTCATCATTGACCTCACCATATCTAATAGGGTTCGGTTTCTCCTTTCCACCACACCATTGTGTTGTGGCGTGTAAGGTGGAGTCCATTGCCATTATCCCTAAGATAATCTTGAAACTCTTGGCTCAAGTATTCACCACCTCGATCAGATCTAAGTGTTTTAATACTTTTACCAAGTTGTTTCTCTGCTTCATTTCTGAATTCTTTGAACTTTTCAAAGGCTTCAGATTTGTATCTCATTAGATACACATACCCATATCGTGAATGATCATCAATAAAGGTAATAAAGTAAGCATAACCACCTCTAGCATGTATAGACATTGGCCCACATATATCTGTATGTATTAGGGCTAATAAGTATGTTGTATGTTCACTCTTTCCCGTAAAGGGTGTCTTAGTCATCTTTACCCTTTAAGCATGATACACATGTGTCATGTGATTCATAATCAAATGACCCCAAGTCGCCTCTCTTGAGCAACTCAGTCATGCGTTTCTCGCTTATATGGCCAAGACGACAATACCATAAATAGGAGGTTAATTGATTATCTTGTTTTACTCGTTTGTTATTATTTTCAATATTGAGTATAGAACTAGACACATCTAATATGTATATACCATTGCACAACATTCCGGTACCATAAAGAACTCCATCCAACATTATGTAACAACAATTGTTACTAAAAGTCAAATGAAAACCTTTCTTACTCAAACTAGAAATAGAAATAATGTTCTTCATCAAACTAGAAACATAAAGGCAATTGTCAAATTCTAAAACTAGTCCACTTGGAAGTGGCAATACATAAGTTCCTACGGCTAGTGCAGCAACTTTTGCTCCATTTCCAACCCGCAGGTCTGCCTCTCCCTTGACCCATTTGTTTCTGCATTCTTTAGGCCACATGCTCGGTGCATATGTGTGAGCCACATCCGGTATCCAATACCCATGTTTTATAAGAAACAAGATTTATCTCAATAAAGAAGATACACGAAGTAGATGGGGCATCGATGCCTTATTCTTCTTGAGAGACTCGAGTAGCCCTTACGGTTTCTTCTCCAATGGCCTTCTTTGCAATTGTGATGGCAGGCTCCTTTTGGGGCAGCTTGTTCTGCCTTCTTGGCTTTTCCTTTTCTGACCTTCCCTTTGGCTTTTAAGGACTTCTTCTTCTTAGAGCCCTTGGTCTTAGAAGAGTCCACTAGCATCACGGCCTTTTGTTCTTTCTTAATAGCAAGCTCTGCCGATTTGAGCAGGTTGATCAACTCCGGTATTGTCGATGCAATCTGGTTCATCTGATAGTTTAGCACAAATTGTGCAAAACTGTCAGTCAAACTTTGCAGAATTAAGTCTATACTTAATTCATGATCCATCACAAAACCTAGTGATCCTAACCTCTCAATATAGCCATACATCTTTAATGCGTGTTGCACTGCAGATGTCCCTTCCTGCATCTTGGAGCGGAAGAGCAACTTGGAGAGCTCGAACCATTCGGTTCTCGCTTGCTCATCAAACAGCTCCCTCAGATGGTAGACCATGGTATACGCGTCCATAGCCTCATCTTTGCTTTTTGTAACTTTCGGTGACATAGAGGCTAGCATAATGCGACCAGCTAACTTGCTGTCAGCCAAGTGCTTCTTATAAGCCAACAATTGGTCTTCAGAAACACCCTCAGCAAGAGGAGAAGGAAGCTCCTCATCAAGGACATAGGCTATTCTTTCGGATTTGAGAACAATTCTCACATTCCTTAGCTAGTCCAAGAAATTGGGCCTAGTCAACTTATTTGTCTCAAGGATCGATCTCAAATTCACAAAGGATGACATGATTCTAATAACCTAGATGTAAAATTGAGCATGCTAGAGAAAAGTACATGAATGCATGATACAAGGACTTTTATATTACGCATTGTTACTCCCACTATTTTATTATGAATCCATAAGCCCTCACTTTGAATCCGAGAGAACCCTTTGAAAGTTCTCTATGTGGGTTCGATATCCAAAATTCCCAACAATGACCTTGGGTTTACCCAACAAGTCACCTTAGTTCAAATGGTAGGTATCACATACCAATTACACATATCATACGTGTGTAACTATCGAACTAGTGCTATCAACTGATTGATATGTGCACTAATCATTGGGTTGTCATTTTATTGGCACGTGTACATCATATGTATACTACCCAACATCGTCTTTGTCGAATTCTACATTAACCTTGGGTTTACCCAACAAATCAATATTTCCGATTAAAGCCGACCCATTAATCATGAGATCATATCTCAATGGCTAGAACATATCCAACGTAAAGTAGGGCTTGGGTTTACCCAACAACCCAAATCTCTAAGAAGGACTCTGGTTCTTACCATATTAATGGAAGACGTTTAGCTTTAATATTTAATTGAGGGATTGCTTGAATTTAGTCTCATTAGATTTTAAGCATGGAATGTATATGATTATATCAATCATATATAGATAATACAAGTCAAATAAGGATTAACTAAATCAAACTTAGGTAGATGTATGAGATTGCAATCAAAAATTAGAAATCCTATTTCTAATGCTATTGTGATAAAATCCAAATTTGATTAAATCATATCCCATAAAATCCAAATTTGATTAGGATCATATCCCGATCAAATCAAAATTTGATTAAGATCACATCTCGATCAAATCCAAATCTTAGATATATGAACACTTTCAATATACATGGGTATTTTGTATGTTATTCTTGAACACTTTCAATAATATGATTATTGGTATTTGAAATATCATGTTTGGAACATGTTTTTGATTTCAGAATAACATACAAACAAGTTTGAAAATTGTTTTCAAAGATTGAAACAATGAAATTAGTTTTCTTTTTGAAAAAAAAACCCTAAAAATCGTTTTTCTAGTTTCTCTAATTCTTTCCAAAATTAATCTAATTAATTAGGAAATTCTAAAGGAAACTGAAATTTGATTTTTCATATAAAGATTTGGATTTGATCAAGATGTGATCTTAATCAAATTTTGATTTGATCGGGATATGATTCTAATCAAATTTGGATTTTATTGGATATGATTTAATCAAATTTGGATTTTATCACAATAGCATTAGAAATAGGATTTCTAATTTTTTATTGTAATCTCATACATCTACCTAAGTTTGACTTAGTTAATCCTTATTTGACTTGAATAATCTATATATGATTGATATGATCATATACATTGCATGCTTAAAATCTGATGAGACTAAATTCAAGCAATCCCTCAATTAAATATTAAAGCTAAACGTCTTCCATTAATATGGTAAGAACCAGAGTCCTTCTTAGAGATTTGGGTTGTTGGGTAAACCCAAGCCCTACTTTACGTTGGATATGTTCTAGCCATTGAGATATGATCTCATGATTAATGGGTCGGCTTTAATCGGAAATATTGATTTGTTGGGTAAACCCAAGGCTAATGTAGACGAAGACGATGTTGGGTAGTATACATATGATGTACACGCGCCAATAAAATGACAACCCAATGATTAGTGCACACATCAATCAGTTGATAGCACTAGTTCGATAGTTACACACGTATGATATGTGTAATTGGTATGTAATACCTACCATTTGAACTAAGGTGACTTGTTGGGTAAACCCAAGGTCATTGTTGGGAATTTTGGATATCGAACCCACTTAGAGAACTTTCAAAGGGTTCTCTCGGATTCAAAGTGAGGGCTTATGGATTCGTAATAAAATAGTGGGAGTAACAATGCGTAATATAAAAGTCTTTGTATCATGCATTCATGTACTTTTCTCTAGCATGCTCAATTTTACATCTAGGTTATTAGAATCATGTCATCCTTTGTGAATTTGAGATCGATCCTTGAGACAAATAAGTTGACTGGGCCCAATTTCTTGGACTAGCTAAGGAATGTAAGAATTGTTCTCAAATCCGAACGAATAGCCTATGTCCTTGATGAGGAGCTTCCTTCTCCTCCTGCTGAGGGTGTTTCTGAAGACCAATTGTTGGCTTATAAGAAGCACTTGGCTGACAGCAAGTTAACTGGTCGCATTATGCTAGCCTCTATGTCAGCTGAGTTACAAAAGCAGCATGAGGCTATGGACGCGTATACCATGGTCTACCATCTGAGGGAGCTGTTTGATGAGCAAGCGAGAACCGAACGGTTCGAGCTCTCCAAGTTGCTCTTCCACTCCAAGATACAGGAAGGGACATCTGCAGTGCAACACGCATTAAAGATGTATGGCTATATTGAGAGGTTAGGATCACTAGGTTTTGTGATGGATCACAAATTAAGTATAGACTTTATTCTGCAAAGTTTGACTGACAGTCATGTATAGTTTGTGCTAAACTATCAGATGAACCAGATTACATCGACAATACCGGAGTTGATCAACTTGCTCAAATCGGCAGAGCTTGCTGTTAAGAAAGAACAAAAGGCCGTGATGCTAGTGGACTCTTCTAAGACCAAGGGCTCTAAGAAGAAGAAGTCCTTAAAAGCCAAAGGGAAGGTCAAAAAAGGAAAAGCCAAGAAGGCAGAACAAGTTGCCCCAAAAGGAGCCTGCCATCATTGCGGCAAAGAAGGCCATTGGAGAAGAAACTGTAAGGGCTACCTGGAGTCTCTGAAGAAGAATAAGGCATTTGATGACCCCATCTACTTCAGGTATCTTCTTTATTGAGATAAATACTGTTTCTTATAAAACATGGGTATTGGATACCGGATGTGGCTCACACATATGCACTGATATGCAGGGCCTAAAGAACAGTAGACAGCTGGTCAAGGGAGAGGCAGACCTGCGGGTTGGAAATGGAGCAAAAGTTGCTGCACTAGCCGTAGGAACTTATGTATTGCCACTTCCAAGTGGACTAGTTTTAGAATTAGACAATTGCCACTGTTGGGTTTTGTAGAAAATCAAAAGCATGTATCATATACATGGCACAGCGGAAAAATTAAAATTTTCTAAACCCTAGCCCAAACGGATCTCCCTACATTTATCAAAACACAAGCAAGTAAAGTTGAAGGGCATGCACCTTTTGAAATCTGTACCGAATTCCTTTCTCTAAGTCGGAGAAGAGATTGCGTCAACCACAGCAGTCCATAGACTGAGTGCCTCTATCGGTGATCCGGGCGAAGATCCGCAGAAGCAACCTCAAAGGCGACAGGGTGATCTTCCACGCAAGGTGCTAGCTATGGTGGAAGGTCTTGAGAGGATTTGGGAGAGAAGAGAAAAGACTATTGATCTCTTTTAATTACTAAGAAGTTATGTTGTTGTTATAGTTGTGTCTCTTTATGGCCTAGAGTATCACATATTTATAGGCCTCCCTAATAAGATTAGGGTTTGTTTCAGATTGGGACTTTGATTGAAGCCCAAATCAAATATGGCTAACAATCTAATCAAATTTGACATATAATCAAATTCGACTCCCAAGCAAATTTGACTTATAATCAAATTCGACATATAATCAAATTTGTCTTATAATCAAATTTGACTTACAATCAAATTTGACTTATAATCAAATTCGACTTACAATCTTTCTCTTCGCTTTAATTCTCTCGTTTGAGGATCTATTCCTAAAAACACATTTTATACCTCATTGATATCTTCTATGCGTGTGACCCATTAGGTTCCAGGTTATGTTTGTAACACCCGCCCCGAAATAAATAAGGATTTTTATTTATTTATTCTCAAAATTTATTAAATGGAAATTTAATATAGTAAGCGATGAAATTTAGGAAAAATTTCAAGGTATTAATCGAGCTAGATTAATTAATTGTTAATTAATTCAGGCTAATTATTGATAAAAACGGACAAGGATTTGAATCCCAGGATTTCCGAATCTGGGTCGGGACATTAATATAAAGATAATCTAAATTAAGGGACCATATGACATTAATTCAAGGGTAAGTTAATTAAATGATTTAATCAATAAAAAGATAAGTCATTTAATGATTTGAGTAATATTCAATGAAAATGTTATTTAATCAAATATCTAATAATAATAGTTATATATATATAAGATAGAAGGGGAAGAGAGAGAGAGAAAAACTTTCTCTCATCTCTCTCCTCCTCCAACCACGATCGGAGAAGCCCTCTCGCCGATCGGTTACCACCACGACCGCCACCATCACGCAGATCGACCGGACTAACAATACACAAGGTGCCAAGGCTGCCACCATCAAGGCTAGCCACACAGCTCATACACCAGCCAAGATCATACAAGGCTGCCGGCTGGCACAGCGCGCCACATACACAGCCTTGGCTGCCACAGCTACTGCCACACTTGCCACCCTACACCGGCCATGGCCGGCCACCGCCAAGGCCACCCGGCAAGCACCGCACTCCACGCAGCGCCAGCTCGCAGCCTCACTATTGGCTGCAGCCTTGCAGCGCCACAAGCCTGCAGACCCCACACGCCCCTCCTTCCTTCCTTGCGACGGTGAGCATAGTTCACCATGATTAGTTGATTGACTTCATAAGTTAAGACATGGGTTAATTGGGGTTGATAACTTGGGATTGATGTTGTTTTGAATGTGGTTACCAAGTTCAATGAGGTTAATCCATTGAATGTTGTAAATTTTGGGTTTGAATTGATACAAACCTTAGCTATCCATTGAAGCTTTTAACATGCCCATTACATGTTTGATAAAATGTCACAATGAACCCTTGAGCATAACTTCATGTTTAATAGACTTAGAGTATGCTAAAACTTAGCTCATTGATCATGTTTATGATCCTTGTTTGTTCAATTGGAAGATAGGATTTGCAAATACCCATTGTTGTGGTTTTGAGAATAAACATGCCCATGAAATATTTGATGAAATGCCACATGGAGTTTGTGAACATAATGGCATGTTTTATATACTTGGATCATGCTATGAAGAAGTTCATCGTTACATGTTTGTATAATGAAATTAAAGCCTAGAAAGAGAGAAGATGCTTCCCAATGTTTTTATTGAAATTACATGAACAATCTCCATGTTTATGAATAGCTTTTGATTAACCTTAAGAGCATGATAGATCCTTCAAATGATGCTAAGGATGAAGAATGTAAAATCTTTGTATCCGAGTAAATTTTGTATTTACTTCATGCTCTTAGTTTAAGCAAAATACATATTGATTTAAAGCATGCTCTAGCTAAGTTAATGAAGTTATGGTATTCTCATGCCTTGTTGGCATGCATACATGTTTAAGTATAACATCGATTAACCTTTAAGAGCATGTTAAACCCTCTTTAGAGACATTAATTATTAGACTATAAGATCCATTAAGAGAAAACATGCTCATCAAGTGTTTGATGTTTTGCCACATAGAACCATGAGACAATTAGAGGGCTATGTGGTTTAATTGAGCTTGAGCTATTAATAACCTTGTTGTTGATAAAGAAAAAAAAAAGGGGATTGAAGCAAGTAAATACTAAACCACATTTTCTAATTATGATTTTGGTTAGATTATGATAAGAAGAATACATGGATGATGGAGTTAAAACTTTAGAAATTTTGTAATGCTATAGATATACGAATATGAGAAACCATCCTTGGATAGATTAAGCATTAAGCACTAAGTCATAGTAGGATTAGAAGGGATGGAAATCACTATTGGAAAATAGATGAGTAATACAAGTACTTGATTTTCGAAGATTGGAGTTTAATTGAAGAGGGTTAAGCTTCAAGGAGAAGGAATTGTGCAGGAAATACTGTAGCACCTGCAGAACACCCTTTTTATTTCATTTTATTATGGGCTCAGTAGACCTTATAACGAGCCCAATTCTTAGGGAAATGGAAGATGATATTGGAAATATAATGTACAAGAAGTTTGGGAAGGAATGAGGATGTTCTTCAGCGTCAATTTAATGTTTTAATTTCGGGGTTTCTTCAGTTACTGTAGCAGTAGAATAAAGAGTGAACTAAAACTTCGATATTTTCAAAAAGACTCGGAATTCAATTCCGATCGTCCCGATAGTTCGGGGGTATATTTAAACTAATAAAAATGGTGCGGGCACGTGTCTAAGAGCCCGGATCCATCGGTTACGAATTTAAAAGACGACATTTCGGTAAATTCACAAGTAAGGTGATTTAATGCACGTAATGCATTCCTTTTGATATGAAATGTTGTGTGACAAACATTTACCATGTTTAGGACGTGGTGAGGTGGTCGAGGACCTGAGTGGAAGGCCCGGACCTGGGTAGGTCCTGGAAGCGAATAAGGTAGGATGTCGCACGGGTACTGTGAGTATTTCTAACTCATAGTATTCTCTTGATTCTTGTTGTTGTTGTGTTAGATGGATGTTGGAGTCCATCTTTTGATACCTGCTCTGTCTATCGACATGTTATGCTTGCTGCATTGCTTAAGTTGTATACTCTGATTAGATTTGCTCTGCTTTGAGTGTGATTCTATTTCTGCTTTGCTTGAGTTTTTGATATTGCTCGCTTTCGGTCTGTTGACACTTTCGGTATGATTATTCCTTTCTCCTACCCTCGCTTGTGATTTGGTTCTAGCTGTAGGCTCTCGCTGACGGAGGTTTGTGAGTATTCCTTCCTCCTACCCCGCTTTGATTTTTGTACTCTTATTTCCTCGAGAGGTTCCCAATATATATTCGAGATGGTCTTCCTCATATATATTGGTTTTATATCTCGAGGGGATTATTGCTATCATGTTTTTCAAATGCGTATTTAAGTGGAGTTTACCCCTTAGATACGTATTGGCTTTCGATCTCGATGAGATCTTTGATCATTGTATATTCAAGATGTTGCTACCTTGGATATATATGTATACCTGTTATTAGGTATTAGTACTATCAATCTCTTACTCTCAGGCATGATACATCGGACGGAGACCCTGGCCGAGGGTGTATAATATCTGGCCACCAGGCCCTGGCGGAGGGCGTATAATATCTGGCCACGACCACTTGGTGCTCCATCGGACGGAGACCCCGGCAGAGGGTGTATAATATCTGGCCACCTGGCTCAGTCAGAGAGCGGTATTTTCTGGCCATGTGCACATGTATGCTATAGCGTAGTCCGGCATAGGCCGAAGACGATGCCGATGGTGTCGTTGATGTCGTAGACATCTTAGTATCACATATGCCAGAGATTGAGTACATCTGTGGATTTATCCACTTTCCAGTTACTTGTTATTTGCTTGTGATGATGTTGCACTTGCATATCTGTACTTGCTTTATTTTGTTCTTTGATTATGGCTTCCGCCTCTTTTTATGGTTTATCACGATCCCATACTTTGGGCCTTTCTTTGGCCCATGCACCTGATGGATGTTTTTCTCAGGTGACAATGGGGGGTAGGGTCGGGGCGAGACGAGGACATGAGGAGTAGCGAGGGGCGGAACTTCGGGAGAGAGCTTCCAGCAGATCCTAGCGGCAAATGATGGGGATATATTGAAATTTGAGGTTTGCGGGCCTCTATTCCTTCTGAGTGAGAGTTGTCATTCAGGACCTGTTAGGGTTTTGTATAAAACCTTATTTATATTTTCTTCCGCTGATTATTAATTTGAACTTTATTTTGATTATCTGCTTATGTTACTTAGCCTTGCGTGCTTCTAGGGGCGACCCTATAAGCACGCGGCGTTTGTCGCGTGCGCCGAGGCCCGGGATCCGGGTTCGGGGCGTGACAATGTTGGCCATTCATAATCAACCATTGATTACAAATAGATCATGAGTGGCATCTAGCAATACATCATGACCCCCAATTGACCGGAAAGTCAAGTGGTCTGACTTGGAACCTTTCAGCAGCCAATGTTAGTGTGCAATTTGTCCTTTACCATCTTATACCAACCTGGTTCAGAGTATGGCCTATGTGTCAACTCCCACTAGACTGACTATGTCACACCTAGCCCAAGTATTAGTTCCTTGTCCTATAGGATCTATTACTCAAAACTTATGTCATCGAAGACCATCTTCATGACAAGTTACTCTGGCCAGAGATTCCTGAGTAATGACCCGACAAGTGGCCATAGGTATACTCTCCTTCTATTAGGAGTGGTAAATCCTCTATTGGCTACCCAAATACCATCGAATACTTTAAAGCTGTACCCAATCACCACCCTATAAGTAACCCTTGAAGGGAAACGTAGGAATGGCGTCAAAGCACAGGATCCATATCCAAGATAACTTGTGTACCTCAAGTCTAAGGATATTTACACCATTGCTACAATGAGATCTTCACTGATATTTTAATAGGATAACCATGTGAAGACTCATGGTAGATCATCCAATGAACTTGCTACCCTTAGCAAGCATTCACATGTTCACTCAAAACATCTTCATGCTTACAGCTTGTGAGAACAACTGCTTGATCGGATCAAGGAGCATAACATGTGCTAGTCTTAAAGGATCAATGATGTCCCCTCTCATTGATCCTTCGACTAGGGATATTTAGATACGTACATAATTACACATGATAGGAATCTCACATTATGATCTCTATCATAATTTCCTTCATGCTATGCGTTGTATCATGGACTTCATTAATTAGATTTAAGATCTCATATCATATTCATAGTAATGAACATCTAAATAATGAAGAAGCCTTTTATTAAATAAATAAATTTGTACATAAAGTGCCAAAGGTGATTGTCTTTAGAGCACTTCTCCAACAGTCATCCTCTCCTATTATCCCACCATCCATGCCTACATAGTCCTTATCTGATTCATCTTCAACATCTGCGTTGTTGTTTTGTTGCATTTCATTTGTATGTCTTCGTTCAACTTCAATTAGATCACATGAGCTTCCTTGTATTTGATGCACTTGATAACTTTGCTTCTTAGGTTATATCTTATACCCTCATTTGATTTTTCCAACCCTTCTTCTACTGCAATAGGTGTAGCATCATCTAACACCACATATCAGACCTATGATGCATTTTAGCAAGCACAAAAGTACAGATTTTCCATGGCCAGGATTTCAGATTTTAATAATGTAAATGATCAGATTTTTAGAGACAAAAAACTGTAAGTTTTTGAGGCTCAAACTACAAAGATTTCAGATGCTAAAGGTGCAGAATTTTCAGTAATAAAATGTGCATGTTTCAATGGTTAGAAAATAGATTTTTTAGCAATACAATGCGAAGGTTTCTTTGGCTATGAAAATAGATTTTCAACCATTCAATATGCAGGTCTCAATGGTCATGATAACATATTTTCATCCACTGGATATATAGGTTTTGAGGTACTAAAACAACAGATTCCTTCAAATGTATATCAGACCTATGATGCATTTTAGCAAGCACAAAAATGCAGATTTTCCATCGCCAGGAATTCAGATTTTAAGAATGTGAAGGTGCAGATTTTTAGAGACACAAAACTGTAAGAGAAAGGAAAAGAAAAAGAAAAAGAAAAAGATGTGTTCATGAGTTTAATTGCAACAGGGATTTGGTTTAAGGGCTGTGTTTATTTACTGGAGCCCAGAAATATACTTAATTTGTCTTTGATGGATGCTAGCAGGTGTCTTTGCCAAAAGAATAGATGTACTTGAAAAGGAAAAAGATGTGGATTTTGTGTGAATGAAGCTTAATTTGTTGTTTACTCTATTTTAACTCATTGCTTTTAAGATGTGGTGTTGATTGGAAGATCAAAATATGCTTAGCAATATAGATATAAATATTTTATTTTAGGCTCATGAAAATATTTTACACATCTAATGTAAACTAGAACTAATATGTGCCTTTAGAATAAGCAAGCGTTTAAAACACGGCAACTTCATTCTTGCCTGATTTTTTTTATTGAACAAGAACCATGCATCTCAAACTAACAAAGCATACTCAAATCCATTATCAATCTTGTCTGTGAAATGATGAAAGATGGGAAGATGCATATATGAGAGACCAAAACCAAGGAGAACTTACCTCACTTACGCATGGGCAACATGAGAGAAAAGGGAGAAGGGAATGAGGGTGAGATGCTTGCCCAGTTCCCTTTTCTCAGGTTTCTAAAAACCTCCCAATCTTGGTTGTGGATTCACACGATGGGAGGAAGAGGAAGAACACAATGGGAGGAAGGGCTGGGGAGTTTGAGAATTGAATAGGGATTTAGGGTTTTTCCTCAAAAGGGTAATTCTGTCGTTTTTAAACTATGGTTAAGATTTAACCGCAGTTAACTTTAAAATTTTTAACGGTGACTAACAGCACGGGTATATAAGCAAAAAACATAGTTTTAGAGGGTTATGCAAACAAATAGCATTTTTATGGGGGTATATAAGCAAATATGTAGTTTTTGAGGGGTATGCAAGCAATTTTCTCATCTATTTATAGACAGTCTCAGAAATGTGCTCCCCTAGGGACTCACTTGAACGAACGCACCCTTGGATGGACAAAATGTAGGTCAATATATTTGGCATGCTTTGAGACTATTCTATCGAGAATCGTGCAACCGACTTCCACCATTACTTTTCAGCTAAAGACGCTTCAAAAGTTGGAGTACCGTGTCTATGCAATGTCGCAACCCGTTAATTGATGTCACTATGAAGCGGCAACCATATCAATAAGGTTTCATCCTTAAAAGTAGCTTGTAGTTGGGTAACCAAAGATACACTTAAGATTGGATCATGCCCCAGCCGACAACCGAACTCTCCAGGCCATAGCAAGCTAAAAACTGGTCGGCTTAGAGAATTGGGGGGCAAGTGTTAGGGGGAAAAATACTATCAACACATGGCATAATTAAAAGAACCGAAATGAAAGCCCAATTGCTAAATCAACTACTTAATCATCCAACAATGGAGGATTAATTTATATGCACACTAAAAGCTGACAAATAAGGTTCCTAAGGGTATAAAAGGAGGACGCCAGCCTATGAAGAAGGCAATTGGATTCTAGTTCTTGAATTATGATAGCTCTCTCCGAGTTCTCTCTCTTTCCTTTTCTTTCTCTCTCTTTTTTCTCCTTTTTTAGTCCTGACTTGAGTGTCGAAGGCTTTCCCGAGCACGAGAGCTCCCAGATCTCTCCTCTCCCACAGTTCTCTCTCAGCGAGGTTCAATTCTTCCCACCTTCACTAATCAATCTCTCTCGTTGATTAAAATCTGCTCTAATCCTAAGGAGAATGGATCATTGCATCAAAAGAATCCTTAATAACATCATCATAAAGACACGTTCTTTTTGTCATTGAGGCTTATTAATTAGTACAAATATCAAGACGGATAAAATAATCTCTTGCCATAAAATGAATAACAATAGATATACTTACCATGTTTTGTTAAAAAATTCCAATTTTCAGAAAATTATATCATTGTCTAGTATGTGAGAGTAATGTGATTACCAACTACACCATCCAGACACGTCAGTTTTGTAAATTAATTATTATAATTTCTTTGAAAATGTTTGAAATGAACAGGTAATATGAAACAAATTTTCATTGATTCTCTTGTCATCTTCTGTTTGCGAAATAGCAGAAAAGTTACAGAAAAAACCATTTGGGTTACACCCATGAATTTAACCAGGCAGGCAAGCAAGTGATACAAAGATTCTAATTAATAACCACATCTTGAATCTAACGAAGTTATCAAACAATCATTAAAAGACATCTTAAAAGACAGATAAAGGTTCTCATTTTATTAACAAGGTTGGAATCAAACATTGTCAATGGATACCAAGCCGTCTATTATTTCCAGTTCATCTCCCAAGCTCACCATGGGGAAGCTTGCAAGTAAATACATACAAGAGAGAACATGCTCAGATCAGCCTGAAGGAAAAGGCTGATCTATTATTACAGAATAAAGAAAGACTGGCAATGGCAAATCAGGCAGCAATCTTCCCATAAAGGAGCTTTCGGATCTGCACAAAAAAATTAATAATAATAATTTTACATCATGCTAAAGCATATTAAAAGAATCACAACACTAAATTGAAATGCATGTGTAAAGTTTACTTCCAGAATTTTAATTTAGATTTATAGTCTCTCCTTTTAGAGAGATGTCTCAGATTAAAGCAATATCCCAGGTTGGCTATATTTGTAGAAAACATGGACTTGAAAAACAATTTCAGTATGAATCAACTCTTGACATCATTCCCACAAAGTAGTTCATTCATTTAGTCACCGAATATCTCCATTAAGGCTCAGATTCTGGCAATTATTTCAAACATATATTATCATGGTTCAACCAGATTAATTCTTCAAAGAGAAACTCATGTTTTATGTGCACCCTATTGAACATTGAAGGATTTTGATCCATAACATTTTATAGGTCTTGTTTTCTTATTATATAATTTGAGATAATTGCTTGCATGCCCCTACAAAACATCAAAATTGCTTATTTACCCTTACAAAAGTGGCAATTGCTTGCATACCCCTATGAAACAACAATAATTGCTTATATGCCCCTACTGTTACTCATTGTTAGTCATTGTTAGTGGTTTTGTAGGGGTATGCAAGCAATTATAAGGGCATATAAGCAATTATTGTTGTTTCGTAGGGATACGCAAGCAATTATCACTTTTGTAAGGGTAAATAAGTAATTTTGATGTTTTGTAGGAGTATGCAAGCAAAAACCCCTTATAATTTCTATTAAAAAGAGACAAGAATACTAAAATTCAGAGCCATGCATAAGACATTCCCATACAAGAAAATATATGTCAAACCTGCCAAAATGTTGGCAGTTTGACAAATGTCAACTGTGTTTACTTCTCTTTTGAAGAGAATCACATATTGTCACGCCCCGACCCGGATCCCGGGACCTCGAGCGCGCGCACAGACCGGCCGTACCCAAGTAGAGGCGAACCCCACTCGGATACAAGGCCTAAGGAAATCATAGCAGATAACAAATACCTCAAAATTTAATAATCAGATAATATCAGAGTCACAACGAAAATCTAAATCAATAAGGGTTTAAATACCCTACACATGGTCAAGGCCCTATAAGGGTCCTACAATAACACCACCTCAAGAACAAGTGTGACCTGAGGTTCTCGAACCTCTACAAAATCAGCCCAACCCCTCGCTCAACTCCCGAGTCCGAGTCACCTACTCCTCGGGACCTGAAAAAGAAAGAAGGGAAGCAAGCGCATGAGCTTTCGAAAGGAAAGCCCAGTAAGGACCCCCGCGGGGTCACAAGACATAAATGAGCAATATGTCAAATAATAAGGTCACAACAACAAGAAACACAACACTAGGAGTCTACCAGAAACAATCCAAAGGTACGACCCCTGGTAACAAAAGCCCAAGAGCCCCTGTGATGAGTTTCAAGAAAACTCAAGGATCACCCCCGGCCAGTATGTCCAGCCATTTGCTGTAAGCACGACCTTTTGGTGGTTCGACCGGAGGGTCGCAATTCGATAGAACTACCTCTCCTACGTGTTAACACGGTCAGTGTACCATGCCCACTGACAAGTAAGACCACCAGAGAATAGCCTCTCTGGCAAGACAGACAGAAACGCCAGGGGGTCCTGTCCCTGAACATTCCCCTATCGGAACTCCCTAGCTCCACTGGGTCCGGGCAGTAGAACAAACTCAACCTACACACACCCACCAGACCAACACAAGCACCGTGTGTCTCTATGGTCAAGTGCCAGACAATAGAAGCCTATGCTCAATGAGTACGTATACTCCTCTGACGCATACCTGCCCTGCCTGCACACAAGCACCACGAGTCTCCACAGTATCGCCTCGGTCATAGGTTGGTATGCTCAGTGAGCATCAACGAAGAGATAGTGAAACCACGCACTCCTATCCGGACGAAGCACAGGCTCACGTGTTTCCACGGCCACGTGCCGATCAACGGATCCTCGTGATCAGTTAACACTACCTCTAGCACACCAATCACACACATACCAGGGAAAGACATCAAAAGAATATGTATGTGCATGCATCCAAGAATATCAGGTACCAAACAAAAGACATGCTAACAAATAGCATACATCAAATCAAGAAACCCCAAACAATGGGTAGGAGTGAGGCAAAAGTAACTTACACAAGTATCAAAGATCAATCAATGATAACGGTACTAGGCAGAAGTACTTACCTCTAACAAGAGCTGGAAACTCCCCTAGTTTCCTCCTGACGTGTCTCTAAGCCTCCACGTCGATATCTGATAGCAAAGTCTCTATCAGTGTCAAAATAACAACAACCCTACATCCTAGATGCACATGCATAACTCTCGCTGCGGTGGTCCTAAGCTCAATTAAACGGGTCCTTAAAACCATTTACGTGGTTACCGACCATTTTCCCTCATTTCCAACTCCTTTAGTTGACTTTCAACTCTTGGTCAACTCTAGTCAACTTTGGTCAACTGTCCTACCTTACTTTCATGGTACGCACCCTCATTGGCCGTTTCTAGTCTTCTTAGCTAAATTGGGCCCATCTACCAAGCACGATGAGTTTAGCTTAACCTTGTCTTGTCTTTTATTCGACCCTCAACTTTTCACTTGGTTAACAAGTCCATTGTTCAACTTGACAATCTATTATTCGTGAGCCTAACATATAGCTCGATCATGCTTGGTAACTTTGACAATTTGGGCCCACTCGTCAAGCCCACTAAGTTCTCTAGCCTTCTTATCAAACAACACCTATGCTAATCCTTAAATCATTCCCATAAACCAGCAACCTCAAGTTACCCATGTTTATGCTTTCATGAACCTTCAATGATAGGGATAGATTGGATTTACACTTTTCATAATCATGTATATAAATTCAATTCATGAAACCACCCATGGAGGTCAAACTCCAACCCTTGGACCAATTCTTTACTCATTTATTCCCCCATATATCCTTATAACCCATGCATTCATGCATATATGAATCCTCATATTTATCACCACACATAAGTGAGATGCAGGAATTTAAAGAAACTCACCGAGTATAGATGTCTACAGACATTGAAGACAAACTGACCGTCCAAACCAGATCTCCACCGTTCAGATTGGGTCAGGACAAGTCTTCACTATGCTCACAAAAAATCAGCTCGATCAGACTAGAAATGATCATCCGATTGAAGCAGATGATGAAACTGGTCGGTGTAGGAAATTAGCAGTGATAGGTTCTGTTTCACACCCCAGAATTCTATTCTCTCGGCCACTAAAAACAATCTTAACCGTTCAAATTGAAGAATAAGGAGTCAAGAACAATCTCACCAAAAATCAGCACGATCCAACGGTGAAAATGGTCAGAATTGCAATCAAAATAGAGCATGCTCAACACTCCTTTGAACAGAAGATCCTAGTCTCTCAAGCTTTCTTCTCTTTTCTTCCTTCCTCTCACCTCTCTTCTTGATTCCCAATGGCCCATAAACTTTCTCAAACTTGCTATTGCTCTATGCCAAGCTTCAAGATTACATGCTTTATATAGGCCTCACAAGTGTAACCTCTACAACTCTTCACATTCTAAACCTCCCCCATAAATCCCAAGATAACACCCAAATAATTTTAACCTTTCAAATTCATAACCCCATGGCACCCTTCCCATTCCAAACCTCCCTCATAAACCCCAAAGACAACACCCAAATATTTTCAACCTTTCAACTTCATAACTAAGTTAACTTGACCAAATTTCATTTATCTAATTCACCAATTAATCCAATTAATGGGTTAACCTAACCCATTTATTCAAATCCAATGCCAAGCTTAATCAAGTCATTGATTAACTTAAATTTGGATTAAACCACTTTACTCTTGGACCAACCCAAGTCATTCGATTCAATCAAATTAATTTAACTAGCTTGGATTCAACCCGATCCCTCTTTGTTACTTGACTAACCTTAGCCAATTAACTTGATTAGTTCAATTTTGTCACACCACCAAAAAATCTCATTAAAATATTTAGTAGCCTTACTAAATAATTTTAATCATGCAAGATAACTAATCAACTTAATCTTATCACATAGAATAATCATACCATATAATGAATTATTCTAATATTTTGTCACACTACCAAGATTTAAAATCTTATCAAGATCCTTAAATCTTCTTTATTAATCAAATTATGTCACATTACCAAAGTCCTATATAGTTATTTAACTATGCAATACGATTAATAAATTTTCTGTCACACTTATAAAGTCACATTATTTTAACTATACAAAATAATTAATCAAATAATTGTCACACTATAGTTCCAATTATTATTTTAATCGTACTAGATAATTAATCAATCTAATAAGTTGTCATACTACCAAAGTTAAAATCAATTATTTTGCTTGATTAATTAACCATTAACCAAAAGATTAAACAACAAACTAATTAATTAATTTAATTAATTAATCATCTTCCCCCTTCTCTCACGGCCGAGACCCACCGGAGAAGCTTCGCCCGGAAGGACCGACTTCTCGTCGAGGACTCTCACCACTGTGTCTCAGGTAAGGCCGAAGCTACGTCTCGGCCGGTGCTACCTCTTGCGCACATCGGCGACCTCCCACACCCTCTCCCGGAGCCTCCCCACTCGTGTCAACGTTCATCCTCTCCGTCGAGTTCAAGACCCTAGCTAGGATGCGAAAAATTCAAAATTGAAAGTGGGAATCGGTTCATACCTTGCTCCCGGTTCTCCTGGTGCTGAAAATGGCGACAGAGACCCCCTGTGGCCGAATTTCCCTTCTCCGGCCAACCCTCCCCGGCGACCTCCTTGGTTTCCTTCTTCTCACGCTTCGTGCCGGGGCAGCCGGGTGGGGTTTTTATAGGGGAAAGGAAGGCGAATCGATGCCAACGCCCCGCTTTCATTCTCCGTTTGGCGCAGGCGGTTCTTCCGCTTGTAACGCCCTCGGGAAAGGGGCGGCTACGGGCGGCTCTCGCCGGTGGAGAAACGGCGTACCGCCTCGGGATGGGTATTCAGCGATTAACGGTAAGGATCGCTTGATTAACATTAACGGTATCTAAACTGCCTCGGTTTCGACACTAGTTAGATCAACGTCCTAGATTGAATCCCGACCAACGATCGGATTCTAATAATTTGCCTAGGATCAAACAACCTTAAGATCAAGAATTTGAAACAAATCAACGGCTGGATCTTCATCTCCCCCCTCGCATCCAACACTCCAAAGGCCGGACGTCTCACAATGGGCCACGTGGCATCACGGATGCCCCTATAACTCCACTCGATCAGCACCAATCCCAGATCCTCCAATCTCAGCCACTCATTTGCTCGTATAAGGGTTTTTTTATCTGGCAAATTAACCAGAAGCCCCTGAAATTATTTAGGTTGCATCCAGGTCCTTCTGTTGTGAGAGAGGAAAATTTCCATCCAGTCCTCGAAACTTTTAATAATTATCAAAAAGGCCCTTCTGACCCCTAATTAGGGTTTTAACTTATTACTTGGTTTAATTACCAACTAATTAAATGGAGTAAATACAAATCCATGTATTCAAAGTTTGGGGAATTTTTTTTAATAAAGAAAATTTAGAAATTTGTTTCTCCATCAAAATTTCATTTTGATCAAACCTTGGGGGTTTTCCTCATTTTCCAATTAAATAAAACCCAAAAAGAAATTTAAATCCCTAAAATTCTTGGGTTTTACACATATGCACATTTACTATTAGTTTCAATTTTATACTGCATGTTAATATTTTCAAAATATACAAAGAAGGTGTACAAACAAGTTCAAGCATATATGACATACCTCAGGCAGCTTCTGTCTGAATACAACTTCAAGTCTGGCATCAAGTGTATTCTCAAAAACAATCTTCCCATCTTCTGAAGCCAACACAACACCTATAGAGCTGGTAAACCAAGAAAAATATAATTGTAGGATTTAAGGCATATAATTGTTAAATTTATCACTTTAATCTTTAAAAAATAAAGAAATTGGGATGGTGAAAATATGTCCCATATTTAATTAGATTAAACAGAACCCAAATATAACATAAATAATAATGTAAGACAACATAAAATCTTTAAATTATCATAACGTTTCCATTAATAAAATCCACAAGGTAATCTCCAGCTCCAATATATAAAAGAATCTTGAAGCTTGATATAATACTCACTTGTATATTTGACTTGACATATGGTGCACTTCTACTATACTTTGATAATCCAATCCTTAACCACTATGATGGAGTGACCAAAACATAAGTGATGTACCATAAATAAAGTCATTTGAAATTCAAATTTGATATCATTTGAAATGATGAAATTAGGTTTTGAGTCATCATTTATATTCATAGGAGGAAGAAAAATTATTCGTTTTGCGATTCACAGTCAGAATAGTCTAAACTCGAAAATATGATCATTCCCTTAATTATTTCGTATTTCTTTCATATTTTGTGTTACTCCTCTGTTTAAGAGGCTAGTTACATCAATGAAAAGCAAAGAAGTTTAAATTCTTTCCATGTGAGGATAATTCTAGCAACATGTGACGATGCTTAACACATCTATTTTGTGTGTTCATAAGATTTCTTTCCTTATTCTTTATTTACTCTACATTTTCTATAAGCCGACTTGTTCTTCTGTTTAGGTCAATAAGTCTTCTTTCAAGCCCATAATGGTGCAAGTATGCATCTCACTTCATAAGAACCTATTTAGGGAGTGCGTTTGGTGGTAAGTGAAAATCCCAGGTAGCTTAATTTACATGTAACTTCAATTAGGGATTGATTAGTATGGTGTAATAGCTATACTACAAATCCATTTAAATGTAAGAGGCGTTTGGTAAGATGAAAGTCATCTACTAATATGTAAGTCGACTTGCATCTAGATCTCATAATGCAGCAAAACGACTTACAGTTAACTTAGCCACAAGTGATTCTGCTGCAAGTGAGGAGATCTTTAATTTACACCAACTTACTTTGGTGTGTTTGATACCTTCACCTTGCATGTATACGAAAACCTAAAATTTTGGGAATATATACATATATATATATATATATATATATATATATATATATGAGGCGTGTTACTATGCGTGCGTAGAAACATCGTTTAGTTCGTCTAAGCCTCATATTTTGGCTCTTGGAGCATGTTTGAAGGGTTTCCAATCATACAGATGGGAAGATCATAAAAAAATAAGCTAGCATATCCATTTTCATCTAATTTGGTTACCGTTTGGTCTTCACAATTAACGGTTAAAATTCTGAACCGTTAAAATTTTCATAAAATAAGAAATGTTAAGTGATCGGACCAAACGGTAACCAAATCGTATGAAAATGAACATGCTAGCTTATTTTTCGATGATCTTTCCAACCGTATGGTTGGAAATCCTAAAAACACTCTCCAAGTAACCAAATGGGAGGCGACTAAGAATGCATAGTAATACAGCAGACCGGACTGTATCACCGCACATATATATATATATATATATATATATATATACACACACACACACTCATATATTAAAAAAAAAAAAAAAAAGGCCTTGCAAAAACCACTAGGATTGTCTTATACCCCTCTAAATATCTTTAATTGTCTATTTGACCATCAAAATATCATAATTCTTTGTATACCCTGAAAACTTAAAAAAATAATAAAATATTATATTTTTATTTATTAAAAATAAAATATATATATATTTAAAACTTTAAATTCCTAAACTACCCTTAAATCTTTGAGCTAGATCTTTTAAATGCATAATTGCATATATAGCATAAAATTCATATTTGCATATATACTCCCACAAAACAGAAATATTTATAATATACCCATGCCATAAAAAATCAAGTGAAATTTTATGCACAAATATATGTTTTTATAGGGATATTTCTACAAATCTTTAAAAAATTAAGACTAATAACTTGATGTTTAAAATGTCAAATAAAACAGGGTAACATTATCTCTACTTGCATTTGGTAAATAATATCACCCATGGTGAACATTAGATTTTCACTTGTAGTATATTAGTTACATCATACCAAACATAAAAGACATTGTAAATTCAATTGCATCATACCAAGCAAAGTATTGTGCAAGCCCTTAAAATTGTGCAAAATATGAAGTGCTTTCACATAAGAAATGAACCATGATTAACCTTCAATTGCATGCTTAGTTTAGTGTGCTCCCAAGTGTAACTGGGACTTCCCACTACTGTGAGTTCCAATGATCAGAAGCTGCCACATAATATAAGCAGTGGAATCATTTATGGTGCTATCCATGCACGTTTAAGGTAATAATGTTTTAAAACCCCACATTGCTACAAGCTGAAAGGGAAGTTCAGCCCTCATCAATAGCTAAATAACTGCTAGAATTGTCACGCCCCGACCCTGATCCAGGGACCTCGAAAGACGTGGAACGGTCAGACGGCCGCGTGCTCAAGTGGAGACGAGCCCCACTCGAATACAAGGCCTAAGTAATAGAAGCAGATAACAAATATCTCAAATTTAATAATTGGATAAAATCAGAGTCACAATGAAAGTAAAATCATTAAGGGTCTACATGCCCTACATATGGTCAAGGCCCTATCAGGGTCCATAAACATCTTTCTCTCAAAAGAAGGATGAGGTCCTCGAACCTCTGCAAAATCAGCCCAGCCCTTCGCTCAACTCCCGAGTCCGAGTCACCTACCTCTCGGGTCCTGAAACAGAAAGAAAGGAAGCAAGTGCATGAGCTTTCGAAAGGAAAGCCCAGTAAGTACCCCGCTGGAATCTCAATGAAAATCCAAAGCAACACAGATGATACAAGAAAAGTCAAAATGAATAAATCGAATATCATCAATCCACACAAACTGGGCCAAATCCCATACAAGTCAAACTCTTGGAGTCTACCACAACAACGGCAAGGCTCCTAACAACAGAATCTCAACAAAGAATTCCTAAGAGTTCACGAGTCATCTCCCTTGTCGGTTATCAGCCTCAGCCAATACCGACCCTCGGTCCATGGTCTAGTAGTGCTACTAAACATAGACGTATTTTGTCAGCATATCATCCCACTGATTGGAAAACAAAGATTACAAGCGTTTTACCCCACTGGCTGGAAACAAAGATTTACCAGTGTTTTACCCCACTGGCGGGAAACAAAGATTTACCAGCGTTTTACCCCACTGGCGGGAAACAAAGAATACGAGGATGGGCGAATCCTTTAAACAGCATAGTTGAGGTATACCTACCCGGCCAGCGCACAAGCTCACGTGATTTCACGGCCACGTGCCGGTCAACAGGTAGGCACACTCAACACTCACAAGCATACCCTACAGGATGCTAACATCTCAACATGCACACACTAACATCGAAGTAGGTGTCCAAGAGAACAAAATACGAGTGTATGCAATCATATCAAATTATGATATCAATGAAGCAATAAGCAATTCAAGGCGTAAGCAAGTCCAAAGAAAACCCGAAAACCGGGTAGGAACGCGGCAAGTGTACTTACAAAGAGGGGAAACAAGGCAAAGGTACTTACCTTCTTCTCGAGCCAGAAGCCTCTCCTAGACTCCTCCTGGAATGCCCTTAAGTATCTTCGAGAAAATCTGATAATAGAGTTTCTATTAGAGTTAAAGTTCTAATGAAACCCTATGTATCTAATTGCACATGCATAACTCTCGTTCTCGTTGGGCTTAGGCCCACTAACGGGTCCTAAGGACCATCTCCCGGTCACTAATCCTTATTCCCCAGTTTACACATCCTTTGGTTGACTCTAGACCCAGCCTGGTCAAACTTAGTCGACGCTAGTCAACTTGTCGAGTTCAAACCTTATTTAGTCATCCCTAGTCACTTTAGTTGAATTGGGCCCATTTCGAGCCCATTACACATTCTAGCTTGGTCTTGGCGCCAATTCATTTGAACCACTAAGCTCTACTTAGTTAACCAACTAGATCCTTAGCCCAAATAAAATGAATCCAAAATAATTAAATAATTTACTTTATGGATCAAGCTCAATTTTTTTTTAACTTAACCACTATTAAATTAGACTCAAGTCTAATTTGGCAAATCAAACTAACTCCGGTTCTTAGGCATCTCGATTAACCCACTTAACCAAATTAGTCGACTTGGAAACCTTGGATTGAATCCAAATCCATTTACTTTAGTGGACTAACCTTTGTTAATTTATTTTATCAAGTTATTAGTACTACAGTATCAAATTTGATTGATCATCAAAACAAGATATTTGATTTACCAATTAATCAAAACTAAAGTATTAATCCTAATACCAGAGTGACTACTCTTAATTAAAACCCATGTAGCTGATACTAATAACTTATTTAATCATTTGGTTGACAAACCTTATTTTGTCACACCTAGTTAGTAACATATTTCTCTCAATTATACTAGCTAGGTAATTAATTGATTTTTTTGTCACATCTATATAGTTCAAATCACCATACTAGACAGTGAATCAATCTATTAATTAATCACATAGATTAATTTCCATTGATTTGTCACACTAACAAAGTCCTACAATTATTTTTTAATTATACAAAATAATTTAATCAAATAATTGTCACACCAATAAGGTTTTAAAATCTTATTAAAACCCATAATTCACTATAATTAACCTAGCTAAGTAATTAAACTAATTATTTTGTCAATCAAAATCAAATATTCAATTAATCAATCATTAACCTAATTAAAACAATTAATTAATTAATTAATCTTCTTCTTCAACCTCTGTCGCGGCCGAGACTCATCGAAGCTGTCACCGGTGAGGAGACGGCCACCGGGTCCCTACCGCACCGGCCACCGATTCCCAAGAAGCGTGGCGTAGCGACCTCCATCGCCCGAGCTCCACTGTCTCCTTCTGGAGCTCCTCTGTCCCGGCCGAGAACCTCTCCAACTCCGGCGAGCCCGTAGCTCGTTCTTCTGAGGTCCTTTCCATCGGGAAACAGCACCCCGAGAATCCCCTTCGTACAAGGAAACTTTTTGCTCAAACGTATTCTCCCCAGTCCCTCTCCCCGGATCCTTTCACTCACGGCCGTTATCCCTACTCCGGCGAGCCCAAAGCCTCGACCGAAGGCATGCACCTAGGCCATTTTCAGAGAGAAAAAGTTCATACCTGTCCACGCAAGCTCCCAGCAGAGTTTTGAAGGCGATTGGAGCTCCAATGCTTCTCCCGTCTTCTCCGGTCAAGCACTCCGGCGAGCATTGCCAACTTCCTCTCTTCTGTGCCTCTGATGGAGCTAGGTTGGGGCTTTTATAGAGCGAGGAAGGACGAAGGTGATGGTGGCGTTTGCGAGCTGAACCGTCGTCTAACGGCCGAGTTCTTCGCGAGTAACGCTCGCGGCGGCGGTTTCATTTCTCAGGCGGCTGAGAAGAGGAGAAGGTGGCGCCTCGGGATAGGCTTTCTCCGATAAGCGGTGGAGATCACTTGATCTCTTTCAATGGCTCCGATTAGATCAATGAGTCTCGGATCAAGCACAACTTAAATCCAACGGTTCAAATCGTATTGCATTCAACTACCGATTAAAAACTTATGCCTCAAGATCGTATCTCATCTCTAGACGAGCGGTTCTGATGAGCCCTCACCGTAGGGTTACTTTTATCAATCTTTTTCTTTGCCTCGTATCTGATCCGTGATCAGATAGATTTATTCCAGGTCCGACACGTGGCCTTTTGTGAACCATTATAACCCTCCGCGATTTGCACAGATCTGAGATCCTTTGATCTCAGCCATTCGTTCTTCTTCTATAAGGGTTTTCTCTGGAAAATTATCCAAATGTCCCCTGTTTTTTTTAAGTTACACTTGAGTCTAACCTGTGAGAGGGGACAATTATGGTCCAGTCCTTGAAACTTTCAATAATTACCAAAAGGTCCTTCTGATCCCCCAACAACCCTAATTAGGATATTTTTGTCTGGAAAAATTATTCATGGGTCCCTGGAATGCTTTTAGGTCACATTCTAGTCCATTCTCTGAGAGAGGGGACTATTTCCTTTTAGTCCTTAATACTTTACAAAATTATTTAGAGGTCCTTGAACTCCCAATTATCCCTAATTGGTCTTAAAACCTAATTTAATTCCCTTTTAAAGCTTTTTAATTCTCCATCCTTCAAGCTTAAGGAATTAAATAATTTATGAATTTCATTTTATGGAATATAAAAAAAATTTTATTCCTAAAATTCGTGGGTTTTACAAGAATAGACTAAAAGGGAGACTCTTCCAATGATTCATCAATTTGACACAAGCTTAAATTTCTCCATAAACTATTACAGAACAAGTTCTTTGCTTATAACTAATTCATACAATCTTATAATAATCAATATAAAGAATACAAGTTAAGTAATTCATAGACAACAACCCAAGAAACAAATAATAAAATTACACAGAGAAAATGCATCAATTTACTATCACATGCTAATCTACTCATATCATTAATTTAATCAAACTGAAATATGTTCCGCTGATTAAGAAATTACCAGAAGGGGCCATGAACCTCACGCTTATTTGGAGGTGGTGGAAGGTATACTTTTTCATCAATAGTAACTTTAGGTGGATGAACTTTTGCTTTTTCTGCATACTGTTGCTTTGCTTCTTCTAAAACAGACTCAACCAGCTTACAGTCACACTCTCTACACCGCAACAATACTGATGGCTCTTTCAGACGTAGTAAACTCTGAAAAGGTGTATACGTATATAGTCAACAATTCCATAATTGACTAAAGAGAAAAGAAGCAGGGTTGAATGAAATGAAGGGAACATGAAGTATCATCAGTTACATACTTGCAGGTACCGTACAAATAATGTTTCCAATATTATATAAAATTTCAATTCTTTTCCAATCTAATGACAAAATAATTTGAACATGAGAAGTTATAAAAAGGTCCATATAGTATGATGTTGTGGCAACATTATAACAGTTGCACTAATATAATCATATTTTAACATTTTTATTGAAATATAATACAAGATATCGTGCAATTAATGTTTAGATGACTTCAAATTTGATAGATCATGCTTTTTTGAATTTATATTCAAGTCCTTATAATCATTCATCTTGTTCCTGAAATGAATGAACCATGTAGCCAAAAAAAAAAGGAATTTAATTGGTCAGTAGTAATCAAGTAATGTGCATAGTACCTGAAAAATGAGGTCTTTCAGCAGCTTTTTGTATGACTTTGAGTTTTCAGAGTCACGTAGAAGCTCCTTACTAGCAGATTCTTTCATGGAATTCACCAAATCATCCTGGGCTTGCAAGACTTTAATTCTTGCTGCATTCAACTGCATTGAATACTCACTACAATTTGCACAACAAAAGTGTTAACAAAATGAGAAATTAGTGTGGTATCCAGGATCTCATGTGCTTACTTCTTGCTAGTTAGATGCTCAGTTCACAAATTAATACTTGACCACCAACATAAACACATGGCTAATTCAAGTGAAAATGCATATTTACCTATTAATAGGAGGAAGAATACTAATTTTCTAGTTAGTTTAAAAAAATAATGAAGTCCTACTGTACTAGATGTTGATTGGCATATTAACCTAACATATTGATAAAAACTGGAGGGGCTCCTTTTAGAAGGGTGTCAATCCAGCGGTTAAGGTTACCAGTTGATGTATAAGCTGAGTTTGCAAAAGAAAGGGCAAGGGCTTGCTGATTTTGATCTACCTCTTTTTAATCAAGCATTGTTAGATAAATGATGGTGGAGGTTTCTTTCTCAAACATGCCTTGGAGACCTATTTCTGTGATGAATTACAAGAAGAGTTTACCAAAAAAACAGATGATCAGTTTCTTTCTTGGAGTTCTCAGTATAATGTATGGGATGACACTCCAACCACTCCCACAAAATTATCACATTAGAAAGGCATACCATATGTGTTGCAGCGTTGGTGCATCATCCAAATCACACTATTAGCATGTCTATACTCTTAGGAATGAGAGTAGGAAAAATTAATGCAACTCACATCTTTCGGCGGACTTCCACTTGCTTTTCCTTCCGCTCATAGTCTTGTCGTATCTTTCTCTTCTCAGCTTCAACAAGTTGCAATTTTTCTATGTTGAATTCCTACAAGAATAAAAGCTTCTGCTAATATGTAAAACTATCTCAAACTAAATAGTCCAGTGACAGAGGTATAACTCTACAAAGGATAGATTGTATATTCATTTCTACACAGGCGAAAATTCTCAAACAAAAGGAAACACGAGAAAAACATACACATTGAATAAAACAAAGGAAAGTCTCCATGGGAATTTTATAAAAGAAAAACAACAAAGAACTTTATACTTCCTTTCATGCAAATTATATTCATGGCATTCTTGTAAATGATCCATAGTGCATGTGATGAAGGTATCATAGCATATCACAGGAGCCTCCATGGAAGGGAGTTTCACACTATCTAGATTCAATACACTGGATTAAAAAAAAGCATACAAATCCTATTCTCATCTTATCAAACAGGTTAACTTCCAAACTGAATTGAAAACAGATAAAAGCAAGGTTGTGTGCACATCATGCAGGATAGAATGAAATAAGAAATAACCTTGGAACTAATTTGATTGATGGAACGACATATGAAACATTTGCAAAAATAAATGAAAATTCAAGCATACTTCTGCATCAATAGAACTAATTTTTATACTTTCATAGGCATGTACCTGTAATCTTTGTATTGAACCCCTTGGCAGCTGGGTCCTAATACTTTAAATTATGGCATGACCTAACAGCATAAGCAAATGGTGTGAAACTTAAAAACCTAACGTCTAAATTATCAAAATTAATATAATTTCTAATTAATACAACCCACTCAAATTTCTAAATTTCCTTATAATCATAGGCATTTGATGCCCACCAGGAAATTGAAGTTTAAATATTTTAGTCTATCCTTTACCCATTATTTCCGCAAATAAGTGGTCATAAAAACACTCTAAATAAGAAAAATTGAACAAGTGTCTCACTTTCTTGGGGCAAGGGGAAAAAAAAGGTGTACAAAAGAATCGTGAATCATTCAAAAACATTAAAAACGGATAGGAAAAATAATGAACCTTCAAATTGGTTGACAGATCCCACTAAAAACAAGGAAAACTCTTTTAAATTGAAAAATTGGTCAAACAAATTAAAGAAAACAACATGTGGGTCCACGCATCAGTAAAATGTTTATTTTCAACAAAAACAAAAAAAACAAAAAAACAAAACAAAAAAAAACGAAAAAGAAACCTCTTCGGCGGAGACGGAAATTTCGTTGGCCTTCTCCTCGGCCTCCTGGCGGATGAAGCGGACCATCTGCTGGATCTGGCGGGAAACGTCGGCATCGTTCATCTTACAGAAACTCCGATGCGGAAAAGGAATGGAAAACTAGGGTTTGCTTTATTTGATGGCGTGAAAGGAGTGGGGGATTGAATCCGCGAAAGAATCGGGTCCACGTGGAGCAAGTCGCACTTTGGGGACGCGGAGGTGGCATAGGAAGATTTCAGTGTTTTACCCTAACACGAAAAAACCGAGTATAAAAATTGTCTTAAATTCAATTCCATAATTTAAATTTGAAAAAATTACACTAAACTATCTCGTGATTTGACTCTATATTAACTTAAGATCTGTGGTTTAAGTTGTAACAAGTTGATACCCTGCACTTTACTTCGTGAGCAAAAAAGTGCCAAAAATTTAACCTCATTAATATTTGTTGATGTGGCATTAAAAAAATAAAAAAAATTCAAAAAAAAATCAAAAATACTAAAAAATAGAAAAACATAAGAAAACTTCAAAAAAATTCTAAAAACAGAAAATCCCATATACTAAAAACTTCATAAATAAAATAATAAAATTATCAAAAAAATACAAAATCTTTAAAAACACAAAAAATACAAAAACATATAAAAACCTCAAAAAATCAAATCACTTAAATTCAAAAATAAATAAATAAATAAAATCTTTAAACCCCTAAAAATTAAAAAAAAAACTTCTACAAAAATCCGTAATAAAAAAAATTTCAAAAAATAAAAATAAAATAAGCTTAGAAAGTTCCCAAAAAAACAAAAAAAAAACCACAAAACTATTTTAAAAAATGAAAAATTTGAAAAAAAATTTAAAACGTGTAGAAAATCCCAAAAAAATCCACAAAATCCCCTAGAACACTAAAACAACCTAGAAAATTTTTTAAAATTTCATAAATTTTCCAAAAATGCCAAAATATTGAAAAATAAATATATAATTAGAACATAAAATATGTATATAAACTTCAAATTTTTCAATATTATGGGATTTTTTGGGATTTTATGAATTTTTTTGGAATTTATGGCAAATATTTTTAGATTTTTATGAATTTTCTCGTTAGTTTAAAAAAAAATTCTAGGTTTTTTTAGGGTATTTTGTTGTTTTTTGTGGATTTTATGCATTTTTTACAAATTTTTTCATATTTTTCTTTATTTTTAAAGAGTTTGTTTTGGGTTTTTTGGGAAATTTATAAGCTTATTTTATTTTTATTTTTATTTTTTGGAATTTCTTGGATTACGGATTTTTTTAGAAGTTTTTTCTAATTTTTTGGGGTTTAAAGATTTTATTTATTTATTTATTTTTGAATTTAAGTGATTTTCTGGGTTTTTTATAAGTTTTTCTTTTTTATGGATTTTTAAAGATTTTGTGTTTTCTTGGTAATTTCCTGATTTTATTTATGAAGCTTTTAGTATTGGGGATTTTCTGTTGTTCAGTATTTTTTTGAAATTTTTCTATATTTTTCTATTTTTTTTAATGCAAATTTTAATGGGGTTATGTTTTTGGCACTTTTTTGCTCACGGAGTAAAGTGCAGGGTACTAAATTGTTACAACTTAAACCATAAACCCTGAATTGATATAGAGGTAAACCACATGGTAGTTTAGTGTAATTTCCCCTTTAAATTTTATATAAATTAATTTTTTGGATTTGCTTTATTTGTTGAAATTGTTGATCTCATACTAAATTTTATTGAATTAAAGTAATAAAGTGATGAGAACGAGTATAATATCCACAAGTAGGTACCGACCTAGCTAATTACTGGCTTTATTTCAAATCTTAGTTTCATGGTTATCAGAACCAAATTAGATAGTAAACTGTTAAAGGTTCTAGATCACTGGTTCATTGGTTCAATCACCAGGTCAATTAAGTGAATATTGAATCAATATAAATATTAATAATAAATTATTATATTATAGATAAATAATAAAATACTATTTAAAATAATTTAATATTTAAAATTAAAAAAATAAAAAAGTACTATTCTACTACAAAATATAAACAAGTTACAAATAACAAACATTAAAAGTTTTTACTATACAAAAAATGAAATAAAAAATATATATATTATTAAAAGTCCACATAACATGAGCACATCTATTCAATCAACAACTATGTAACAGCAAACTTTAAGTATGTAACATACAAAACTAAAATTAAAAAATATATATTATATCCACAAAATATCAATACATATAATTCAATCCACATGACAACAAACTTTAAATTTTTAACATACAAAAACTAAAATTATGAGAACATAATCTGTCTAGAGAAAGAACACTAGCGTCAATGCTCCAGATTCAATTGGTTAAAAGAGGGCGACCGCAACACTCGATACTTCCACGCCATCGCAAACCAAAGGAGGAACCAAAATTGGATACATCAACTCTGACGGGAATGACTCGACAGACCTACCGATATTGCACGCGCCATATCTGAACACTTCACAAATTTATTCGGAAAGACAAGACAAAACCGGTACTCCACAGACTAGACAAGGATGTTCAAAGGCACAGCGTAGGCCAACCTAGCCCAACTCGATAGGCCCTCACAGAAAGGGAGATCTCCGCGGCCATCCAGGACCTTGACCCGGAAAAAGCTACAGGACTAGATGGCTTCCTGATAAATGTCTACCAACAAGGCTAGAACTTCACCAAAGAGGAGATACTATAGACTTTCCAGGAACTATATTAGGGGAGGGCAAACCTGGAGCGTTTAAACTAGGCTCACATAATACTGATCCCCATCAATTAAGGATTACAGACCAATCAGCTTGGTAAACTGCTCGATGAAGATTATAACTAAAGTTCTAGCAAACCGCCTCCAGGAGATCATTGCCGAGCTGGTGAATGAAAACCTAACGGCATTCATCAAAGGCCGATGCATTCACAACAGCATAGTGGCGGCAAAAGAGGTCATATATGGCATGAAACAGAGGGGCGGTATATTGATGAAAGTGGATTTCGAGAAGGCTTTTCGATACAATCAATCGGGAATTCCTCTTGACATGATGCATGCAAGGGGATTAGGATCGAGATGGATCGGATAGATCAAGACAATTCTACAATCATCAAAATCACGCATCATGCTAAATGAAGACCCAGTGGGTTACATCCGCCATAAGAGAGGACTCCGACAAGGAGATCCGCTATCCCCATTACTCTTCATCCTTGCCACAGAAGTATTCACCACGATGATCAACAGAGCTGCTAAAGGAAACCTATTCTGAGGATATAAACTAAGCCCAGACGGAAGAAACCATATAACATCACTGCTTTACGCGGACGACCTCCTGGTTCTGAGCTCAGGTGAAGCCGAGGATTTTTGAACCCTCAAATTAATCTTTTGCCTCCTGGAAGGCCTAACAGGACTCCGTATAAATTACTCAAAGAGCGTTATAGTACCCATCCGCATACCGGAAAGCACATATGAGGAAATAGCCCTAACAATGGGTTGCAACCTATCTACCCTCCCTATAAAGTACCTTGGAATCCCACTGGCTAGGAGTAGACCCAAGAGGGGTGAATAGACACAACTCATTCAACGAATGAATAGTAAGCTAGGGACATGGAAAGGAAAACTACTAGCAATGGGAGGGAGAATCACACTACTTAACTCGGCGCTCTCAACAATACCCAACTACTGGATGGCCATGTACAAACATCCGAAATGGGTTGTCCGCAAAATGGAAGGCATCAGAAGAGACTTCCTCTAGCGAGGAGCCAACCCGGACACAAAGGCATACCGCTTAGCCAAATGGGAAAAACTATGCAGACCAAAGGAGTTTGGCGGATTGGGAATCACCAATATACAAGCCTTCAACGAAGCACTACTATGCAAGTGGTGGTGGCGGCTCCGAGAAGGGGAGGCTGAGATATGCGGGAGAATCATACTACAGGCATACTTTCGTAACACCTAGATCAATCCGTTCAAGAAGATGCCAAACAAAACCTCATACTTTTGGAAAGGGGTCGTAGAACAAAGCGACCTAATCATGGCAAACCTCACAACCACACCACGTCAAGGAAAAACAACCCAAATCTGGTTTGACAACTAGATGGACGAATGGAGCCCCACTGGGTCCTTCCCGAAAATCCTAACACTAATAGGGAAGGCAGAACTCACCATCCATGAAGCCAAAGAACAACACCAACAAGGTATACCCCTAATCCGACATGGACCTTTATCCATAGGAGCATGGGACACGATGCAGCGACCATGTAGAGGAAACCACGGATCACTTTTTCACCCAATACCCATACTAGTCTTCAATTTGGGAACATTACGAGAATGTCCTCGGATGCACATCTTGACCCAACACGATACAAGATCTGTGGGGTGCGTCGGCGATCACCAAACAAGTGGGGAGAGAACTCCGCCCGGGATGGGAACTGACCATCATGGCAATCACCTAGAGTATCTGGCTAGAAAGGAATAGGAGATGTTTCGATGACAAACGATGTGTTTTCAAGGAACTGATCTGCCATATCGACTTCCTTTTCCTATCATGGATCGAGGCTTCACAAGCCACCAGGAAAACCCAAATGGAGGAAATGCACGCCGTTATCATGCGAAGCCTCATCCTCACCTGGGATGCCCAAGTACCGATGCTTGCTGGAGAGGACTTCGAGGAAGATCACCCCTGGCAACCCCCCACCCGAGATGTAACACAAGGACCAGGAATGGTCCCACTTACTTCCCAATCACAAAATTTGTACCCCACGCTCAACTAGGAGCTTCTGAAATTCAATAGACGTGGTTATCCACTTTCTTAAAAAAAAACTAAAATTATAATTATAATATTAAAAATACATAAAACATCCACACATACATTTTTAATCCACATCTATATTAACAACAAACTTCAAGCTTTTAACATACAAAAACTAAAAATATAAAAACTAAGATTAAAAATCAACAAAACATCACCATATACATTTTAATCCACATCTATGTAACAACAAACTTTAAGTGTTTACCATACAAAAACTGAAATTTAAAAGATTGATATTAAAAGTTCACACAACATCAATGCATCTACTTCAATCCACATCCATAGGTGGCCAAGGACTCTAACTATGGCCAACATTAAGTAGAGAGGAATTATTCAAATTTGAAGGCACATAACCAAAGATTGTAGAAGAAGCCATATTTGCAAAACTTTCATTTCTATCTTCAACCTCATTAATATCATCATTCACTAAGCACATATTCCAAATTTAAATCATCTATATCTACATGATTGAAAATAAACTGTATTACGTAATTAGCAAATTATGAGAAGATTTTGAATGATAATAAATTCAGATAAGATATATATATATATATATATATATATATATATATAACTTAATAAAATTTTGAGTGCTAATATTGCAAGATGCAAGTTGTTGATTGAAAGTCTCCAATTCATCAATTGATAAAGTAGTAGGTTCTTCTTCAAGCACCCATTCTCCATTCTCTTCAAAATCTTCAGAGTTAATAGGATCATGATTGCGACCTTTAACATAATTCCTAGACAAAGAGTAAGAATAATTAGTTTGTATTTACTAAAAATGAAACTATTCAATATAATGAAATCATGCTTTGTATAAAGTACCAAGTGTTGGGATGTATGCCCTAAGGCATATGATGTTATGAATATTATTTAATTATGAATAAAATAATATCATTATTACAAGTGCATGTATTGTTTGAATATTTTATGAATATCACAAAATTCCATAATTATCTACATAACCTTGAATAAATATATATAAGTGTTATATATGGGAGGATATTATTTATGGATAATAATTTAATTAGTCCGTGAAAACTAGTCAAATTACTTAACAATTAAAGTATGGAATCTTTAATTGATTTTCACTAGTACTACTCATTATCATTAAGAATGAAATGGTTTTATCCAAACCATTGATGTAGGGGGACATCTAATGAGGGCACTATATATAATGAGATTATGTGGGACTGGGACACTATAACGGCCCGACCCGGATCCCGGGACCTCGAGCACGTCAACAGACCGGCCGTATTAAAGAAGAGATAAACTCAACTCGAATACAAGGCCTAATAATGTGATAAGCAGATAACATTCCATAAATTAATTAAAACTCGTGTTCCTAAGAACATAGAGTTAACAGGGTCCATAGGCCCTAAGATAGTCAGGTCCCTATACGGGTCCTACAAACAACAAAGCTCATAAAAGCAAAAGATAATGGAGACTCCTATAACCTCTGGTCCTCCGGAGTCCTTTCCCCAGGCTTTCTCCCCTCCTATACCTCAGAATCTGTAAAGAGGAAAAGAGAAAACACGTGAGCTTTAGAAGGGAAAGCTCAGTAAGTACCCCTGCAGGACACAGTGTCATCAACAGGAAAAATGACAGTCAACAGGATCATAGTATCAACAATAAAGTCCTAGGAGTCTACCCCAAGCAAGTCAAAGGTACGACCCACCTCATGTAAGCCCTCGAAGCTCAGAGTGAGTTCTAAGAGAACTCAAAGTTTACTCCCGGCCAGTATGTCCAGCTTTTGGATATAAATACGACCTAGATGGTCGTTTGACCCTCCAGTCAAAAAGTCGGTAGAACTACCTCTTCTTCGTGTTAACACGGTCAGTGTACCATGCCCACTGACAGGTAAGACCTCCAGAGACTTTGCTTCTCTGGTAGGGCTGTCAGGAAAGTCAGGGGGTCCTAACCCTGAACATTTCCTAAATTGGAGCTTCCCTAGCTCTACTGAGTCCGGGCAGTAGAACATAGCAAACAGGGACACCAACGTCCCGTAAACAAGCATACATGCTTAACAGGATTCAAGAACAGATAAGAACAGCATGTATGGCATCAACAGTGCATGTATCAAGATTACATAGCAAGTTCAAGAAATCCCGTTACCGGGTGGAAACTAGGCAAGTGAACTTACCTCTGGAAAGACTAAATGTCTTCCTGGACTCCTTTGAAATGCCTTACGTCTCCCCTGAGAGTATCTGGCATACATAGACTCTTATTAGAGTCAAGTTTTCCACAAGCTTCTATTTTCACATGCATGTCCTACGTACTTGTTGGGCTTAGGCCAAATAACGGGTCCTAGGGACCATCTCTCAGGTTACCGGCCCTTATTCCCGTTTCAGTGCCCCCGAGTTGACTTTTGGTCCTTCCTAGGTCAGACCTAGTCAACTTTAGTCCATCTGTCGAGTCTGACTCTTACTTAGTCATTTTGGTTGAGTTGGGCCTACTCAAATTTATTTCAACCCCCTTTTTACCCTAGAAGGGCATTTTGGTCATTTGGCAACTTTTGACTCTAAAGTTTTTAAGGTTCCATTCGGTTAGGGCTTATTTAGCCCCTTTAAGCTTCCCTACCAAATAATTTCCATAATTTAACCAATTATCTAAATTTAAGAAATTATTTAATTCTCATTCGTCACATTTAATATTTCACAACAATCTTTATGTCACACTAGCAAAATATTATCTACTATAATATTTGTCACACTCCCTAGGTTCATTAAAATTATTTGTGACATACCAATAGTCCTCAAATAATTATCTCGTCTAATTAATTATTGTTTCTCACAATAATCAACTAATTTTCTAGCTCAAAACTAATAATTCATTAATATTATTAGCTTGACAATATAAGTTAACCTTTCATTAACTTTTATTTGTTGTCACTTGTCCTAAGTTCCCCATTTTTAATACCATGTATAGCCAATAATAAACAACTAATGTTCTCATTAAAAGAGAGGGAAAATAAATAATTATTTTAATTAACTAAATGAGTGTCACACCCCTAAGTATATAAATGTTTAATTATTGTCACACCCCTAAGTTTGAAATAATTAAACGATTAATGTTAGTATATTTTTTTTTTTTCACTTCTTCTTCTTCTCTTTCGCGCGACCGACCGGGAGGCGTCGGTGCCACCTACCCTCTCCGGCCACCCTGGACGTCTGCCCGCGCCCGGAACTTGTCGCCGGCGGCCTCCCGATCTCGGCCGAACCCTTTGTTGCACCGCCGGGCCACGTCTCCCCACTGAGCGTCAGTAGCGCTCTCGGCCGCGAGAAAGAATTCGCCGGCGAGCTCACACCGCCGATGAAATGCATGCAAAAGCTATCCCTACTTACTCTATAGGGTTTTTTGAACACTCACCGTGGGTTTTCTGATGGGGAGGAATGCTGGAGACGCCGGTACAATGCTTTTGTTCTTTTTCCGGCGAGCCCGTTCTCGGCGACGTCCAGCTTCTCGTCTGCCCTTGCTGTCCCGGTTCCCTACTTCTCCTGGAAAATGGGCGCGACGTTCTCACACTCCAACGCAACTCGATCTCAGGCGCGATTGGCAACCTCCTTCCTCCCTTCTCCGACTAACACCTCGCCGGAACTTGGAGAAACTTGGTTTGTTGGTAGTGCCACAACAGGGAGGTAGAGCTCCCTTTTTATAGACCCTGCCATGGCCAGACGAACGGACAGACGTTCGCGAACGCCACGCCGACCAACGGTCGGCTTTCCCGCTCGTAACGGCCGGAAGGGGGCGGAGCTTCGGCGCAAGGCTTCCGGCCGAGAGAGAGAGCGGCGATGCCCGATATCGGTATTCGGGCGATGGAGGCGGTGATTTGTTGATCACCATCAACGGTAATCTCTCCTCCTCAGATCCCAAGATCACCCGGATCAACCATCAGGATTGGTTGAAGATCGACGGCCAGATCTCCATCCTACGTCTTGAGATACGGGTGATCATGAGATGGACGGCTCACGGTCACCCGCACCGTGAGGTCATCTCCAATTTACCCATCCACTTTGCCTCGTATCCGATCCACGACCAGATGGATTAAATCTGGACTCGCCATGTGGCTCTCTGTAAGCCCTTATAATGCCTCGCGATTTGCTACAGTCTGAGATCATTTAATCTCTGCCGTTCGTTCTCTCTGATGGGGTTTTCTCTCATGAAATTTTATGAGAGGTCCCTGACTCTTTTAATATTATACTTAGGTCCAAATCTGTGAGAGAGGAAAACTTCTGTAAGGTCCTCCTGTCTTTCAAAATTACTATTAGGTCCCTACAGACCCCATAATAATTTTTAATTTCCATTTAAATTAAATAAATCATTTAATCCCACATTATCACTAATCGCGGTAAGTAAATATTTTAAATATTTTCCCCAAGGAAATAAAAATTCGTGGATTTTACAGACACGATGTGATTTGGATCATTGATAATTTCTGTTAAAATATAATGCATTCAAATCATGTCACTGATGGTCAGATGTATAATGATCTTAATCGTGAGTGGTTAGCAAACTCTTATTTATTGTGTTACATCTTTTGATTTACTCGGTACGAATTATAAGATCATAATCCTTAAACTTTTTATTTTGGAGGTGTAACAAAATAAACAGCAGGGAATGTTAACATCACAAGATGGAATCCATTCCTTCTTTACGAGAAGTAGATAAATAATTCCCTTAAGTGATAATTAATGGCTTGAATAGTATGAGTACTCAGATTCTAGATTTGTTCTTGAATCTTATCATTCATTAGAGAATCATTGATACTTGAGGACAAAGATAGTATTAGAGAGGTTAACGGATTTTTACCTAGCTCTAATTATGAATTATTTATGAAGGATCAATATATAGGAGATGACTATATCATATGGACGACTCGAATCCAGAGTAATTTTATATCTATAATTTCGGGAGTGCAATTCCAAGTTTTTAGTGGAGTAACTTTGGAATTAATAAAACATATTGATTAATTAAAGAGTTTAATTAATTAATATAAAGTTTTATTGGAGCCCCGGATTATAGATCCATAAGACCCCCTCCGGACAAGGAATTTCGATTGGACAAGTTTAATTGATTTTGTGCTGATCACTTAGTTACAAATTAATTGAGAATTGATTTGTAGTATTTATGAATAATAAGATTATTAATAAATAATATAAATAAATAAATAATTTAATTATATATTTATTTATGGACTTATTGGATAATGTGAGCCAAGATACATGTGTTTAAATTTGAATTAAAATTAAGATAAACTCAAATTAATTTGAATTTAGATAAGCTTGTGAAGCATAGGTCTAGATTTAATTTATGTGGCAAGTTGGTTGCTAGATTTGATTTTGAATTTTGAATTTAAAATCAAATAATTAAACACATAGAAAAGGATAAAAATAAAAGATATTTTATTTTTAAGCTTGGCCAAAAATCTCTCTCAATTATGTAGGATAAATTTTGATTTTGAATTCAAAAAGGTGTTTATCCTAATTTATTTGAATTCAAATCGAATTTGATCCAATTTAAATTAGAGATTCTTTTTCTCTCTATATAAGGAGTAGGCTTTTTCCTTTCATGAGTGAGTGTGTGAGATAGGAACCCATTGAGGAACCCTAAGGCCTTGTTTGGATGATTGGTTGTTATGGTTTCGTAATGTATGGTATGGTATGGTATAGTATGGTTTCGTAACTTTATTTGATTTTGCTAGTGTAGAAGAGGGGATTGAAATAACTTGGTAGGGATATTTTTGATAAAAATAAATTAAACCATGAGAAACCACCAAATCGGTGGTTTGAAAAATCCAACAAAAATGGCAGTTTTTAAACCACAGGAAACCATAAAAAAACCATGGAAAACTATACCATCTGAATGGAAATGAAAACAAACAAGAAAATAAATCATACCATACATTACGAAACCATAGCAAACCATGAAACAAACAAGGCCTAAGAGAGAAAAGAGAGACAAGTTTTTTTTTCTCAAAAGTTCGATTCTCAATTGCTCATTAGATGAGTTTTAGAGAAAGACAATAATCAGTTAAGTGATCTTATTAATCTTGAGTTTTGCCCACACACAAGTCCATCCCAGATCTGTTTTGTCGGAAGGAAGACCGTGGTTTCAGGAAAAGAAGATCTACCAATCTCGAAGAAAACTAAAAATAGCCAAGGAAAATATCCCTCCCTAAATCATGCATTTCTGTCGCTAAATTATTCAGCGAGGGAATAGCGAGGGAAAGTTTTCCGTTGCAATTATTATTCTCGATCTAGTTTTATAAATTGATAAGTAGAATTAATTATTATAATTTATAAAGTATTCATAAAAAGTGTTTTTGATGAATACTGATCCAAGATCTTGGTTTTATACGTGTTTATTTACTCTTCCGCATATCTTGAAAATTGTTTTCCCAAGATAAAAAATCAATACCAAGAACTTCAAATATATATAAATTATAACATTGTTGAAGTCTCAAATCATAATTGGTGTTCCAATCTATTCCTTTTCTTTGAATGAAAAAGCTCAAATATACTCCAATTTCGCTCACACCCAGAAGCACTACATGTTTTACTTAAAATACAAATTGTCAATTTTTGTAAGATTGGTGCATGACTTCCATAACATCCTACCATTCATTTAAAAATAAAAAATATATATATAATACTCAAATAAATAATAATTTAATTTAATTAATAATAAATTGAAGAATATTAGGAAACAAAACACATACCTAGAAGCATTACATTACGATCGGATATGGTAGATATGCGACAAAAATCTCCTTAAGCATTCTTAAATATTTGCATCTCACTTGTCAACTTACTTCTCAAATTAGAATTCTTGTAAGAATATTTTGTAGGATTATTTGGTGTTAAAAACACGGAGCGGAATGTGAAATAATCCAATGGAAGATCTTTTTGCATTTAAAATTTATCTAATATGTTAAAGATTGGATCTAAAACATACCTTCAAAGCGAATTCCCTTTATGATATTCTTCGATAATGCGAAGGCTCCATGCGTATCCATACCTAGACCAACCTTTGCTATCAACCCTTTGACAAATGGAATCGATGAACAAATTAAAACAAATGGTTTTGACTCTCAAAACTCACTTGATGGATTGTATCTCTTCTTTTTCTTCCAAAGGAAAAACTCTACAAGCTATGCAAGCTTATCCATTATAAGTATTTTGCATAAGCCTTTATGTTTTTCAAAACCTTTTGGGTTTCCGAAAACCTTTTGGTTTTTCCCAAAACCTTTTGGTCTTCACAAAACCAAAACCAACAAGTGCATGTGGCTTTTGGTTTTGGTCTTCCAAAGACCTTTTGGTTTTCCCAAAACCAACACATGCAATCATTATTCATTTTGTCCATTAATATTAACTATATTCTCTATGCTAGTAAAGAATATAATAATATTCCATTTGGACCAATTATTTTATTTATTTGATTAATCAAATAATCTAATTTAATTATCAAATAATGAAATAATTAATCCTTTAGCAAAGATTAGAACACTCGTTAGTGTGCGACCCCATAGGTTCAATACTAAGCCGGTAGCAAATTAGTCATACTAATTTACTAATCGAGGTTGGCGTCTAGAAACACTCCTTAATGACCGGATAGCATGAAGTATACAATTACTCTCAAGAACCCGTTGAAGAATAATGTTATATTTTCCTTCTGTCTATAAAGCTCCTGGTTAACCCTAGGATATGGTTGACTTGTCAAATCCAATAGGTTGCCAACTATGTTTCATGTCAATTATAACCGACGAACGAATGACTTAAGAAACTCTTTTCTTCTTGATTCGATTGCCCTGGCCAAGGTCTTAATTTAGTCGTTATAAATAATAACAACATAGAGCTCAAACTCATTACCAAGAGTTGACAGATTCCATCTTGATCAATCATTAATTCTACAAGTATTCAATCATACCTAATATCCTTTCAACTATCATCCTAGGGCAATAGGTGTCCAGAATCAAAGTATGATAAATAGCTTGTTAATTACTATGATGATCTTAGGTCAAAGGAACTATTATATCTCATTCTTCAAGAGAATATCCTATTGACAGTTTATGGTAATATTAACCATTAGGAATTCTCAATTGAGTCAGTTCAATGATCATATCTCCATACATCATCTATATATGTGATTCAGTTAATGAGATCAACTAATCTTTATCTTATAAAGACTATCACATATATATTGATCTAAGCGGATCACTAATGTCCTAATCTTAATGATCCTATAATCAAAAACCTTCTTTAGATTAAATAGTTTAAGACTTGACTCTCATTATTATGATCTCTATCATAATGACAAGTCTCTAAATTTAATTAAGGACTTCATCATATTAAACACTTAATATGATAAAAAAGTAAGGCAATGCCATATATTAATCTAACTGCATTGTTTGAAATGTGTTCAAATTATTACAAAAGAGATTGGGTCTAGGGCATATCTCAGAACACCCTTTATCCTTTCGTGACTCAAAATTATTGACTACAAATGTGTTTAGGGAATGAACCCTAAACCTAAGGTCAGAATCGCTAATTAATCGGAAAATAACAAATAAAATGGAAGGAAATTGACAAACTAGATAAATTAAAACACCAATTCAATCTGAATTAATACAACACAAAATAAATAATGTCTTAAACTTAATGTCTCCCAACACTTGAAAACAAATAAACATAAACTAGACACTGAGTCGAGCCAAATTCACAGACATCTCCTCTACTGCGGATCGACACCTAACTGCTAGGAAGTACCCCCGCTCCTACCCCCGAAAAAACAGCATTCAAGAAGAGGGCTGAAGCACGAGCTCAAAATGGGAGCGTAGAAACAAACCTCGGGTATAAGCGTGCCGTGATAAAAATAATAAAGTCAGAGTAAAACTGGGCGTGTAAAACACCTAATAGAAAATAATAATTAAAAATACCGAAATCGCTCAAATCGCAAGTAAACGCTGATCAAGATATTCTCTCTTTAAAATGCATATCCTGAAGTTTCGTTTCTCGCCTTGTGAATTCAAATATGAGACCACATTCCCCTAGGTAATCTCAGCACTGCGTTCTCTCCCTCCTAGATGAGCTCTATCTCTAGAAGCGAGGAACGCAGATCATCTAATACACAAGACTATTCTTCCTGACTACACATCTACTAATATCACGGCATACAAGAACCAACGCAGTATATATCCGGATAATCGAGGTTGAGTATATATACAGATAATCGAAAGCATCCCAAAAGGGATGGAAAAGGGGGTTTTGATTTTATAAAAGGAAGTAAATACGATAGTTCGGCTATTTTTGAAAAGAGAATTAAATCACCCTCTCATAACTCAACGTTGCATCGCTCTTCACGAAGCCACTCGGTCTATACAAGTATTTTCAATAGAATGTAGTCTTTCAGAGTGAATCGCTTCTTTTCGTTATCATTACTAAGCATGAAATGGTTATAAACTCTATAAAACTTTATGAAACCCAAGTTCATGCTTTTTAAAATTGAAAATCGCGGTCGTATAAAATACGAAAAACTAGCAACCTGCAGTAGATTTCCTCACTCCAGTCCGGGTCGAAGCTTAGATCTAGCTCGTCCTTCTACGCATTTGACTTGCCTTTACCCTTACCCGATAGTTGGAATAAGAAATCTATAAATACTCTGAGTCCAGACTGGATTCGTATTGTAATGAAAAACTAAATAGAATAATGTAAATTAAATACGGAATTTACACTTCTTACTATCTTGCTTATTCCAATCATTTCCATGTCTCTGTAATCATTATCATGCTTTTGATTAAGATAACTACTAAGCTAATCAACTACATAATTAATCTAAATATATCGTGGGTTAAAATTTCAAGCAAAGACTTCCTCTAATTGTAGGGCTCCGAAATTCTACAACCAATCACACAAAATACACTAAATTGATAATCTATGAACATGGCATCAACTACACAATCTTCAGCCCTTATTCATGAAAACCATGTACCATCTTCAACCCTAGAACATGAACTCAATTAGGGTTGTTCCCAAAATAAATTCCTTCAAGTATCTAGATAATCATAGGGTATATCCAAGCATCTCACAATGGAGGGAAGGAGGGCTGAAGTGGCTTGAGCTCACCGCTTGGAGTAAGGGGACCGCAGTATGGCCGTGGATGGTCGAGACGGTGGCCAAGGCTGCTGGCGGACCGGGCGGTCGGCCGCGGTCGGGAGTATTCGCCCGCGGGGTAAGAACCCCGCCGGGTGCTCCGCCGGGCGGCGTCGCCACCGGGCCGCTGGGGAGTGATACAGGCGGACTCGCGTGGTGGACGGGCTCCACCGGCAAAGCCGGGGACCCGGCCACTGGTACCGAGCTACCGCACAAGGCCACTTCCGACGCTGGCCCAAAGCGTAGAGGGTTCGGTGAACGAGAGTGAGATCGAGAGAGAGAGAGAGATTTGATTTCTCTCTCTCTTTCTCTCATCTCTGTCTTTTAAAGACAGAGAGATCCCCTTTTTTTTTTTTTTTTTTTATTCTAATCAATTATTTCATTTGTTATAATATATTATTTTAAATACTTTATCCTTTAAAAGTATTATCTTTAAATACTTTATATTATTTTATTTATTTCTTTATGTCACATCAGCATTTAAAAATATTATCTTATTAATAATTCTTCCGACCCAGATCCGGGAATCCCGGGTCAGACGACTCCCGTGACACAAATGGCCGTAGAGGCCACGGGTTGCCTTTCTCTCCACCTTGCATCCGCCAATTCTCACTTTTGACTCCATGTGTCTACTCTATCCGACTCTAACTTTGTCCGATACATTCCTACTTTAATTAACTGATTATTTAATATTTAATTAATCTCTGTTTAATTAATCTAACTCGGCCGACTCATCCATCTTCAACTATTCTATATAACTTTGGCTGCCCATTAAGGCCTCTCCGGCCCTATAGTTGTGGAGAGTGGATTTCGGTCTATTTTATTCTAATTTTTCTTTAACTTGAGATTAATACTAATTAATCTGTTTAAAGTTAATTTAACCTCATTTAAAATTCAGAAATTCACTGAGTTTTACTTATGAAATTTTGGGATGTTACAATATCAACTATATCCCTAACAATCTCCCACTTGCACTAGACCCAATCGGTCATTTACTTCATTCCCAATTTCCACTTGTGCTTGTCAAACTCTTTTGCACCAAGAGCTTTAGTGAATGGATCTGCTGCATTTTCCTTTCCATCAACCTTGTGAATTTTGACGTCTCCACGCTCAATGATTTCTCTAATCAAGTGATACCTTCGCAAAATATGCTTGGATTTTTTTATGTGATCTCGGTTCTTTTGCTTGAGCAATGGTTCCAGTATTGTCACACAATAGTGGAACAACACCTTCTATTGAAGGAACCACACCAAGTTTAGTTAAGAACTTCTTTATCCAAATCAGCTTACTTAGCGACTTTACTAGTCGCTATATTTTCTACTTGATCATTTGAATCGGCTACCGTAGCTTGCTTGGAACTCTTCCAAATCACCGCACCACCATTTAAGGTGAAAACATAACCAGAAATTGATTTGCTATCATCTTTATCTGAAGCGAAACTTGCATCAGTATAACCTTCTAGTTTCAACTCAGATTCTCCATAGATGAGGAATTGGTCTTTAGTTCTTCTTAAGTACTTAAGAATGGTCTTAACCACTTTCCAATCTCCTCACCAGGATTAGCTTGATATCGACTAGCAAAGCCACATCAGGACGCGTACATATCATGGTATACATGATAGCTCCCACTGCGCTAGCATATGGGATTCTACTCATGCGTTCTCTCTCATCAGAAGTTTGAGGACAATCCTCCCTATTGAGAGTAATTCCAGTGCCTATCGGTAGATAACCCTTTTTGGAATTTTCCATGTTATACCTCTTTAAGATGGTATCAATGTACATAGATTGCGAAAGTCCAAGCAACTTCTTAGACCTATCTCTATAGATCTTTATTCCTAATATATAAGCTGCTTCTCCCAAGTCTTTCATGGAGAACTGTTCAAATAGCCAAATCTTTGTATTTTGCAATGATGGTATATCATTCCCAATGAGCAATATATCATCAACATACAATACTAAGAAAATAACTATGCTCCCACTAACCTTTTTATATACACAAGGTTCTTCTTCGCATCTAACAAAATTGAACTTTTCAATTGTCTTGTTGAAGTGAATGTTCCAACTTCGAGAAGCTTGCTTTAGTCCATAAATTGACCTTTGAAGCTTGCAAACTTTATTATGATCAGACGGGGATCTGAAACCTTTAGGTTGTGTCATGTACACATCCTCTTCTAGCTCACCATTAAGGAAAGCCGTTATCACATCCATTTGCCATATTTCATAATCATAGTATGTTGCTATAGCAAGCAAAATCATAATTGATTTGAGCATTGCTACGGGAGAGAAAGTTTCGTCATAGTCTATTCCTTCTTTTTGACGGTATCCCTTAGCAACAAGACGGGCCTTATAGGTCTCTAGCTTTCGGTCTGCTCCAACCTTTTTCTTTAAAACCCATTTACAACCAATAGGTTTTATATCCTGTGAAGCTTCAACCAAAGTCCATACTTTGTTGACCTTCATGGATTCAATTTCCGATTCCATGGCCTTTTGCCATTTCTCATAGTCTGAACTTTGTATAGCCTCTTCATAGGTCTTAGGGTCATCATCATTATGATCAACCTCATTTGATTCATCATCTTGTACCATAAGATTCAATCTATTTGGTACATGACATTGACGAGTAGACCTTCTAAGAGGTTCGTGTACAACATGTTCACCTTGCACTAGATTCGGTTGTTGTTCAACTTGTTCTTGAACCGGTTCAATAACCTGTTCTTGATCTACAATAGTTTCTTGAACTTCAACCGTTGAAGATGGCAACCTTTTTGACATCTTCAAAATATCTAATAAAGGTTGCTTAACTTGCATCTCATGTTCCTGAGTTGATTTATTGGTTTCCTGAACATCATCAAGTTCTATTTCTGCACCATGATTCCCTTCTAAAAGGAATTCCCTTTCTAAAATGGTTGCACTTCTAGCCACAAACACTTTATGGTCAGAAGAAGATAGAAATAATATCCCATTGTTTCTTTGGGATAGCCAATGAATCTACACTTATTAGATCTTGAGTCGAGTTTGTCTGAATGCAATCTCTTAACATAAGCCGGACAACCCCAAACTTTAACATGATTAAGGCTTGGTTTACGTCCTTTCCATATCTCATATGGTGTTGTAGATACTGACTTAGTTGGTACTTTATTTAGTAAGTATATTACTGCTTCCAAAGCATATCCCCATAAGTTTATTAGAAGATCAGTGAACCCCATCATGGATCTCACCATATCTAATAAGGTTCGATTCCTTCTTTTAGACACACCATTGTGTTGTGGTGTTCTTAGAGGTGTCCATTGTGAGAGAATCCCATTCTCTATGAGATAACCAGTAAAGTCATCACTCAGATATTCTCCTCCTCTATCAAACCTTAGTACTTTAATACTTTTACCAGTCTGTTTCTCAACTTCACTACGGAATCTTTTAAACATTTCAAAAGACTCAGATTTGTGTTTCATAAGATACACAAATCCATATCTAGACATATCATCAGTGAAGGTGATAAAATAAGAATATCCTCCTTTGGCTTGAATCTTCATGGGCCCACAAACATCTGTATGAATTAGTCCCAATAATTCAGAGGCTCTCTCTCTACTTCCGGTAAATGGAGATTGGGTCATCTTTCCTTTGAGACAAGATTCACAAGTTGAATATGATTCATAATCATACTTGTCAAGGTAACCTTCCTTGTGCAACTTGTTAATTCTTATATCTCCAATATGACTAAGCCTACAATGCCAAAGATATGTTTGATTCACTTGATCATCTCTTTTCCTCTTAAGACTAGAAACATGCATAATTGAATTAATATTCAGATTAGGTAAGACATAAATACCATGTTGGAGATAACCATGCACATATAAATCATCACCATGATAAATAGAGCAAATGTTATCATAAAAAAGAATTCGAAAACCATGCTTGTTCAACATAGAAATTGAAATTATGTTTGAAACAATTTAGGAACATAATAACAATCATCCAATATGAGTATTTTGCCCATTGGCATCATAAGAGAAATTGAACCTATAGCTAGGGCTGCAACTTTTGCACCATTCCCAACTTGAAGATTCACTTCTCCTTTCTTTAACCTCCTACTTATCTACAGTCCCTTGTTTCTTGTCTTTTAGAGATGCAAGATACTCCTTGCAATTCCTCTTCCAATGTCCTTTCTTCTTGCAGAAGAAACATTCAACATCAGATTGGTCAGCTTTGCCCGCTTTGCCTTTGGGTTTAGTCACACCACCCTTAAGCGCAGTAGGCTTCTTTTTAGGTTTTTTCTTGCCCTTACCCTTCTTATTAGAAGAGTTGCCAACCAACATGATAGTTCCTTTCTTCTTCTCATGTAACGCCCCGACCCGGATCCCGGGACCTCGAGCACGTCAACAGACCAGCCGTATTAAAGAAGAGATAAACTCAACTCTAATACAAGGCCTAATAATGTGATAAGCAGATAACAATCCATAAATAAGCACAAACTCAAGTTCATAAGAACATAGAGTCATTAGGGTCCATAGGCCCTATAGAAGTCTGTTCCCTATACGGGTCCTACAAATAACAAAGTTCATAAAAATAAAGATAACTGAGACTCCTATAAACCTTGGTCTCCCGGAGTCCCTCTCCTCAAGCTTCTTCCCCCTCTAAACCTCGGAATCTGTAAAAGGAGGAAAAGAGAAAACACGTGAGCTTTCGAAGGGAAAGCTCAGTAAGTACTCCCTAGCAGTCACGGTGTCATCAAAAAAATGGCGGTCAGCGGGATCATAGAATCAACAACAAAGTCCTAGGAGTCTACCACAAAACAAGTCAAAGGTGCGACCCTCGCTACAAAAGCCCTCGGGCTCAGAGTAGTGAGTTCTAAGAGAACTCAGAGTTTACTCCCTACGGTATGTCCGACTTTTTGGATATAATTACGACCTAGATGGTCGTTTGACTCTCCGATCAAAAGATTGGTAGAACTACCTCTTCTTCGTGTGCTGCAACGTGTACCATGCTGACGGGTGAGACCTCCGAGATTTGTTTCTCCGGTAGAAATTTGTCCGGAAAGTCAGGGGGTCCTATCCCTGAACGTTCCCAAAATTGGAGCTTCCCTAGCTCCACTGAGTCCGGGCAGTAGAACATAGCAAATAGGGACACCAACGTCCCGTAAACAAGCATACATGCTTAACAGGATTCAAGAACAGATAGGAACAGCATATATGGCAACAACAGTGCATGTATTAAGAATACATAGCAAGTCCAAGAAATCCCGTTATCGGGTGGAAACTAGGCAAGTGAACTTACCTCTTAAGAGACTAAATGTCCTCCTGGTCTCCTTTAAAATGCCTTACGTCTCCCCTGAGAGTATCTGGCATATAACGACTTATTAGAATTATTATTCCAATGATTTCCATCTCTCTAAATGTCCATGCATGCCTAACGTCCATGTTGGGCTTAGGCCCACTAACGAGTCCTAGGGACCATCTCACCGAGTTCACAGGCCCTTATTCCGTTCGGTGTCTCTTTGTTGACTTTGGGTCCTACCTTGGTCAAACCTAGTCAACTTTAGTCTATTTGTCGAGTCTGACTTTTATTAAGTCATTTTAGTTGAGTTGAGCCTCGTTAATTTCATCTTAACCCCTTTTTACCCTAGAAGGGCATTTTGGTCATTTGGAAATTCTTTTTGAACTTATTTAGCTTCCTTACTAAATATTTTTCATCACATAACCAATTTATCGAATTCAAGAAATTAACTAATTAATTTCTATTTATCCCATTATAATATTTCATAATAATTATTAATTAATTATTATGTCACATATTCTCGATTCCTATAGTTGTCTAATTTTTCAACTATTTGATTATCAGTTTCAATACTAACTTAATTGCCGAACCAAGGTTTTAATCTCCTATCAAAACCTTATGTTTCCTAATTATTAAATTATGAATAAAAATTTCATAACCTAATAATCATCACCAAAATCTAAGTTTTATTATCAATGAAACTAAACACTTTATTCGATTTATTTAGCATGTGTCGCACTCTCCAAACTTTAATCAATTTCATTAATCGATTAATTTTTCAACTATGTCTCACTATAGTTTTCAAATTATTAATCATGCTAATAATTTGTCACACTCTATAGTTTCAAAATCACTTGAGACTATATCCATAGTTAATTAATTATGGATGTGTCACACTACCTAAATTCCATAACTAATTTATCTCTAAATAAATCAATTATATGTCACACACCATAGTTTCCAAATAAATATTTCATTTATCTAATTATCAATTGTCACACTAAGTTAATTTTTTTTTTATTAACTTTAATCTATGGTCACAAGTCCTTAGTTCCTCTTGTTAATACCATGTCTAGCTAATTATTACTTATAATAATTAACTAATGTTTTTAATAAAAATGAGAGGAAAATAATTATTTAACAATCTTGCTGTCACACCCCTAAGTTTCTAACTAAATTAACTAAATTAATATAAATAATTATTATTATTATTTTTTTTCCTCTCCTTCTTCAACCTTCGTTTCTCTCTCTCTCTATCGCGACTGAGCAACGCCGGGCCGTCATCTCCATCTCAGAGCCTCAAGTGCACGCCCGCCTGCTTGGAGCTCGTCGCCGATGGCCTCCCGCTCTCGGCCGAGCCCTCTGTTGCACCGCCGGGCCACGTCTCCCCACTGAGCATCGGTAATGCTCTCGGCCGTGAGAAAGAACTCGCCGGCGAGCTCACACCGTCGGTGAAATGCATTCAAATACTATCCCTACTTGCTCTATAGGGTTTTTGAGCACTCACCGTGGGTTTTCTGATGGGGAGGAATCTTTGGTAGCGCCCGGTGCAACCCTCTTTGTTCTTTTCCGAAGCCAGGCTCGTTTCTCGGCGGCGTCCACCTCCTAAATGCGCCCTTGCTGTCCCGGTTCCCTCCTTCTCCTGGAGAATGGACGCGACGATCTCACGCTCCAACGCAACACGATCTCAGGCGCGACTGGCTCCTTCTTCCCTTCCCTCTCCGACTGACACCTCGCCGGAACTTGGAGGAACTTGGCTTGTTGCGTGCTGAGACAGTGGAGAAGGTACCCCTTTTATAGGGCTTGAGAGGCCAGACGAGGAGACGCTCACTTGAACGGCCTCGTCTTCAATCGGCTGACGTCCATGCGTAACCGGCGGAGAAGAGAGCGGGGCTCGCGCAGGCGTTGAGCTGGGAGAGATGATGGAGTTGCCTCGGGATCGGTTCTCCGATGAAAGGCCAGGATTGCTTGATCTACTTCAACGGTTTAGATCAAATCTCCAAGTCTCGGTTCAAACACACTTCAGATCTACGGCGTAGATCTAATTGCATTCAACGGCTTGATGTCAACCCTACGCTTCGAGATCTAGCGCATCTAGATCAATGTTCGTGATCTTGTAAAGGTTTAACGGTTGGATTTTAGTCCATCGCCTCGGATCCAAAACCATCAGAGGATGAGCGACTGACCACGAGCCGCACCGTGGGGACACCTCCAGATTTTCCACTTCTCTAGCCTCGTATCCAACTACGATCAGATGAATTCAATCTGAACACTCCACGTGGCTTCCTTGAGGCCGTAGTATCGCCTCGCGATATAGCCGCGGCAAGAGATGATTAAATCTCTGTAGTCCATCCTTTCTCTATAGGGTTTTCTCGTGGAAAACTTACGAGAGGTCCCTAACATTTTAAAATCACATCCAGGTCCAAGACTGTGAGAGGGGAAAACTTCTTTAAGGTCCCCATGTCTTCCAAAATTACTATTAGGTCCCTACAGACCCCATAATAAATAATTTAATCCCACATTATCACTAATCGTGGAAAAAATAATTTTTAATATTTTTCTCAATAAAATATTTATTTCCAAAAAAAATTTATGGATTTTACAATCCTCCCCCCTTACAAAAATTTCGTCCTCGAAATTTCTACGCCGTTTACTCCTCATACAAACAACTCCGGGTATCGTTGTCTTATATCCTCCTCACGTTCCCAGGTAGCTTCACGCTCGGTGTGGTTACTCCATTTCACCTTAATAAAAGGGATAGTTCTATTCCTTAACTGTTTGTCCTCTCGGCCCAAAATAGCTACTGGGCGTTCCTCGTAGGACATATCCTCTTGGACTTCCACCGGAACCTGAGGAATCACTCTGGTGGGATCACGAATACACTTCTTCAACATTGAAATGTGGAAGACATCGTGAACCTGAGCGAGGTCCTGTGGTAAAGCCAATCTATATGCCACAACCCCTACGCGCTCCAATATCTCAAAAGGTCCAATATATCGTGGAGCAAGTTTTCCACGTCGTCCAAACCTTACTACCCCTTTCATAGGAGACACTTTTAAGAATACCAAGTCTCCCACTTGAAACTCCTGATTAGATCTTTTTCGGTCGGCATAGCTCTTTTGTCTACTCTGGGCAGCCTGGAGTCGCTCCCTGATCATCTTGACATGTTCCTCCGTTTGTCTTACAAAATCAGGTTGCTTAAGTGTAGCCTCAGCTACCAGCTTCCTTTCTCCGACATCTCCCCAACAAATGGGAGTTCGGCACTTCCTTCCATAGAGTGCCTCATACGGTGCCATCTTGATGCTTGCCTGGTAACTGTTGTTATAGGCAAATTCTATCAAACTTAGGCGTTCATCCCAAGACCCCGTAAAATCTATTGCACATGCCCTCAACATGTCCTCTAACACCTGGATGGTCCTTTCAGATTATCCATCGGATTACGTGGGTGGAAGGCATCTTTGAGCGCCAATCCACATGCCCAAAGCGGTGTGCAAGCTCTCCCGTAATCTAGAGAGCGAACCGAGTGTCTCGATCGAGGTGATGCGTGGCCGGTACCCCATGTAATCGGCGGCGATCGATCGATATATAGGCGGGCCAACTTTTCCAAGGATGCCGCTGTCCTTAATCGGTATAAAGTGGGCCGACTTCGCCACCGATCCACTATAACCCGGATCGATTCATGGCCTCTTTGAGTGCGTGGCAACCCCGTTACAAAGTCCATGTTAATGTGCTCTCATTTCCATTAGGGAATGGGTAAGGGTTGTAACATCCCTGCCGGCTTCTGATGCTCCGCCTTTACCATCTGACAGGTGATGCATTTAGCCACGAACTCCGCAACATCTCGCTTCATCCCCTTCCACCAGAAGTGGTCCTTCAACCCTCTGTACATCTTGGTACCTCCAGGGTGAATAGTGTAGCCCGAATAGTGGGCTTCCTCCAGAATTTCTTGTTTTATTTCTGGGACATTTGGTATACAAATTCTTTCATCAAATCTAAGGGTGCCATCTTCATGGACCCTGAACCTTGTTGGTTCTCCTTGGCCCATGTGCTCCTTGATCTCCTCCAGTTCAGGATCTTGTCCCTGAGCAACCCTAATTCTCTCCAATAACGAGGGTCGGATATGCAAGCTAGCCATTGTGACATCCATCGTAGGCAAAACGACCTCTAAATTGAGCCTTCTCATATCCTCCAAAGATGGCCTCCTCAATTGTTAACATAGCGTAACTCCATATCCAGACTTTCCTCGATTACGCATCGGCCACCACGTTCGCCTTGCCCGGGTGGTAATGGACACTGAGATCGTAGTCCTTGATTAGTTCTAACCAACGCCGCTGTCTCATATTCAATTCCTTCTGTGTGAATATGTACTTGAGGCTCTTATGATCGGTGTAAATCTCACAAGGTACACCGTAGAGGAAGTGTCGCCAGATCTTTAGGGCGAACACGATCGCTGCTAACTCAAGATCGTGTGTGGGGTAATTCTCTTCGAAAGGTTTTAACTGTCGTGATGCATAAGCAATCCATGGCGCCCATCTTGCATCAACACATCCCAAGGCCGGTCTTGCGGGCGTACATTTGTAGACCGTATACCCACGATTGCATTGTGGTAGCGCCAACACGGTGATTGATATTAATCTCTGTTTTAGCTCCTGGTAACTCTTTTCACAGGAGTCGGTCCAAACGAATTTGGTACCCTTCCTGGTCAGCTTGGTTAACGGTGCTGCTATTACCGAGAATCCCTCAACTTATCTCCGGTAATAACCAGCTAATCTGAGGAAACTCTGTATTTCCCGTACTGTTGATGGTCTTTTCCATTCTACAACGGCTTCAATTTTCTTAGGATCAACTGAAACTCCAGCTCCACTTACCACATGGCCCAAGAAAGCTACACTTTCCAACCAAAAATCACACTTGGAGAACTTCGCGTAAAGCTGGTGTTCCCTCAAGGTCTCTAGCACTATTCTTAAGTGCTCCTTGTGGGCCTGGTGGCTTCTTGAGTAAACAAGAATGTCATCGATGAATACCACTACAAAGCTGGTCCAAATATTGGCCGGAATACCGGTTCATCATGTCCATAAAGGCTAGCAGGGGCATTGGTAAGCCCAAGCGGCATTACGAGAAACTTCGTAGTGCCCGTATCTGATGGAAAAGCACTCTTTGGGATATCCGTCTCTTTAATCCTTACTTGGTGATACCGGATCTTAAGTCAATCTTAGAGAAAACTTGAGCTCCCTGTAGCTGATCCAGCAGGTCATCAATTCTTGGTAGAGGATATTTATTCTTTACAGTCACCTTATTCAACTCCCGATAATCAATGCACAACCGTAGCGACCCGTCTTTCTTCTTGGCGAAAGAGCGAGGTGCTCCCCAAGGTGACATACTAGGTCTAATAAAATCCTTGTCCAATAATTCCTCTAGTTGGGTCTTTAATTCCTTAAGCTCCAGCAGCCATTCGATAAGGAGCCTTAGACACGTGGGTACATTCGGTACCAAATCAATGGAAAACTCCAATTCCTTTCCGGGGGTAGTCCGGTAATTCTTCTGAAATACGCCGTGGTACTCCCTTACTACTGCAATGCGTCACGAGACTACAATCTCCTTATCCTTCTTCATCCTAGGAAATAGAAGCCAAGTAGCCTATACACCCACCCCTAAGGAGCTTAGAACACGAGAGTGAGATCTCTGTACTAAGGAGCAGTGTGGCTGCCTTTAAAAGTAAATTCCTCTCCTTCCTAGGCATCTTAAATACAACTCTCTTCCCACGGCGGTCTACCCTACGGCTGCGTAAAGCTGAAGAGCCGGTCCATCCGAGGGATCACATCGTAATCCTTCAGGTCCATTACATGCGAGGTTTGCAAGTAATTTCCGCCCCTCAATCACTCTTTGGACATGCGGTACCATCCATCCTCCTTACAATCATGCGTGGCGCTCCTACGGGGGTGTCTACGCTGGAATCACAGGGTAGATCTATAGTAGGCGAGTATGCTTCGTGCAAATGCGTGCGTATCACTGAAGGAGTGTGTGGCTCGAGGATCAAATAAAGTGCGGCATAGAAAGAACTAATCGGAATGGTACACCGCCACGTTATCTCTGATACTCGAAGCTTCCTCGGTTGTCAAATGGTAGACCCGACCATGGGTCATTGGCCTCTCTGCTGCTTTGGGGTTGGTTTGGTGTAGAAGGCATCACGAGGTCGCCTTCCCTTTCTTATCCTCTATCCCACCTTGTGGTCTTGGTGGTGGTCCAGCAGTTGTCGGGAAGCTTGTTGAGATCCACAGGTTCCCCTACCACGCGCTCTGTCCTTGTTGTGGCTGAGGACACTGGGCCTTTTGGTGATCCAAGGCCAAGCGGGGAAATAACACCCTCAGTTATCCTTGGGCATTGGGACCTCTTATGTGGTCCCTTGCATTCATAGCATAATATTACAGGTCACACTAGTGAAGACCCTTTACCTCCGATGAGGCCGTATGGGCACGGCTTCCCATAGGGTCGATACTTGTTGTTGGGCCTACGCTTACGAGCTCTTTCAGGATGATTGGCCCGGCCGCTTGCCCTTTATCCTTTTATCTTTCGGGACGACCCACAGGCGTCCCCTTGACATGAAGCCTCAGTGTATTTGGCCCTAGCCACAACCTCCGTCTAGGTCTTGCACATGTGGCTAGTCACGATCTTTTTCAGTGATGGCCGCAGTCCGGCCCCAAATTTCATCACCCGGCTCTCTTAAAGGCCAGGAACCATGTCGAAGGAAGCGAGCCAACCGGTCAAACTTCGTTTCATATTGCTCCACCGGTGGAGCCTCCTTGAACAAAATTTGGGAGAATTGTTGCCCAAGCTGTACCAGATGTCCTCTCGAGAAATATTTGGCGAAGAACGCAGTCCGGAATTCTTCCCAAGTCTGGAAGGCCTCACCCTTCCTTAGTCTTATTTCTCCAAAGTACCAATCTTCAGCGGGTCCCTGGAGCATGTACACGGCGGTCCTAATCTTCTCCGCCTCAGTAGTTTGGAAGACCTCGAAGGTCTTCTCCATCTCACGAATCCATTGTTCAGCAACATGGGGGTCGGCAGCCCCTTCGAAAGGTCGGGGAGAGGGTCTCTTGATCTCCCCAAGTAATCCTCTACTTGGCGTGAAGGCGAATGGCCGGAGGTGGTGCACGTTGTTGTCGGGTTTCCTGGATTAATCCCAACATCTCCCTCATTAGTTCCATCATGCTCATGGGGGGTACCTCCCCCCTTGGGTTTTGGCCCTCGGCTTGAGGCGCCTGAGCATTAGATTGAGCAGGCACCTCTTGCTCGACTTCCATTTCGTCCACAGGCGGGGGTACCTCCCCACCCTGCGGTTGAGGGACTTCTTCCTCCATAGGAGGCTGTGGCATTTCGGTACGACGAGGTCGCCCTCGCCTACCCCTTCCTCTTCCCCTACCACCTCGACCTCCACGCAAGTGATCCATAGTTTAACTGTATAAGGATTATAAGGTTACTTTTTATTTCCAGCAAGACAGAATGATGATAAAACATACTTTATTTATTTCAAAAACAACAACTAGAGTCAACATGCTAAAACAAAAGACACTAAAGGACATAATAAAAGTAGTTCATACAACACATAAGTTTCTAAGACTACGATTATTCTAGCAACAAAAACAAGAACTTCGGTCCAGGATGATGCTGCGTCGGGTGGCGGTGGTGTGTAGTCGAGGCGGTCGATGTCCTCCGGTCCCTCATGGTCCCTGCTAGGTCTGGCGCACGGATGGATAAAAAGCTAGATGCTCGGCGCCCGCCACTGCGGCGTGAGGCGAGGCGCCTACACTCCGTCCATCACAGGGTGCGGTATACTCCGCATCGGCGGCTTGCCGTGAGATCCCGAGAATAGCGGGGAGATGGACTGCAGCCTCTCTCGAATCTGAACCCCCAATGCACCCACGGTAGTCACAGGGCTCTACACACGCTGGCCGTGGAGGAATACTAGGAGCTCACGATCTCACGCCAACGGAACCACAGGGTCCCTTGGCCTCTGATAGCGATGTGGTCCCTAAGTCCACGGACCAAAGATGGTAGCGGTAGTTCTGAGCACTGCCAACCTTTAGGTTGGTGGCTTCCAGCGTCCTCCTCATCTCGGCGAGGACCTCGCGGGCTTCCGGATGAGTCGGCTACAGGTAGTGGAGTGTTCTCGGGACGGACTCCACCTCATCGTCGAGGGCGAATCCGCGGTATGATGGTCCCGGCATCCCGCAAGTAAACCGGGTGTCAATCTAACATTACCACTATCTATACTACCCCGATCCGCACTTTTCGGTCTATACAAGCGCTAAGGGCATCTAGGGTGCTATATCCGCTCTATCTAGAGAACTTCGCTCGATACCACTTTAATGCATAGCGCCTACCCGGATCCCGGGACCTCGAGCACGTCAACAGACCAGCAGTATTAAAGAAGAGATAAACTCAACTCTAATACAAGGCCTAATAATGTGATAAGCAGATAACAATCCATAAATAAACACAAACTCAAGTTCATAAGAACATAGAGTCATTAGGGTCCATAGGCCCTAAAGAAGTCTGGTCCCTATACGGGTCCTACAAATAACAAAGTTCATAAAAATAAAGATAACTGAGACTCCTATAAACCTTGGTCTCCCGGAGTCCTTCTCCTCAAGCTTCTTCCCCCCTCTAAACCTCGGAATCTGTAAAAGGAGGAAAAGAGAGAAAACACGTGAGCTTTCGAAGGGAAAGCTCAGTAAGTACCCCTGCAGTCAGATGTCGTCAAAAAAAAAATGGCGGTCAGCGGGATCATAGAATCAACAACAAAGTCCTAGGAGTCTACCACAAACAAGTCAAAGTGCGACCTCGCTACAAAAGCCCTCGGGCTCTGTAGAGTGAGTTCTAAGAGAACTTCGAGTTTACTCCCTACCAAGTATGTCCAGCTTTTTGGATATAATTACGACCTAGATGGTCGTTTGACTCTCCAGTCAAAAGATTGGTAGAACTACCTCTTCTTCGTGTTAACACGGTCAGTGTACCATGCCCACTGACAGGTGAGACCTCCAGATTTGTTTCTCGGTAGTAGGGTCGGGGAAAGTCGAGGGGTCCTATCCTCGAGCGTTCCCAAAATTGGAGCTTCCCTAGCTCCACCGAGTCCGGCGATGAGAACATAGCAAATAGGGACACCAACGTCCGTAAACAAGCATACATGCCTAATGTGATTCAAGAGCAGGATAGGAGCGGCATGTATGGCAACAAAGATTGCATGTATTAAGAATACATAGCAAGTCCAAGAAATCCCGTTATCGGGTGGAAACTAGGCAAGTGAACTTACCTCTTAAGAGACTAAATGTCCTCCTGGTCTCCTTTAAAATGCCTTACGTCTCCCACGAGTATCACGGCATATAAATCTGACTTATTAGAATTATTGTTCCAATGATTTCCATCTCTCTAAATGTCCATGCATGCCTAACGTCCATGTTGGGCTTAGGCCCACTAACGGGTCCTAGGGACCATCTCTCGGGTTACCGGCCCTTATTCCCGTTCCAGTGTCTCTTTGTTGACTTTGGGTCCTACCTTGGTCAAACCTAGTCAACTTTAGTCTATTTGTCGAGTCTGACTTTTATTAAGTCATTTTAGTTGAGTTGAGCCTCGTTAATTTCATCTTAACCCCTTTTTACCCTAGAAGGGCATTTTGGTCATTTGGAAATTCTTTTTGAACTTATTTAGCTTCCTTACTAAATATTTTTCATCACATAGCCAATTTATCCGAATTCAAGAAATTAACTAATTAATTTCTATTTATCCCATTATAATATTTCATAATAATTATTAATTAATTATTATGTCACATATTCTCAGTTCCTATAGTTGTCTAATTTTTCAACTATTTGATTATCGATTTCAATACTAACTTAATTGCCAAACCAAGGTTTTAATCTCCTATCAAAACCTTATGTTTCCTAATTATTAAATTATGAATAAAAATTTCATAACCTAATAATCATCACCAAAACCTAAGTTTTATTATCAATGGAACTAAACACTTTATTCGATTTATTTAGCATGTGTCGCACTCTCCAAACTTTAATCAATTTCATTAATCGATTAATTTTTCAACTATGTCTCACTATAGTTTTCAAATTATTAATCATGCTAATAATTTCTCACACTCTATAGTTTCAAAATCACTTGAGACTATATCCATAGTTAATTAATTATGGATGTGTCACACTACCTAAATTCCATAACTAATTTATCTCTAAATAAATCAATTATATGTCACACACCATAGTTTCCAAATAAATATTTCATTTATCTAATTATCAATTGTCACACTAAGTTAATTTTTTTATTAACTTTAATCTATGGTCACAAGTCCTTAGTTCCTCTTGTTAATACCATGTCTAGCTAATTATTACTTATAATAATTAACTAATGTTTTTAATAAAAATGAGAGGAAAATAATTATTTAACAATGTTGTCAAGCTACACCCCTAAGTTACTAACTAAATTAACTAAATTAATATAAATAATTATTTTGTTTTTTTTTATTTTCCTCTCCTTCTTCAACCTTCGTTTCTCTCTCTCTCTCTATCGCGGTGAAGCAACGCCGGCCGTCATCTCCATCTCCGGCCTCCGGTGCACGCCTGCGGGCTTGGAGCTCGTCGCCGATGGCCTCCCGCTCTCGGTAGGAGCCCTCTGTTGCACCGCGTAGGACCACGTCTCCCCAATCGAGCATCGGTAATGCTCTCGGTAGTGAGAAAGAACTTCGCGGTGAGCTCACCGTCGGTGAAATGCATGCAAATACTATCCCTACTTGCTCTATAGGGTTTTAAGCACTCACCGTGGGTTTTACGATGGGGAGGAATGATTGGTGACGCCGGTGCAACCCTCTTGTTCTTTTCGACGAAGCTGCGTTCTCGGCGTCCCACCTCCTAAATGCGCCTGTCCGGGTTCCCTCCTTCTCACGGAGAATGGACGGCGATCTCACGCGCTCCAACGCAACCGCGATCTCGAGTAGCGGCGGCTCCTTCTTCCCTTCCCTCTCCGTGACACCTCGCGGGAACTTGGAGGAACTTGGCTTGCTGCGTCTTTGAGGCGGTGGAGAAGGTACCTTTTATAGGGCTTGAGAGGCGGGCGAGGAGGCAGCTCACTTTCGAGCGGCCTCGTCTTCAATCGTAGGCGTCCATGCATGCTTGGCCGAGGAGAAAGAGGCGGGGCTCGCGAGTGTTGGTAGGAGAGATGATGGAGTTGCCTCCGGGATCGGTTCTCCAGATGAAAGGCCGGATTGCTTGATCTACTTCAGCGGTTTAGATCAAATCTCCAAGTCTCGGTTCAAACACACTCGGATCTACGGCGTAGATCTAATTGCATTCAGCGGCTTGATGTCAACCCTACGCTTCAAGATCTAAGCGCATCTAGATCAGCGTTAAGTGATCTTGTAAAGGTTTAACGGTTGGATTTTAGTCCATCGCCATACCGGATCCAAAACCATCGGAGGATGAGCGGCCCGACCACGCAGCCGCGGTAGGGTTACCTCCAGGTTTTCCACTTCTCTTGCCTCGTATCCAACTACGATCAGATGAATTCAATCTGATCTCTCCACGTGGCTTCCTTGAGGCCGTAGTATCGCCTCGCGATATAGCACGGCAAGAGATGATTAAATCTCAGCCGTCCATCCTTTCTCTATAGGGTTTTCTCGTGGAAAACTTACCAGCGGTCCCTAACATTTTTAAAATCACATCCAGGTCCAAGACTGTGAGAGGGGAAAACTTCTTTAAGGTCCCCACGTCTTCCAAAATTACTATTAGGTCCCTACAGACCCCATAATAAATAATTTAATCCCACATTATCACTAATCGTGGAATAATAATTTTTAAATATTTTTCTCAATAAAATATTTATTTCCAAAAAAAAATTCATGGATTTTACATCTCAGATGCTATTTGATTCTCATAATCAATCAACAAATTGAGCATCTCATGAAGATCACAATCCATTTTATGCATGTTGAAATTAGTAATGAATTGTAAAAAGGACTCAGGTAGTGACTGCAAGATCAAATTTTGAGAAAACTCCCTTCTAAGTGTGCAACCTGACTTCTCAAGTTCTTCAATAAGATCAATCATTTTGAGTACATGAGGCCCAACTGGAGAGTTTACAGTCAACTTGGATCCAAATAAAGCCTTAGATATCTGGTATTTTGCTATTCTGCTTTGCTCAACAAACATCTTCTTAAGATGTTCGATTATTGTAGATGGATTCATACCCTGATGTTTCCTCTGGAGTTCAGAACTCATAGAAGTAAGAATGATGCATTCGGCAGTAAGACGATTCAATAAGAATTTTTGATAATCGTTGGTAGCTTCATCATCATCCTTAGATGGGATTTCTTTAGCAGGCTTATCGATCACATCAATAAGTTTTTCATGCATGAGAACAATTCTCAAATTTCGGTACCAGTCATCAAAATTTGGTCCAACCAACTTGTTGGCATCAAGTATGTCGCGTAGTGATATAGCAGACATATTGAGAAATCTAAAATTAAAAAAAAAATACAACAATATAAGAACACATTTATAGATATCATGAAGACATGGACTTTTATTTAAATGATATTTCTACTAATTAACTATGTACCCTCATTATAGTTTTAGAAATCTCTATTTCTATTTAGTGGAGTAAAGGAATCCTCAAACAATATGAATGAGCCCCTTGGTAGTCAAGTCGTTTCTCACACATATTTCCAAGGTAGGTATACTTACCAATTGTATCTCTATACAACTTCCTTAAATAGCTCCATGCCCAATAGTCCCCTGGTTGTCAGGTCGTTCCTATTGGCATAGTTGAGTTCAACCATCATAATGGCAAAGAATTTATTGAGTTTCATACTCCCCCGGGTAGTCCAAGCGTATAATATAAAATAAATAATTCTTTCCATTATTTGTGCATCATATGCAATAAATATTTTTTAATTTATTCTTGAACTACAAGTCTCCTGGTTGTCAGGCCGCTCCTTATAAACAAGAAATAAATAAAAGAATATTTATTTGATGGAAAGTTATATAATAAAATATCTTATATCTTATTATTTAAGAACTAAATTAATTTACATCTATATGTAACATATAATTCAAAATTCATATAAAGAACAAGCATGTAACAATATTTCATATGCTTAAAACAATATTTTAATATCAAGGTGATCTAATCACTTATAGCATATGAATTAAATTCAAGTTGTCTACGTGCAATTAGTCCTAAAATAATTTACATCATATGTAACATAAAATTCAAAAATTATATAAAGGATATGCATGCAGTAAATAAACAAAAATTTAATATGCTAAAGTACATCCTATATATGCATCACATGTATCAAAAATTAGAAGCAAGAATAAACCAATATATCACATATAAAAGAAATTCTTGCAAAATAAATAAATTTAGCAATAAATTTTAAACACAAAGACCCATGGCTCTGATACCACTGTAGGATTATTTGGTGTCCAAAACACGCAGCGGAAGGCGAAATAATCCAATGGCAGATCTTTTTGCATTTAAAATTTATCTAACATGTTAAAGATCGGATCTAAAACATACCTTGAAAGAGAATTCCCTTTATGATATTCTTCGATAATGCGAAGGCTCTATGCTATCCACACCGAGACCAACCTTTGCTATCAACCCTTTGACAAATGGAATCGATGAACAAATTAAAACAAATGGTTTTGACTCTCAAAACTCACTTGATGGATTGTATCTCTTCTTTTTCTTCCAAGGGAAAAACTCTACAAGCTATGCAAGCTTATCCATTATAAGTATTCTGCATAAGCCTTTAGGTTTTTCAAAACCTTTTGGGTTTCCAAAAACCTTTTGGTTTTTCCCAAAACTTTTTGGTCTTCTCAAAACCAAAACCAACAAGTGCATGCGGCTTTTGGTTTTGGTCTTCCAAAGAAATTTTGGTTTTCCCAAAACCAATACATGCAATCATTATTCATTTTGTCCATTAATATTAACTATATTCTCTATGCTAGTAAAGAATATAATAATATTCCATTTGGACTAATTATTTTATTTATTTGATTAATCAAATAACTAATTTAATTATCAAATAATGAAATAATTAATTTTTTAGCAAAGATTAGAACACTCGTTAGTGTGCGACCCCATAGGTTCAATACTAAGCCGGTAGCAAATTAGTCATACTAATTTACTAATCAAGGTTGGCGTCTAGCAACACTCCTTAACGACCGGATAGCATGAAGTATACAATTACTCTCAAGAACCCGTTGAAGAATAATGTTATATTTTCCTTCTGTCTATAAAGCTCCTGGTTAACCCTAGGATATGGTTGACTTGTCAAATCCAATAGGTTGCCAACTATGTTTCATGTCAATTATAACCGACCAACGAATGACTTAAGAAACTCTTTTCTTCTTCATTCGATTGCCCTGACCAAGGTTTTAATTTAGTCGTTATAAATAATGAGAACATAGAGCTCAAACTCATTACCAAGAGTTGACAGATTCCATCTTGATCAATCATTAATTCTACAAGTATTCAATCATACCTAATATCCTTTCAACCAATGTTTTTAAAACCGGACCGGGAAGCGAACCAGTCTCACAACTGGGTCACGGGTCAGTCGGTCTGACCGGATGACCCATTTCGGTCGGACCGGATGACATCATAAAATATATATTTATATATATATATATATATATTAACAACATGAAAAGAGTGTCAATCCTCAAATTAAATGCAAAGCATTCAATTATCATGAACAAAATGCAGTTAAACTAAAAATATAATCACTCTTCACAAATATGAGAATTAAATACAAATGTATATATAAAATACATAGGAATAATTGATTAATTTCAAATTTATCAAGAACCGATATGTAAAACTCAAAAAACCTACAAAACCGCCTCACGTGTCAGCATTTACTTCAAGTAAAACACATGTCACTCTGAGATCTCAACTCATTGAACAACCCTAAAGCCAGCGAGAGACTTGGGCCACACGATCTCTCTTTCTCTAACTCCCAAAGATGATAACGTCTTTGGCTCTTGGCCTTCATTAAGCGCTTGGCCGGCATCCTGGTATCCGCCAACGGTCAGCGCCTCATCATTAAAAGTCGATGCGGTAGTATTTCGGCAGCGAAGACTCTTCCTCTTCTCTCCAACTCATCCAAGAAGCCAAAGACAAGTACCATGAGGCTTCTTCTCTCCTCCCCAACCTCGGCCAAGGCCTCTCCACTCCCAGCGGAGAACAAATTTTATGAAATCCAAAAGCAGGGTTTTGTCGGGTTCAGGGTCCAACCGGCCCGGTTGTAGGGTTTTGGTGGGTTTGGCCAGGTTCGATTTTAGGTCAACAATCCACACAAACCCGGGACGGGACTTGCTTGGGTTCAGGTTCGCTTGAGTCCAGAGCCAGGCGAGTGCAGTCCGGGTTTAAAAACACTGCTTTCAACTATCATCCTAGGGCAATAAGTGTCCAGAATCAAAGTATGATAAATAGCTTGTTAATTACTATGATGATCTTAGGTCAAAGGAACTATTATATCTCATTCTTCAAGAGAATATCCTATTGAGAGTTTATGGTAATATTAACCATTAGGAATTCTCAATTGAGTCAGTTCAATGATCATATCTCCATACATCATCTATATATGTGATTTAGTTAATGAGATCAACTAATCTTTATCTTATAAAGACTATCACATATATATTGATCTAACCGGATCACTAATGTCCTAATCTTAATGATCCTATGATCAAGAACCTTCTTTAGATTAAATAGTTTAAGACTTGACTCTCATTATTATGATCTCTATCATAATGACAAGTCTCTAAATTTAATCAAGGACTTCATCATATTAAACACTTAATATGATAAAAAAGTAAGGCAATGCCATATATTAATCAAACTGCATTGTTTGAAATGTGTTCAAATTATTACAAAAGAGATTGGGTCTAAGGCATATCAATTATATCCCTAACATATTTTTCAAAAACATCCAAAAGCTCAGATTAGTGTGTTTGTGCTTCTCCATTTCATTGTTGTTATATTGATTTTTGAGATTCAACTAATAAGTTGCAGTATGGAGATTTTTGTGTAACTGTTTATCCCACCGATGGTCAAGAATGTTCAAGTAAGGCTCAAACCTTTTCTTCCTCCTTTCAAATCTCCAACATTTCTTCTCTAGCTCTCTGAATAGCCTCATATAAATAACACATTGCATGTCTATCATCAGAATCCAGAATACACAAAACTCATACAAGAGGCTCGATGAGTTTCACAATAGTACCACATTCTTTCCAAAAGCTTGAATCCAGAACAAGATCAACAAATTTCTTTCCATTTCTTTCTTTGGCATACGCTGAAGTTGTCCATTCTCTTGAAGTCGCCATAGATTGAACTGCTTCTTTTTGTACTAGAATGCTTTGCAAAGCAATGAAGTTTGTAGCAAAGTGAGTTGGAGCAAGAAGAAGTATTTCATGTCCATTAGTATGCTTCTTCATCAAATGCAGTGCATAGCAATGATTGTATATATACTTATTAAGTTTGGAAGCATGATCAACAACATCACATACCTCTCATCCAGCTTTGTAATGTCTTGTAACATTAAGTTTAAGCAATGAGCTGCACAAGGAGACCAGTAAAGTAAAGGAAACTTCATTTCTAGTAACTTTCCTACTGCTACACAATTGGTTGTATTATCTATAATCATGTGAACAACATTATCTGGGCCCACAAATAAAACATCTGTAAATAATTTATACAACAATTCAGTTTGTTAATTTTGAGGCATCTGAAGCATCAACAGACTTTAAAAACACGGTACCTCATGGACAATATACCAAAAAATTTATCAAGGTCCTTCTACATTGAACGATCCACCCATCAGCCATTATGGTACAACCAGTCTCAACCCATGTTGCATAAAAACTCCCAATGAATATTTTTGTTTCTTGAACATTCTTCGCCAACAAATATCCACAAACAGAATGAAAGTTGGGACCTTTGTATCCAACACCCATACTAGCCGCAACATCAATCATAAGTTGGAAATAGACTAAATTAATAGCATTAAATGATATAGAAGCATCAATCATCCATTTTGAAATGGCAATGTCACACCTTTCAATTGCTTCCTTAGTTTGCAATACACTTTTAATTGTTGGTTGAGCTCCGGGACTAGTCCTTGGCATAGAATAATTAGAAATTCCTTTTCCTTTCTTCATTTCCAAGGAAGTGTTCTTCCCACACTTAGGAGGGGGCATGGCACTTGATGGAATCTCTTCACAATATTTATCTGGCATGTACATTTGCTCAAGACCATATAGATGGTGCCCCTCAAAAACATCTTGTGGCTTCCTTTTTTCGGCATGATTATCAATGCTTTATTGCATTTGAAAGTGAACATCAGGTCGTACTTTCTTGCATCCTTTTACTTCACCTTTAATGAGGGCTAAATGTTGTTTAAACCTATGTATTACACCTCCTGAAAATATTCTTTGGCAATATAAGCATGACAACTTCCCTCTTCTAGAGCTTGTAAGTTCAATAATATTGTAATGGCCCCAAGCGAGATCAGTTTTTCTTATTGTGCTTTTTTTTGGAGACAAACCATGACTGCTAGAATCTATAGTAGGTATAGTATTTGAGGCTGGAGTAGAATCACTTGATGCAGGGGTATTTGATTCTATCTTAATAATTATAACACTTACGCCTTATAAATATTCCTGACAATACTGTTATAAATATTCCAGAGAGATGTAGTACCTGACAAGTGATGAGCTTTAGGGTGGGAGAGCAAAGGTGGACTAGAGACAAAGAAGCTAGGGCTGGGAATGTGACCAAAACAAAGCCCTTCCTCGTTTTTACTTTTATTTTTTTATATTTAAAATGACATAAAAGATACTTGTTTATTTTTTCAGATACAAATAAGACATTAAGGGTAGTAATATCATTTTAGGGTTTTCAAAAGCCATCCGATTCATTTGATTGAACGTGTTAATTATTAAACTGGCGATTCAACCCGGTTCATCCTAAGTCAATTGCAACTCTGGGTTAATTACAAAACCAGATCAGTTCCATCACCAGTTCGCCAGTTCAACCGATTGGACCGGTGGTCCAGTCCGGTTTTGATAACACTACTTGGCTCATTCTATATAAGAGGCGAATAGTCTAGAATGTTCTGCCGAATGTCCTGCCTAAATACTCTGCCGAATGTACTTCCTAAACACTCTACTGAATTTTCTGCCGAATGTCATACCTAAACACTCTGCCAAATGTCCCGTCGAATATTTTTCCTAAACGCTCTGCTGAATGTTCTTCTAGAACAATATGCCAAATGATCTACCAAAACAACCTGTCTATAAAACAAACATGTGAAAGCGAACAAACATCTAGAAGCGTCCAGAATCCTCAACCAAACAATAGAGGAAGAACTTTGAGAATTCTTAGGAAGTTTAGTGAAGCCTCTAGAAAACTCCCAATTGGCAATCAAACTAGCATCCAACTAGCAATTTATTCCGGCTGGCATCTAGTTAGCACCTAACTAACACACAAGTGGCCAACTGGATAGAAACTTGGGCGCCAAGCAATCGAAGCCTATAAAAGGGAGAAGAATGGATCATTTGAGAGGATGATTACTCTACCACTCCAAAACCCACCTGCTCTGGAGAATTTGTCTCTTCTTCTCTCAGTTGTAATTTCAACTTTCTTTCTCATGGGTTTTAATCCTTGTAACCCTACCAACACATAGTGAATTTGCTCATATTTTGGAGCACCGTGGTTTTTCCCTTATTCCTTGGGGTTTTCCACATAAATATTGTCCTCGCTTGCTTGTTTGGTTGATAATCTTCTCTTTCTTATGATTTTGTCCCTCAAATCAAACAAATTTAACCGTTTTGGTGAGATTGGACTCCATCTTGAGGCAAAACCAATTTTAACACCAATATATATATAGTTATATGATAATGGTGGGTACTCCTAAATTATGCTTACCAACGCTAATAATGCATCAACTTTTTCAGTTTTTTTCTTATAGATAGTAAAATATAATTCCAACTTTAAAAAATGTAATTTTTTTAAAAAAATATTATATAACTTTTATTAAATTGATTATGTTGGTTCAATCTTGAGGATCTGATCGTGGTGTGTGAAGGTTGGAAGAGATTTTGGGGGAGAGATCAGCTGACAATAATTCTTCCTTTTTTCTTTCAACTCAGCAAGATCAATCCTCCAACCTTTGGGGATCGAATCTTACAGAGAGAGAAACCGTGGAAAGAGAAGATACGAGCACTCCTGCTCGGGGAGCCTCCAACGCTCAAGTCATTGACTTCAAATAAAGAAAAGTGAGAGAAAGATAGAGAGAGAAAGAGGACTAAGAGAGAACTCAAAGAATACCAATTGATTGATCAATTGGTTGCTTGATTAATTCATCCATTTATCGTGAGCCAAGGACCTCATTTTATACTATTGTAATGCTTATCACTTGACTCTCGACTTCTTTTATAATTCATCCCCATCTTCGCTCATGATAAATGCCATATGTATATGGCGGTTATATTTTTCCCCCATAATAAATTATTATTATTATTTATTTAACTAAATAACAAAAGAGTTGGTGAGACATGTTGATTGACTGGTGAGTGGTGAGAGATATGCTGTTTACTAGATTCTTATACTTGTATTGTTATTTTATTTTTTCAGTATTTACAGTCCCAAAAATTTGTGTAAAATGATTATTTTAATGAGAAATAATTTAAAAAGGTTAATGCAGCATTATAGGGATGTTATTACTTAAGTTTATTTTTACAAATAGATTTTTAAAATAAAAAAATAAACCAATGTTTTTTTTTGGAGAAAATTTCCCATGTACCCTCAAAACTATCTTAATTAAGTATATACCCCTAAGAAAACCATAATTGAGGGTATATATAACTCTCAAGTTTCCCATTTAATTACGTATGAATCACTACCATTGAAATTTGAGAATAGTTGTCAATCCAAAACCCTTAATTAAGAGATATTTCAATTATTTTAAATTTCATAAATTTTATAAGTATATTTATAAATTTATAGTCAAATAAATATTTTAGAGTTATATTTACAAGTGGTATAACATTCTTTTTCGCATGGCTATAGTTAATAAATATAGCTAAACACGTGATGGTTACCTCCTAAATATATACGAAGGAAAACAAGAAACCTAATATATACCTACAATTATGGTTTTTTTAACAAAACATACACAATATCGATATTTTTTAGAGTATATCTTAAAAACAAATATATATTGTTTTGCTGCATTAATTGAGTGCAACTCTCCCAATTAAGGTTCAATCTGTGCCACCATCTAAAAGTCCTGACCTAATGTTTTTATCCTCCAAGTTCATGCATCTAGCTAGGGCAAGCCTCCCATTCTCACATGAATTGGCATGACATCTGACCCTCTTGGCATGCAAGTGGGTATATGATCCTGGTCACCACTTATCTCCCCTTTTAGTTTTTGTTAAAATCTTTACTAACTTTTCTTTCAACTCTTATATACATCTCCTGATGAGATTTTCATCAAATGGTCTAGAGAAAATAGTATGTAAATATTTTTATATAATAATTAATAGCGGAATAGAAAACTGAGGCTTTTAAAAAATTAAAAAAAAAAGGGGGGGGTGGGGGGGGGATATGAGAGGTATATAATACATCTACGTATTAATGCGATAAAATGACTAATATTACTTAACTTAATTTTTGACTTTGTGTTTAAATTAGTGGTAATACAGTCTTTTCATATCAATAATTGTAATATTCTATTGGACGGTATCTTTTCCTCTCATCGTGATGACAAGGGAGGCTTTTCTCGTGAACATGATCATGACACGTGCAAAGTAGCAATTGGATTAAGTATCTGTGCAAAAGTTCATGTGGGACCCACCCACGTTGGAAGCTGTTTCCTGCCAGCTGAACATAAGATGACGTGGCATAATACCTACCCATATATTCTGTGGAGGGACCCGAGGGCGTTCTAGCCACATGTTTTATCAGCCGTCAGATATTGCAGGCGGATCTGTATGAACGGCTAAGATTTTCAGAGCCGCGCAGGGGATAATCTCTTAAGCCGGCTGTAGCCAGCCAAGCCAATCTGAGTATAAAAAACTATTTATGTTTGGAATTGCCTTTTACCGTAAAAATTTACAAATTTCAAAAAATATAAATCCAAAAAACTTTCATCACTTGAAATTACCCAAAACAAAGTGATTTCAACTTTGAAGTTTAACAAAATGCCATTGTTTTTTTATTTTTAAGTGTTCTGCGTGCCGAATTATAACAAGCAATTGCAAATATTATTTATATAATGAAATAATTTTTTGTAGTACAATTCAAGAGTTATGGGATGACAGGGGAGATTTATTTATTTCTTCCTAAAAACATTTTGAAATCATAAAAACTAGTACCATTGTTTTGGATTATTCTCAATTTTGATCTTCTTGAATTAATAATCACAATTAATGGAATGGAAGGGTAAATTAGGAAAGTGCAAGCAAGTATATTGGTTATATAAAATGATGAGAACGATACAGACTATTTGATTCATTGTATTTATAAGCCTCTAAACCAAAATTTTTACACTTTTTTTTTAATATATGCAGAACAAATTATCATTTACGTCAGGACTAATATATTTACATATAAAAACTTCTGAAAGCGATTTCTCAATTAAATGATAGCCAATATTTTTATTTCTAGTTGCACAAGATCATGTGTCAAAATTACTCTATGGATGAGAACTCAATTATAAATGCCAATATCTACAAATAAACTATTAGTTATATAAATGTGTAACGATGTTGATCTTTTTAGCGGTTTAGAAACAATTATAAATTTCATAAGGGATCATGGACAATCATAAGGTTTGTGAGGGTATATATGTGAAGAAAAAACTCCTGAGTCATTAAAATTCAGACAGCTACTAGACATGGAAAGACGGGTAGTTAGCCATGGATAAGGGGTTTGTGGTTCAATTCCCATGATAGAAACTTTTGCTGGTTCATGGAGAGTCCCTCTCTCTGGTGGCAACAACTTACAACAAGACTTGTGAGGCAAACATTCTCTTTGGATGGTAGAGAATTAGTTGCTCCATCAAGAGTATGCTGCCAAACACCATCAATTGCCAACAAGTAACTATCCCTTCCATTATCTTGCTGTTCAACTTTAAAAATAAAGACTTATTATATATAGTGTTGGGGCTGAAAATCTGTTTTCCCTCGGGATCAGATCCGATTCAGATCAACGGTTGAGATTTGTATTTGTTTTGGTGTGGTCGCTCAAAGCTGATGGTGGCGAGTGATTTTGCTCTTCTAGATAGCAGGAGAAAGTGGGCCTTTTGCCTGGATTCAACTCTGACAGTTAAGTTAGTGGAGTGTTTTTGGAGAGAAAAGGAAGGAGCTCTTGTATTAATATTTCTTACCTTTTGGATCTCCTACCTCCCTTCTTTATATAGGGTTTTTGAGGCGGTGGGAAAATATCTTGTCCACTTGTAGGGGAAGTGGAGGAGGGAAATGTCAGAGCAAGTGAGATGGTTGTTTTTCAGCTGGTGTCCTATCCGTTGTCAGGGGGAGTTATGGTGTTTGGTCTTCTAAGTCAGATCTTTCGCTCGGAAAAAGATATGTTATGTACTTCATTCCCCTTTCTTTAATGTTTCATACTTGCTCTTGCCTTTCTGTTCAAAGGGAAGGATTTCGGTCTGTTTTTAGGGTCAATTTATATAGAGGGTTGAGATGATGACAGGGGTCTGGCCCAGATTAAGCCGGGTGGACGTCAAGGATTCTGCCAAGTGGTAGTTTTAGATTTTAAACCTCTTATATGGGATTTATGACCGTGTCGTGCCGGATATGACCATATCATTAGCCCCCCCAAAGTATGCTTATGTTTGAGTCCTAGTGATAAATGAACAAGGGTCGGTTTTCGGTCGGCTCAAGGACAAGCATTAGGTTTGCCGCGAATCTTCCTTATTCTAATGTCAATGTCTATTTGCCTAGTCCACGAATTTAGGCACTAGTTCCGGGGAGGAACTTAGTCAGGGTGTTGAGGTAATGGGTTAAAACCTGTTGGTCTTAACTGGAAGCTTGTGTAGTCTTTTCATTGTATTCAGTCGATGTCTGGATGTTTTTAAATTTTATCTCTGTAATAATCTTGGCTTGGATAAAACAATGTATATATATATATATATATATATATATATATATATATATATATATATATATATGCTATTTGGGGATTAAGGATGATTCGTTGGTTTCTCTTTCTGGTTTTTGAGATGGCTTCGTCTACTCGTTTGTCATTCCTTAAGGCATTCCTCCCTAGTGTTTCCGTCCGTTTTTTGAGAATTCCTATCACTTTTTATGAACATTTGGGGCCTTTCGGATCGAGGGGTGGTGAGATCTTATAGGTCCGAGCGATTGTGTTTGGAATGTCACCTTTCGACATGAATGGAGATATAGGCGAAATGTGGTTTGCTTAGGGATGGGTGAAACTTTCATCTTGACCATTCCTTAAGTGCTGGGATTTTTGATCTTTACTTACCTTGGGGATATAAACTTCCAAAGTAGAAATCTTTGGGATGGATTTGTGTCTGAAGGAAATGGACACTTTGATGTCTATCCTCGAGGGGTTAGGCGGAAAGCTCCTAGTGATAGTGAGGGTAGCGCGGGTGGTGGGAGCCCTAGTGTTACTTCCGGGTCCTCAGTGGGGTCGATTAGGTTTTATAAGAAGGTGTGAACTCTCTATGTGTATATCTAAGATCCTCTGCTTATTTATTTCTTTCTTTGCTTCCCGAGGAGTTGTTGGGGGTTTAAAGGTATTGTGCTTATAAAAGGGGCCTGGGAAGGTTAAATACTTTCATTTTTTGTTTAGGAAAAAGAATAGGATTCTATGGCTTATCCTTCTTTCTATAAATCATTTAGTTTGAGGGGTCCTATCGGTAGACTAAAATTTCCCTCTGACATTTCACGGAATTACAGGTCAAGAGGTGGTTAGGAACGTGGTTTTGGAGGGTCTTAGTGGGTATGTATAGAACGTTTCTTTGGTTAGGAATGAGGTTCTGGGGGAAATGTGGTTTGAAAATGGATAGAAGGACTTTTTGGTTGACCATCACATGGAGGTGGGGGACCTCATGGTTTTTGAGTATACTGGAGGCGTTCATTTTCGAGTGACAATCTTTGGAAGAAAAAAATATCTGAACGAATGGGCTTTTTCGGCTCGCCCCTTTCATCATGAAACCGTTCTTAGTGATGTTGATGGTGAGGAGGAAGAAGATGGGTCGGATGAATCTTTGGACTAGGGCAATTTTATGTCTTCTTTATGCTATTTCTGTAAGCTGTCATTTGTTGACTCTTTTTAGTTCCAAACGTGTATATAACTAGTCTCAATGTTCTAGTTTCAATCTGTATATGATGGAAATTGTTCCTTTCTTTTCTCTTTACTATTAATTTTATTTTATTTTTCAAAAATGGACGAGGCTTTGATCCTAAGTCAAGGGGAATAATTGGTCTACAAGTCTTGTCTTGAACACTATTCCGCATTTATATAGGGGAGCGGTGCGGAGCGTACTAGTCAATGTGACGATGTGCGCGATAACCTATTTCCTTCGTGTTAGACGTTTGGTAAGCCGCCGCCTGGGGAGGAGATTTGGGGTGACGTTTGCTTAAACAGTTCAATTTGGGGGATATTTGCTTTAAAGGTTCGATTTGGGCCTATTCATTTAACTAGCGGTTGGACGTCTTATCTTTTGGTTTTTGAATAGGGATTGAGGGGTTTATTTCATTTTGAATTCACACAATTTTCTCTCTAGCGCTTCCATTTCTCTCTACTTCTCCGGCGATCTCCTGCTTGGCGTGCTTTCTTTGTTGAAGCTTTCCATTAAGGTAATGGAGATCAATCCTATGGATTCTAGGGCTCCTATTTCTTCTGGTTCTTCTTCTGTCCTTCTGCTTCTTCCCGCAGGTTTAGGGCTTGAGAGTCTATTCGGCATCTTCTAGGATAGAGGATGGGAGGTCTGAAGCTTTTTTAAGCATCCTCAACAAGGATGATATAGGCTGTTTAGTGGATTGTTATCAGATCGACTTATCTTATTCTCGGTTAGGGAACCCTGTTCTAGGGAGCGAGCTAATTCGCCTAGGGAGGGTGAAATAGAAATCTATCAAGATGCTTTGTGTAGCATCTACGAAATAAATAAAGATTTTATTTATTTAAATCTTGAATGGGAGAATTTAAGATCTTGAAGTTATGTAATTAGGAATTTATTAAATGTTAATTAATGGAAATCTATCAGCGGTAAATTGGCTCGGATTAATTATCAAGGAAAATCTGAACAAGTTAAAGTCAGGGAAAAGTGAATGCGGTTGAGGGGCGAGGCGACCCGTGATGCCATAGTGAGCAGAGTGGCAAAAGAGTGCGATTTAAGGCCGATATTCTCGGGTCGGAGTGCGATGAGAGGCGGACCTCATGACACTCTGAGTGCACATTGCCCGCGGGGACCCAGCTGACGAGATTCGTGGATGCAGGTGGGCTTGAGGGGCGAGAGGATCGTGACAGTGGACCCCGGCGGGAAATAATTCACTTACCCGTGATTGAATAGTACACATGTAAGAGTATAGTAAGCATGTGACATTTAAAAGATTCTTTATTCATTAAAATAATTAAAGAAAACCTAAGTTATTATATATCATAGAGGAGAGAGAGAATGATATTATCATCTCTCTCTCTCTCTCTCTCTCTTCGTGCGTTCTCCATAGGTCTGAGATTTCAGATCTAAAACGAAGCCACGGTAGTTGTTGATGGCCGATCCGGTAGGCCCGGCGCCTCGGCAGCGACCCGTAGCGACCTATCCAGCCCACCACGGCGCTCGGCCGGGCTCCGCGCATGCCAATGCGCGTGCGCTTGGCCGCCCAGCCCCTTCGACCCCGCTAGCAGCGCGCGCCCTGTAGCGCGACCCTGCAGCGCGGCCAGCGCGCTCCATTCCTAGCGGCCGTGCGCTCAGCCCCGCAGCGCGGCCGTGTACTTGACCCGCGCGCGGCCTGTGGCGCGCCTGCCGGTGCACCACACTGCAACTCCGGCTGCCGCGTCGCGCTGACCCGTCGCCCGCCGCCGCCCGGCTGCGACATCGCCATCTTCATCCCTTCCAGCTGTGAGCCCCTAATTTGGGGAAAGAAACCCTAAACCTAAATTGTTGATTTGTATGAACTATTAGGGCTGTTATTAGAAAGGGATTAAGGGGAAAGAAGCATGAATACATGTTAAGTGTATTAGATGTTTGTTATGGTTAATTGGATTAATTATGGAATGTATGTTTGTATTAATTCGGGGCCCTACAAAGAGGGAGGTGCTTGGTAGAAATTCAAAGAAAATGTATAAGTAGAAATGCCCATACATGTTCATATTAACAAGCTCAATCTTGACTTGTCTCCATGACTTATATGCTTAACGACGTCATGAGCTAGATAAGTAAATATTGGGTAATTAAGCATGCTTAGGGTAATTCTTATAATATTGAAGTCGCGATATGATTGTTAATTAAGTAAACATACTTGGAGTAGGTTTTGTCTTCCAAGTATTTTCAAATTTAAGTTTTTATGTGTAATTGTATTTATTATCTAGATAGGAGATTTGCTTAAGTGTAAAAGGCAGGCTGAGAGTCTCTATCTAATTACTAGATCTTGATTTGGGCCAGCGTGGTAGCGACAAGGATGGGGATGCACTTCTAGCCGAGGTAGGCTCTCCTTGGGGGAGGGTTTGTGAGTATTCCTTCCTCCTACCCGGCTTTGATTTTTGTACTCTTATTTCCTCGAGAGGTTCCCAATATATATTGAGATGGTCTTCCTCATATATATTGGTTTTATATCTCGAGGATTATTTGCTATCATGTTTTTCATATGCGTACTTAAGTAGAGTTTACTCCTTAAATGCGTATTGACTCTCGATCTCGATGAGGTCACCGTCATTGTATATTAGGGATGTTCTTTGCCTTGAATATATATTTTATACTGTTGTTAGGTATTAGTACTATCAATCTCTTACTTTCGGGCATGATACATTGGGCCGGAGACCTGGCGGAGGGTGTATAATATCGGCGGCGCTTGATGCTCCATCGGGGCCGGAGAACCGGCGAGAGGGTGTATAATATCGGCCGCTGGCAGCTCGATCGGAAGGCGGCATCTTACGACCATGTGCACATGTATGCTATAGCTTAGTCAGGCTTAGGCGAAGGCGATACCGATGGTATGCGTAGATGTGCGTAAACATCTTAGTATCAATATATCTTAGGAGATTGAGTACATTACGTGGATTTTATCGCATTCAGTTACTTGTTGCTTCTTTGCGTTGTTGTATTTGTATAATTGTACTTGCTTTATTTTGTTTCCTTGTTTATGGCCTTACGCCTCCTTTATTGTTTATGCGACCCTCTTGGGCCTATTCTTTAGGCTCATACACTTGATTCATGTATTTCGAGGTTGGACGAGGAGGAGTAGGGTCGAGCTTAGGCGAGGATATATCCGAGTTCTTGACTTCGGCTACTTTTATTTTGTCTTGAGGTCTGCGTACCTCTTCTATTCTGTGTGAGACTTGTAAATTCAGATTTCTTTGTTGTATGGATTTCTAGGGGGTGTCTGGACTAGATCCTAGTCTTGGGTTGTGTAAACCCGATGTTATGCTTGTATGGGTTATGCGAACTCTCTTAAATCTTTTAGCTATGATTCCATTTGTTATTATTAACTCACGGATACTTATTGTATAAGAGTTCTTAAGGCCTTGAGCTTTGAGTGGGGACTAGTCCACTGTTTGGAATACAGTAGGTTGTCTACGTGCGGGTAGTGGTTGGCGTGACAATTAATATGGTATCAGAGCGGTACAATGCAAGTCACCCTAGTTATCTCAGCAACTTAGGAGTCGAGTCTTTGTCTTGTTGAGAGAGTGGTTGGGTAGTGTACTGACTACTGGAACTTTTCTATCTTGCAGAAGTCATGCCTCCAAGACGAGAGCGACCAAGCAAGCGGGCAGTGAGCCCACCCCCTGAGCCCATGCATTGGCAGGAGGAGGCTCCAGTCGGTTTAGATACGGGAGGCCCATGGCGAGGCCCTGAGGCCCGGGTGCACACGAGGCAGATGCAGACCCATGATAGGGGGGTCATCCACAGCTATCGCGCTGGGAGGCTACCCGGCTACCGGCTACCCGGCTACCCCAGGGAGGATACCCGGTTTCCCGGTGGGAGGATATCACGGACCGGCCGGTGGTGGGTACCACAGCCCGTCTACCGGAGCATATCACAGTCCGCGCGGGGAGGACACCACCAGTCTGCGGGGGCCTATCGAATCCGGCCGCGATAGCCGAGGGCACAGTGCGGAGATGGCGAGGATGATGCGTGACCGGCCTTGGCGGCGGCGGCGATGATGGCGAGGAAGCGATGGCGGCGGCGATGGCGGCGGCGATGGCGAACCCCCTACGCTCCCCTGCGGCTCACGGAAGCTGATGAGTCTTGGCGGCTGATGCTTTGGAGGTAGTAGTTCTCTAGCGAGTTTGAGGCGTAGGCCTACCCTTTGAGAGATGCCAGAGCCAGGGCGTGGCGAGCGGTGGATAGATGAGATTGAGGCTACCTTCCGAGCTATGCGAGCGGGAAGAAGACATGGTGAGACTAGGCGCTACATCTTTGAAGGGCAGCGCCGAGAAGTTGGTACAAAGGCTGAAGTAAAGAGCGAGAGGTGAAAAAGGCTTTGAGTCTTGGAAAGAGTTGAGAACCGCCTTCTTGACAAGTACTTTTATTGGCTTGAGCAGGCTTTGATGGCTTCGGCAATTTTTGACCTTACTGAGGGGGACTAGGACTATCGGCGAGTATGAGGCGAGTTTGGCGGCTATCGAGGTTTGCCTCTACCCTTGTGGGCGACACACTATTCAAGGCCGCCCGGTTTGTTAGTGGCTTGAGGCCTAACCTCCGGCGTTGATGGCGCCATCTTTGAGATGTCCCTTTCCGCGAGTTGGTGGAGATAGCTAAGGATCTTTGAGCTAGGCTGGCGGAAACACGGGGAGCCAGCAAACAAGAGCAAAGCGGCGTGAAAGGAAAAGCTCGGGGAAGAGTGAGTCCTCGAGGCGATTCGAGCGCTCGAGTGGCGCGAGTCCCGACCGTGAGATCTTCCTGCGTCGTCGGGTCAGGCGAGAGGATGCGTCAGGGAGGAGCCCACGTCCTCATTGCACACGTTGTGGGGGCCCACACACTAGGAGCAGTGTTGGCACCATGCAGATATGTGCTTCCGTTGTGGTAGCATTGAGCATTCTGAGCGATTGCCCCTCGGCGGTAGAGTCGCCCGGGGAGGAGATGGGTCCCAGACGGCTGAGACAAACCCCCACGGACACACGGGAGGTTCACGGCAGTGAGCCACGGGGAGGCAGGTGAGAGAAGGGGAGGATCGAGGAGGCGGGAAGGGAGGGGAAGGCGTGGGTTCCCCTCCTCCTTCTAGTCGACCCGATTGCTTTCGAGTGGGGTTTACAACGACCCGGGAGGATGCCGAGCCTCTGCATGAGGTGGTTGCTTGAGGTACCATCGCGTTTGCTCTTACTATGCTTGTACCTTTGTTTGATCGGCGACACATTCTTTCGTGTCTACTTCATTTGCGGAGAAATAGTTTGTATGTAATTAAACTATCACCGCGACTGCGGCGTCGATACCCGATGGGGCGACAAAGATGCGTGGATAGGTTGGCGCCCTCAATGCTTTCGGTTGTGATGAAGGTCGCGAACTTCAGCTACCGACCTACACTTTGATGGAGATCTTGGCGACTACTGATGTGATCCTCGGCATGGATTGGCTCTCTTGACTACAGCGGTGTTGGACTCTGAAGGAAGAGAGTGCGCTTCGATTTCAGTCTTAGGAGTTCGTTTTCAAAGGCGGTAAGGGTTACACACTAGCTTTCGGGAGATATACGCGCCGGGCGGAAGGCGATCAATAGTGGTTGTCTTTGGGTTTTACGGCGTCGATCCATTTGAGACAAGGGATGCACAATATCACGGTGGCACAAATTCTAGTAGTCAGAGATTTTCGGATGTATTTCGGATGACTTCTTGGGACTACCCCGAGAGAAGTGGAATTTGACATCGACCTAGTCGAGGGAGCGGCATCCATATCGAGCCCCTACAGGAATGGCCCTGCTTGAGTTGAAGGCTGAAGCAACAACTTGAAGAACTCACGGAGAAAGGCTTCATTGGTAGAGCATGTCACCTTGGGGAGCCCACATGCTTGTGCGTCCAAGAAGAAAGGCGGATCCATGAGATTATGTATCGATTACCGTGAGCTCAACAAGGTGACAATCAAGAACAAATACCCTCTACTTAGAATGTCGATGATCGATGGATCGGCTACAAAGAACACGCAGGTGTTCTCAAGATAGACTTGAGTGCAGGTACCACCCAGAAATGCAGTTGAGGCGAGGATGTCGAAGAGTGCCTTTACATGCGAGGTATGGGCACTATGAGTTTCTAGTGATGCCGTTTGGGCTTACCAATGCCCCGGCGGTGTTCATGGATTTGATGAACCGTATATTCAGACGATACTTGGATCGGTTCGTAGTCGTCTTCATTGACGATATTTTGATATACTCAAAGAGCAAGAAGTTACATGCAAAATACTTGAGGCTAGTGATGGAGGCGCTGAGGCATGAAGAGCTGTACGCCAAGTTTTCCAAATGTGACTTCTGGCTAAGTAGCGTGGCTTTCCTAGGACACGTCATCAGCGGAGATGGTGTTTCTGTGGATCCCAAGAAAATTGATGTAGTAGTAGACTGGAGTAGACCAGATGCGTCGGAGAGATCGGGAGCTTCACGGGATTAGGCTGGCTACTACGGGGAGGTTTGTAGAGGATTCTCCCGGTATAGCATTACCATGACCGGCGGTGACTCGGAAGGGTACTCCTTACGTGCGGGCCGGAGGACTATGGCGAGCTTCATAGAAGCCCGAAGAACCGATTGGTATCTGCACGGGTCTTGGCCCTACCGAGGAAGGCGGAGTGCGGGTACATAATCTGATGATGCTTGCAAGGCAAGGCGGGTTTGGGGTGCGTCCTTATGCGAGAATGGGCGAGTCATTGCCTATGCTTCAAAGGCGATTGAAGTCGCATGAAGAAGAACTACCCCACACATGACCTAGAGTTGGCGTGATAGTATTTGCCTTGAAGATTTGGCACCACTTCACATGCAGCGTGCCATGTGAGGTGTATCTGAGACCATAAAAGTGAAATACATATTCACCGCGAAGAAGGAACTAAACATGAGGCGAGTATTTGGTAGGCGATCAAAGACTATGACCTCGGCATTACTACCACTGAGGCAAGGCTAATGTGGTAGGTGATGCATTGGCGGGAAAGGTCAATTACAGGCTACGCAAAATCTTCTGATCGAGATACCTTTTACGGAGGAGATGAGGAGACTTGAACTAGAGGTGATTGAGAGGCTTCGAGGAGGTGAGCATGGCTACTCTATGCATCTGACCTACCATATTGGATAGGATTCGGGATAACCCGAGGAGACAAGATAGTAGGATGGTGGACATTTTGAACAAGATGGAACAAGGCTTGCCAACCGCGATTCAGGATCCACGAGGATAGCACAATTAGATTTGGAGATCGAATATGTGTACCCAATATACGAGCTCAAGAGGGACATAATGGAAGAAGCACGCTACTCAAGCTATGCGATGCATCCGGGGGTACCAAAATGTATAGTGGATTAAAGAAATACTTACGGTGGAGCGCCATGAAGAAGGAGATAGCCTACTTTGTGGCTCATTGCCTTACACACTTGGTAGTGAAGGCCGAGTGAGCACACATAAACCCGGCCGGGGAAGCTACAGCCCCTACCAATACGAGTGGAAGTGGGAGCACATCACAATGGACTTCGTGGCCCGGCTTGCCTCGGTCTCAAAAAGGGAATGAGGCCATATGGGTGATCGTGGACCCGGCGACCAAGTCGGCGCATTTTACGGCATTGACCGTAAGAGGGGTTTGCTTACGACTAGCTAGGTTATACATGGGCCGGGATCGATGCGTCTACATGGTATACCGATAGCGATCACATCCCTCTGAGAGATCCTAGTTTCGTCTCAAGATTACGGGAGAGTCTACATGAAGCCACAGGTACTTTCGATTGGCGTTTAAGCGCCTTTCATCCACTTGAAGCCGGATGGTCAATGGAGAGGGCGATCCGATTCTAGAAGGACATCTTGGCGTGTGCCCTAGACTTCTCGAATTCTTGGGATGGCGCTTGACAATGGCGAGTTTGCTTACAACAGCGATTATCGGGCAAGCATCAAATGGCACCATCACAGAAGCCCTATCACGGACGGTAGTGCCCGATCTCCTATATTACAGGATGGCGTGGGAGAGCGGGCTTTGAAGGACCGAGGAAGCCTTGAGAATGCAAAACAAGCAGTAAAAGTTATCAGGGAAAGGTGGAAGATAGCCCAGAGTCGTCAAAAGAGCTATGCGGATAATCGCCGCTCCGTGCTGGAGTTTCAAGTGGGCGACAAGGTACTTTTGAAAGTATCACCCATAAAGGGGGTGATGAGATTTGGAAAGCGCGGGAAGCTTAGCCCGCGGTACATTGTACCTTTTGAGGTATTGGGCCGAGTTGGAGTAGTAGCATATCGGTTGGCCCTCCCTCCAGACCTGGCCCAGGTTCACAATGTCTTTCACATCTCCATGCTGAGGAAGTGCTTGACCGACCCATCTCAAGTCATAGACTATGAGCGGTGGAACTTCGAGGATTTGACTTACGAGGAGTTGCCGGTAGAGATACTTGACTACAAGGAGGCAACAATTAAGGAATCGGAGCATTCCTTTAGTCAAGGTAAGATGGAACAACAACCTTTGGTGGTGAAGCTACACAGGAGCGAAGTGATATGAGGAAGCGTTACCCAGATCTGTTTGAGTAATCTCTGATGTGAGTTTAGCGACTAAACTCCTATAAAGGGGAGATTATAGCATACCCGAAATAAATAAAAGATTTTATTTATTTAAATCTTGAATGGGAGAATTTAAGATCTTGAAGTTATGTAATTGAGGAATTTATTAAATGTTAATTAATGGAAATCTATCAGCGGTAAATTATTTCGGATTAATTATCAAGGAAAATCTGAACAAGTTAAAGTCTGGGGAAAAGTGGATGCAGTGGGGGACGAGGCGACCCGTGATACCCGCGATGAGCGTGTGGCAAAGAGTGCGATTTAAAGGCCGATATTCACCGGGTCGGGTTTGATGAGAGGCAGGACCTCATGACACTCTGAGTGCACATTGCCCGCGGGGACCTTGACGAGATTCGTGGATGCAGGTGCGGCTTGAGGGCCGAGAGGATCGTGGCCGGTGGACCCGTGAAATAATTCACTTACAGTGATTGAATAGTACACATGTGAGAGTATAGTAAGCATGTGACATTTAAAGATTCTTTATTCATTAAAATAATTAAAGAAAACCTAAGTTATTATATATCATAGAGGAGAGAGAATGATATTATCATCTCTCTCTCTCTCTCTCTCTCTCTCTTAGTCGTTCTCCATAGAGTGCGAGATTTGGATCTAAAAGCGAAACCACGGCCGTTGTTGTCAGCCCACGATCCGGTAGGCGCCTGTAGCGACCCAGCGACCTGTCAGCCCCACCACCCGCTTCGGCGGGCACTCGCCGCCACATGCGCGTGGCCCTAGCGCGACCCCTGCAGCGACCCTGCGCGGCAGTTCCTAGCGATGCGGTAGATGCGCTAAGCCCCTGCAGCGCGGCCGTGTACTTGAGCGCGCCAGCAGCGCGCCGCTGATGCACCGCTGCAACTCCGGCTGCGTGCGCGCGGCCCGTCGCCGCCGCCGGCTTGCGACATCGCCATCTTCATCCCTTCAACTGTGAGCCCTAATTTGGGGAAAGAAACCCTAAACCTAAATTCTTCGATTTGTATGAACTATTAGGGCTGTTATTAGAAAGGGATTAAGGGGGGAAAGAAGCATGAATACATGTTAAGTGTATTAGATGTTGTTATGGTTAATTGGATTAATTATGGAATGTATGTTTGTATTAATTCCGGGGCCCTACAAAGAGGGGAGGTGCCGCCGAAATTCCAAGAAAATTTTTAAGTAGAAATGCCCATTCATGTTCATATTAACATGCTTTCAATCTTGACTTGTCTCCATGACTTATATGCTTAAGGGCGTCATGTGCTAGATTAGTAAATTTTTGGGTAATTAAGCATGCTTAGGGGCATTCTAAGAATCTTGAAGTAGCGATATGCTTGTTAAGTAAGGAAACATACTTGAGTAGGTTATGTCTTCCAAGTATGATCAAATTTAAGGATTTATGTGTAATTGTATTTCATATCTAGATAGGAGATTTGCTTAAGTGTAAAGAAGCTTTGAGAGTCTCTATCTAATTACTAGATCGATTTGGGCCAGGCGTGGTAGCGACAAGGATCGAGGATACGCTTCTAGCCAGGTAGGCTCTCCTTGCGGGAGGTTTGTGAGTATTCCTTCCTCCTACCCGGCTTTGATTTTTGTACTTTCGTATTTCCTCGAGAGGTTCCCAATATATATTGAGATGGTCTTCCTCATATATATTGGTTTTATATCTCGAGGGATTATTGCTATCATGTTTTTCATATGCGTACTTAAGTAGAGTTTACTCCTTAAATACATTATTGACTCTCGATCTCGATGAGGTCACCGATCATTGTATATTAGGGATGTTCTTTGCCTTGAATATATATTTTATACTGTTGTTAGGTATTAGTACTATCAATCTCTTACTTTCGGGCATGATACATTGGGCCGGAGACCACTGGCGAGAGGGTGTATAATATCGGCCCACGAGCACTTGATGCTCCGTGGACGGACGGAGACCGGCGAAGGAGGGTGTATAATATCGGCCACTTTGGCTCGGTCGAGGCGGCATCTTAGACCATGTGCACATGTATGCTATAGCTTAGTCAGAAGCTGGTAGAGGCGATACCAATGGTATGCGTAGATGTAAGTGAACATCTTAGTATCATATATGCGGAGATTGAGTACATGCGTGGATTTTTATCCGCATTCAGGTTACTTGTTGCTTCTGCGTTGTTGTATTTGTATAATTGTACTTGCTTTATTTTGTTCCTTGTTTATGGCCTTACGCCTCCTTTATTGTTTATGCGACCCTCTGGGCCTATTCTTTAGGCTCATGCACTTGATTCATGTATTTCTCCGAGGTTGGACGAGGGAGGTAGTAGGGTCGAGCTTAAGCGAGGATATCTACCGAGGATTCTTTGACTTCGGCTACTTTACTTTATTTTGTCTTGAGGTATAGCATTACCTCTTCTATTAATGTGAGACTTGTAAATTTAGATTTCTTTGTTGTATGGATTTCTAGGGGGGTGGTAGGACTAGATCCTAGTCTTGGGTTGTGTAAACCCGATGTTATGCTTGTATGGGTTATGCGAACTCCCTTCATCTTTTAGCTATGATTCATTTGTTATTATTAACTCTGGATACTTATTGTATAAGAGTTCTTAAGGCCTTAGCGCTTTGAGTGGGGACTAGTCCTTTGTTTGGAGTCTTGGTAGGTTGTCTACGTGCACAGTAGTGGTTCGGGGCGTGACACTTTGTTAGGGGGTCTTAGGCTCTCATTTTCTAATATTTTTAAGGAGATCCTAGATTATTATCAGCTATGCCCCTCTCAGTTGACTTTGAATTCATGGAGACTACTTAGTGGGTTTGTTATGGATTCTCAATAATTATCTTTGTAAAACCGATCGTCCGTTGGTTTCATCTTTTGTTTAGTTTGTATCCTAAGCCGGATACCGACTGATATTTCTTCTCGGCTCGTTCTAAGAAGAAGTTCTTGGGTATGGTTCCCTTTTCCATCAAACGGTGGAAGAGTAAATTCTTTTTTGTAAAATGCAAATTTGGGTGGGATGTCTGGACCAAATGGGAAGGTCCTCTGACAGACAATACTTGTGAGGAGGGGATGACGGCTGACGAGAAGCCTAAATTCAAAAAGTTTAAAGGAGTTTCTGGGGTTTCCGTGGATATTTATCACGGCGATGAAAAACAACAGAAATATAAACTTATCTTTAGCCTCTCTTGGTAGGATTAGAAGCTTGTATCTATGTTCTGAGTTTTTTGGGTTTTGGTCGTAATGAGTTATTGGCATTCTTCTTTTGTAGGTGAATTGATGGAAGATTTGGAACTTGCGGAGGGTCTCCTTGTAGATCTTGAAGGCATTGTCCAAGTTCCTTTGATGCAAAGGAGGAAAAAGAAAGAGGGTGGGTCTTGGAAGGAGAAAAAAGGGGAGAGTACTTCCAAGGAAGAGAAGAAAAAGAGGAAAATGAGGGGAGGAAAGATAAGGGTCCTTCCGAGGCAAAGAGAGCCAGAAGTGATTCTGTCGTAGAGCTCCCCAAGAAGAAGAAGGAGAAAAAGAAGGGTGGTTGCGGGGACGAATCAGGTTGGGGAACCAAGAGGAGCTGGGTTAATGTGCCAGGCCAAGAGGTCCCTTCTGATCTGCTAGTTCCAGTTCTTTCCTTTTTCGGGGGTTCTCCTTCCCTGGAGGATACTAGGGCTTTGGGCCAAGTTCTGCGGGAGCCATTACCGCAGCTACTGCTGCGAGAAGCTCCCTACGGAAGGGTTGCCTCCTCGTCCCCTAGAGTGTTCCATTTCAGCTGATTGTTGTCTTGGGATTGATCGTTACTCCTTCCACAGTTGCTGACGTTCCCAAGGAGGTAAACCCGCGGTCCCTAGGTTTATTAGGAAAGGGATAATTTTGAGTTGATGACTCTACTTTAAGACAATTAGGGATTCTCTTTTTACAAGGGGTGGTGGCAGAAGCAGAATTTTGAGACAAATTAGACCAAATATCTGCCATCAACCTTTCCCTACAAAAAGTAGGGGAGGCTCAGAAGGGATCATCGACCATTGAAAAGGGATCTTCTTCAAATGACTTCGTTTTCCGGGATCATGTAGCCGTGGCGAAAATGTTAGAAGCCTTATAGTTGGAAAATGTTGTTAGCGATTGGAGGGTAGGGAGAGAGAGGAGGTTCCTATTCAACTCCTTCTTTCCATTGCTATGGTAAGAACAAAGTCTCTATTAAACCTTTATTTATTACTTTTTTGTTTGTCGACTCATTACTTATTTTTAACCAACCTAGGCATTTCATTAGGGGGATGGCGTGATTAAGCCTTCTTTGGGAAGGATCTTTGCTTTTGTCAACCCCTTGTTGAAGGTGTTGGAAGAGAATGAGAAGCGAAATCGTTTGTCTAAAAGCTAGGGTTTCTACTTTGGAAACCTTATGCAGTCGATTGAAGGAGAAAGAAGGAAAGGGCTTTTAAGGTGATTGATTAGGTTACTAGGGAGAAGAATGAGCTTCTAGAGAAATTAGCTTGATTGGAAAAGAGAAGGACTATCTTTTTGGAGAAATGCGTCTTGTTATCGAGGATTAAGCTCCAAGGCTGTGAAGTGAATGAAAAGAAGAATCTTCAAAGTATTTGTGGTGGAGTTTGGAGAAAGAGCTTAAGTCTCTTCAAGAGGAAAAAAGCAAAGTCTCACGAAGACATGACATTTTAAAACTAATTCCCTTACCCTCGTTGAGGGGAGAGCTTGAAAGTGTTAAAGGAAAGAGGGATGGTCTTACTTGAGAAGGACTTGGTTTTAGAGAGGGAGGTTTTGAAATCAACTCGGCAAGATATAGAGGATTTTGAAAATCAAGTGGATGAGCTCTAGTCGGAAGTGTCACGACTTAGGGAGGAGAGGAAAGATAGGCGACTAAAATCTATTCAATTGTTCAGACTGTCACCCGTCATGATCCTACTATGGACGTTCTATCTATGGGGCTTCCCTACGTATTTGCGACTTCTTGTAAAGTTGAGGGGTAAATGACAAAGCGCGAACGTTCTAGCTAGAAGTGAGAATCATCTTCTAAGTGATCCAACTGGAAATGAAGATCCTCTTAGGGTGAGAGAAGCGCTTGAAGTGGCTAATCTTTGGGGCTCCCGGTTCATCACGGGGGGTGTATCTTTTATTTGGTTTCTATGTTTTGTCTTTCAATTTGTATATAGTCTTTTGTTCATGTTGTCATAGTTTTTATATATTTATTGTCTTGTAATTTAACTTAAAAGGCGTTGGAATGAGAAGCTTCGAACCTTTATTTTGAGGATGATTTATTTTTGGATTTTGGTCATAGTGACCTTTTGAAGATCCCCATGAAGCATTTACATTGATGTAGCGCTTGATATGGCCTTCTTCTTTTAGTTACGTGGGAGAGCAACTTCCAGCGAGTTTTTGCCTTGGCTTTGGCGGTGGGACTTTTTTATTTCATTTAAATGAGGAATTTTTTCTCGGATCTTTTTAGGAAGTTTTGATCGAGATTTTTGTCTCGAATCTATCACGAGAATTTCGATCAAGATTTTTGCCTTTCCGGATCTAGCGGGGAAATTTTGATGAGAGATTTTTACCTTGATGCATGCGAGAAGTTTTGATCCAGATTTTTGTCTCGGATCTGACTGGGAAATTTTGATCGAGATTTTTGCCTCGGATCTGACTGGGGACTTTTAAGTGGACTTCAATCTTCTTTGTATAATTATAGATCTTCCTTCTTTATTGGTAATAGTATCGTAGATGTTGACATGATAGAATTAAGCTTAAGGAGTTTCCCTTCTACATTAGCAAACCAATAGGTTCTGTCAGGACTATTTTCTTTACAATATATGGACCTTCGGTTTGGAGTAAGTTTTCTGTTAGGCTTTAATTGCCTTGGAATTCATTCTCTCTTAGGACTAAGTCTCCAATTTGGAAGTGAACCTCTTTCACTTTCGGGAATAAGTAAAATCTTTTCACCCTCGATGGTATCTTTGGGGTCGTTGCTTTGTGACTTCTCTTTTTTTTCTTCAAGGAGGTCGAGGATTACGATATGAGTCTTTCTTCAATTTAGTTTAGGGGAGAAAGTTTGTGTTTGTAGAGTTGGCATTCCTATTTGGTAGGGATGACAACTTGATTAATGCGTATGTAAGGGAAAAGGAGTTTGCTCCTACTCGAGGTTAATTTGAGTGCGTCCAGATATACCCATAATGTGCTTGGGATCTCATCACACTTGGCTGGTTTTAGATCTCTCTAAGAACTTCGCGCCTTAAGTGTTTGGAGTAGGATTAGATTAAGATTACCTCTACGGCCGTTTGATTGGGGGTGGAGTTCTTGAGGTGAGCCTAGACCCAATCCATAGCTTCGGAACAAAAATTTTGAAGGCTCGATTGTCAAACTAACATCCGTTATCGATGATGATGAAGGCCTCTTTGGGATTCCAAATCGATAAGCGATTTTCCACTACTATAGAAATCCTTGGCGGGGCTTTTTACATTATCGTAGCCGTGGGTTTTGCTTCTACCCACTTGGTGAAGTAATCGATTGTGGCGATTAAGAATTTCATTTGTCGAGTCGGCGTAGGGAGCGAACCAGGAGATCGACCCCTATAAAGGCAAAAGGTCACCGGGCTTAAAAGCGGAATAAGGAGTGTTGGTGGTGCGTCGTTGAATTTTTGAGTGGCGTTGACCGAATTGCATTTCGAGACGAACTCCATTGCTTCTCGAGCTAGTGTTGGCGGTAGTACCCCTTGCCTAAGGACTTTGTGACTTTGGGCTTTGCCTCCTAAGTGATCTCCACGATACCTTCATGGATTTCCTGCGGCCTCACATGTTGGTGCGTAAGCATAAAGTAGAAAGGGTTGTGTATATGACCATTTATATGGACAACCGTTTATTATCCCGTAACGAGCTGATTTGTTTGTGATACGTCGAGCCTCTTTTTTGTCGGTTGGGAGAAGTCTACTTTGTAGGTAGCTTTTGATCGGATCTATCCATGACATTTCTTCTTCAATGTCTTGTATTTTCTCTCCTGGTTGGTTTTCGATCGTTTTTATGTTGAGATATTGGAGGTCGAAGAATTAGCTTGATTCTTCATTTAGTGAGGTGGCTTTTTTGGATAAGAGATAGGCTTCCTCATTCTGAGCTCTGGAGATCTTGATGATTCGAAAATGCGTGAAGCTCGGGATGATCCTTCTGATTATCTCCTTATATTTGATCATGTTCTCCTCCTTAGCCTTGAATTCTCTCGTAGTGTGTTCGACGACAAGTTGTGAGTAGGAATAGGCGTGTAGGTTATGAATTCTGAGGCCTCGAGCCAATCGTAATCCTGTGATGAGGGCTTCGTACTCGGCCTCATTATTGGTTGCTATGAACTGGAATTTTCGAACTGTGGCGGTTGCCCACACAGAGGGGGAGCATAAGACCAAGCTTGCTCTTGCTTTTTCCTCTATGGCGGATCCATCCACGTATAAGATCCACTGGGGGTATGCGGAATCCTCTTTTCCAGGATCTTCTGTGGGTGTTTGACCTTCGTCTTCTTGGGCGGTTAATTCCACGATGAAATCGGCCCGATTACTTGGAGGCTTTGATTGTGAATTAAGGTGGTTTGTAGTTAAGTTTGAATTCTCTGACTCTATAACCCACTTGGCTAACCTTTCCGGAGGTATCTGGTTAGTGGAGAACTTGCTTTAGAGGCTAGTTAGTTAGAATAGTAATTTTGTGGGCCTGAAAATAAGGTCTCAGTCTTGATCGAGGTGATGAGGGGCAAAGGCCAACTTCTCGAGGGAAGATATCTTGTTTACGAGTCGCTGGGACTTTGCTTGTGTAATAGATGGGTTTTGAATCACTCTTTCCTCTTTTAAAAGAAGCTATTTGCCTTTCGGGTGGTAGTTGATAGATATATGTAGAGTTCCTCTCCGGCTTGGGGTTTGGTGTGATGGTTATGGCGGGAGATAATCTTTGAGTTGTCAGAGAGCTTTTTCGCACCTTCGTTCCACTCCTTCTTTGGTGCTTTTCGTAGTGCTTGAAAGAAAGGAAGGTTTTTCTCTGAGGCTTTTGAGAAGAAGCGTTCGAGGGCTGCCAGGCGACCATTAAGTCTTTGAATTTCTTTAAGGGTTTTTGGTGACCTCATTTCAAGGATGGCTTTAATTTTTCTCTAGATTCACTTCTATGCCCGTTAGGTCAGCATGAACCCAAGAATTTTCCTTAGCTTGGACGCCAAAAATGCATTTACTTGTGTTGAGGCACATCCCATATGCAGGAGGGATTGAAAAGTTTCTTTGAGGTTAGTTAGTAAGAGTGGTCTTTGGCTCTTTAAGCTTTTACTAGGATATAAATCTACATAAGCTTGATATTTCTTTTCGATTTGTTTTGGAAGACTTTATTCACCGGTCTTTGGAAGGTTGCTCTAAGCGTTTTTGAGACAAAATGGCATTACTCACGTAGCAAAAAGTTCCTTTGCTAGTAATGAGCGAGTTTTTCTTTATCGATTTGACCGTTTGGACTGGTTGTAGCAGAGAATGCATCTAGGAATCTTAGCATCTTGTGCCTTCTTTGTGGAATCTACTAGGTCATCGATTGAGGGCAAAGGGTAAGAGTCTTTAGGATATGCTTTATTTAAATCCAGTAAAGTCAATACACATCCTCCATTTTCTAGAGGGTTTCTTGATTAGGACTACGTTGGCTAGCCATTCAGGGTACTCACTTCTTGGATAAATCTTGCCTTTATGAGTTCGACAACTTCTTCTTCTATACGCTTTTTTGCCTTTTTGGGGCCAAAACTTCTTCGTTTTTGTTTCTTTGGTTTTAAGGCCGGATTTACATTGAGGGTGATGTTAGATGGTGGTTGATCAACTCTGGCATGTCGTCCAGAGGACCGAGGCGAAAACTTCGAGAATTTCTTTATAGGAGAGTGTGACCTTTTTACGCTTTTTGGTGAAAGTTACGCTTTCCAATTTGTACTATTTGGTCGGTTTGGATTTGTCCAAGAGGAGTGTGATTAGTTCTTCGACGGTGTTGGTAGATGGTGCTTCATTGTTATTTTGCTCCTCGACTTTTTGACATTCATTATTTCTGGAGCCTTCCCTTTGTCTTGGTCTTTGCCTTTGAGTGTGTAGACATAACACTACCGGACTAGTGGCCGCATAGTTCTCTACATCTATTTTCAGTCGAAAATTTTAGCAAGAGGCGGTAGGTGGAGATTACTACCTTTAAGGCATTAAGGGTTGGCTTGCTAAGGATGACATTGTAACTAGATATGCAAGGAACGACCAAGAAATTTGTAGTAACTATGGATAGTTTCGGTGGGCTTCCGGCTGGGAGGTTATTATCCTCGGGTTGCCGCGACTCCTCCTTAAAATCGACTAGACTAGATTTTACAATGAAGCGAGTTGTCTCACGTCATACCTTATTCTTTTGAAGGCACTCCAAAATAGGGCGTCTCTTGAACTCCCACTATTGATGAGAACTCCACTTTATCTTGGTCTTTGCCTTTGAGCATGGAGAAATAACTGCTACTTAGGGCTGAGTGGCGCATAGTTTTAAGCTGACCATTTTAGGTCAAAAATTTTAGCAAGAGGTGGTAGGTGGAGATTCTGTGCTTAAGGCATTAAGGGTTGGCACGCTAAGGATGACATTGTAACTAGATCGCATAGCGAGCGACCGGGGAAATTTGTAGTAGCGTGGATAGTTTGATTGGGCTTCCTAGCTATGCTTGGGAGGGTTATTAACCCCTCGGGTTGCCGCGACTCCTCCTAAAAATCTGATTAGACTAGATTTTTATAGGAAGTAGGTTGTACTGCGTTGTACCTCGTTCTTTGAAGGCACTCCAAAATGGGGCGTCTGGCTGAACTCCACTATCGATGAGAACCACTTCTCATCCTGAGAGTGGAGATAGTGATGGCGAAGACTAGAGCATCATTGTGAGGGTAGCGAACCCTTTTGGTTTCTTTGTTATAGAAGATGATGGGTGGTGCTGGCCGTAGTCTCTTCAGAGTTTGTCTTTTTTCAGTAGCCCCAACCATTCGAGCGTAGCTCTTTCGGGAGGACGTACTTTCCCCACCACATCCATGCCGCCACTGATGTAACCTACAATTCTCTTCCTGCTTCATTGCGTTTTGGAGGTAAGGACCCATCTTCTTTTGGGTCTTGGTGAATGTACTGTTCAAGTTTACCCCTCCTGACAACATCTTCTACGCGTTCATCAGGTGGGTCATTCTTACGTATGCATTGGCCTCGGTGGTTCCCGACCTACATTGCCTTCCCCTTGCTGTCTTTCCCGTCGGACTTCCCTCTAGGTTCTTTCAAGGGTGGGAGGGAGCTTTTCAATTTGTTCTTCTTTAGTCTTCCTCCGGACCTCTTCTTCCCAACCTGCGTGGATTTCGTCGGAATTGATATATTTCTAGGCATGGGTTAGGAGATCAGGCATACTCTTTGGTAGTTCTAACGTGAGTGAGAAACAGAACGGAGAATCGAGGAGTCCCTCCATCAAAATGGTGACAGTCATCTAGGGGGTGAGGTCGGTAACGTTCGACGCCTCATCAGTGAATCGGTCAAGATATAACTTAAGGCTTTCTCCTTTACGCTGCTTGACTCGCATGAGAGTAGAGGGGGTTTTCTTCTATTTGGAGTAAGCTGGCAAAATGGGCAAGGAAGAGATCCATAAGTACCTAAAAGAAGCGTACTGTGCTAGTAGGAGTCGATGAACCAATCTTTGGTACTTTTTCCAATGTGGCGAAAAAGCGGCTGTACATCGCAGGCGTCGGTTGTTCAGGAGAGGAGCATTACTTAGGCTGGAAATACTTCAAGTGGGGAGGCGGTCGGTTTTCTTGAGTGCATTACATAGCCCGCGAGGGGTTGCACGAAATTCGTCTAGAACATGCTCTTCTAGTATTTCACGAATGAAAGGAGAAATTACTTGGGATGCGTACATCTCAGGTTCTTCTCTTCTGCGGGGTGGGGTATATCGCGAGATTGGTACATTTGTAAGATCACGGTGTATTGTTGGGTCCTTGGCGAGGAACGCGATTCGTCGTGAGCAGAAGGTGGTTTCGAGCTATTGGAGAAAAAGGTTCTTTCTACGCATTCTTCCTTAGCCTTCTAAGCCACAGGTGTCTTGGTCTTTGGATCTTCCCTACTTATTGAGGTTGAAAAATGCTTAAACAGATACCAACATTCAAAACTTACTCAAAATTAATTTAATTAATTACTTAATATGCCATTTAAGGAAGGATCAAGGGAGCAACAAACTCACCATAAAACGATTACTATCCACCTTATTCTCTTGACTCAACCAAAAAAAGACAAAATTATCCATCTAACTCTATGTCAAAAAAAAAAAAAAAAAAACACATCCATCTAACTGCTCTCTTTCTCTCTTCTCATTCTATTTCAACAAGAAAAGAAAAAAAAAATGGTGTAAAATTATTCAGCCAAGCTTAGCCGATTAACACAAGCCAAAAGCCTAGCGGCTAAAAGTGGGCCACGTACAAAAGGAACTGTGCCTAAACAGTGGGCCAGCTCTTTTGGTCTATAAACAAGGGGAAGAAAAGCACCCATAGATCTCGCTCGTATTTCTTTATCTCCCTATAAATATATATCCATTCTTAATTAGTGAAAGTAGAGAGTCTTCTAATTGTTCCCATTAACAAAGAAAAAACGACTCTCCATGGCCTCATCCTCTCCAAGGTCTCACTTCTCTTCATCGGTGGAGAGAACCAGCCAATGGTAATACACTTCGCAATATCTACTCCCAAAATTTTTTTTTTTTTTTCCAATTTTTTCAAACTTCTCAATGTATGCAAATTAAATGTTTCAGGGTCTTCTCTCAAGAGATCCCCAGTGATATCCTAGTCCAAGTCACTGATGCCAAGTTCCCTCTCCACAAGGTCGGCTATATCTAGCTATAAATAATCACTTCCCATAATGGGATTTTATTATTCATTTATGTCCATATACATATAATAACCTCACTATTCTAATTAATTCCTGATGTTGTTGTTGTTGCTTCTGCTCTTCTTGTTCTTCATCAGTTCATGCTAGTGGCCAAGAGTGGGCACATAAGGAGAAGGATTATGGAGTCTGAGAGGGCGGATCTCAGTCATATTGATCTCTCGGACGTGCCCGGTGGCTCGGAAACGTTCGAGAAGGCGGTCGAGTTTTGCTATGGTATAAACTTTGAGATATCAGTGCATAACATCGCAGCTCTCCGGTGCGCGGCCGAGTACTTGGAGATGACTGACAAGTGCTGTACGGGAAACCTGGTCGGCCGGACTGAGGAGTTCTTGAATCAAGTTGCTTTAAAAACGCTTACAGGTGCCGTCATTGTGCTCAACTCTTGTGAGTCTCTTCTTCCGGTCGCCGAGGAGATTGGCTTTGTCCAGAGATGCGTGGATGCTGTTGCCTTGAAGGTATCATCTTAATTATTGTATTAGGGTGATGAAAGTGTATTTTTTGCTAACTTTATTTATATATTTTAAAAGTGAAAAACTCCTAGGTCCTAGCTAGTAGATTATAGCAAATTTGAACTCATTTTGAGGGCTACCTCATCTTGAATAGGTTAATAATCAACTTATATATATTTTTAAAATATTTTCCCTAAATTTATTATAAAACAATAACTAAATCAGCCTTAATTAGTTTATTTTTTCTGAAATAGAAAAATAAAACCTGAAGTTTTTTTTATATCATTATTTCTTAAAATAGGCCTGCAACGAGGTCAAACTTCCCAACTCGTTCAACGGCCAGCCGGAGTGGTGGAGCCACGGAACTCGCCGCACTGAGCCAAAAGCGCTCATTTCAAGAAGGTTCTCGCCGCCATGAAATCTCGCGGCGCGGCCCCAAATCCCTTACCATCGCCATCACCTCCTTCGCCGAGAAGTCCCTGTCCGACCTCCTGCGCCCAGCTCAGGCGCCATCGCCCTCCCCGTCTCCGATGGGGCCCTCAGCCACCACCGGGCCCACCTTGAGTCCCTTGCCGCCATCCTCCCCATGCTGCGACGCTCCCCTCCCCACCGCCTTCCTCCTGCTCCCTCCTCCGCGCTGCCAACTCCCTCTCCGCATCCCTCTCATCCCGCCGGGAGTTCCGAGCGCCGGATCGCCGCGGCCCTCGAGCAGAGTCTCTTCGAGCGACCTCCTCTCTGTCTCCATCGACGGCACAGGCCATCGCGTCGGCGATCTGGATAGTGTGAGGCGCATCATCGCAGGGAGGTTCGTGGAAGGAGGGCGGCAGCGCCGGAGGTGGTAGGTTGCTTTTCGGAGGAGGAGCTGGGGCTTGCTCAGACGCGCGATGCAAAGGTGGCGGGGACGTTGGATACGTTTGCGGCGGAGATCGCAACGGATGAGGATCCTGACTGCTGTATCGAAGTTCGCTGCCATAGCCGGAGCGCTGCCAAAAGCCGCCCGGCGCTTCGACGATGATCTCTACCGTGCCGTCGATCTCTACCTCAAGGTACTTAATTTACTCTATTTAACTCCTTTTAGTTATCCGGTTCTAGCACTTGTACGCTTCAGCCATGTGGAATTGCAAGTTAATTTGCAACCATCATCTCATGCATGTCTAATATTAATGAGAAACTTATAATAACCCTACAAAAATTCATAATTATAAATAGAATTAATGTAAAAATCATATTCTCATATGTACTCCCGTGTGAAGGTTCCCAGACCATCCACTTCTATATATTAAGTATGAACTTGATCTATTTCCTTAGATTTTTAATTTTTTTTTAAAATATAACATAAAAAGTAGCAATATTTTCTCTCATCAATAAACAAATATGAATGAATTGAAAAGGTTTTAATGTCCAAGGAATCCTGTTTTATTAGTAATGTTCCTCTTTCCAGCCTGAAAGAAAAAAGAAAAAAAAACTCTAATATGGAAAAAGATGATTAGAAGTAGAAGATCATATTGAAAAATTGTTTGCTTTTCTTATGATCGAAGCCAAATCCTTGAAGAAGAAAAAAGCACAACTCTGATATGGAAACTAATTAAATCAAGTTCAATGACAATAGAAATTTATGTAATTGTCATTTTTTTTATATATATATAAAAATCATGCAGGCACATCAGGACTGGACGAGGCTGGAGAGAGAAAAAGTGTGCAGCGTGATGGATCCTCTGAGACTGAGCTACGAGGCCAGACAACACGCCTCACAGAACAAGCGCCTCCCCGTTCAGACCGTCCTGCACGCCCTCTACCACGACCAGCTCAATCTCCGAAGCGGCGGCAACGAGGCTTCTGCCGGCGCTCACCGTGCCGCGGCTTCGGATGCAGCCCTGGCCCGAGAGAACGCATTGCTGAGGATGGAGTTGGCCAAGATGAAGATGTACGTGAGTGACATGCAAAAGGGGCAGCAAAGTGGTGGTGCTGGAGCCTCCTCAGGGTCTAAGAGATCAGTGAAGAAGGGGAGCTCCTTCTTCTCCTCAGTGTCCAAGACTCTGGGGAAGCTCAATCCTTTCAAGATGCAGGGTTCTAAGGACACTCTCAGCATTGATGATGAGGGAGGCCAAGGAGGTCCTGGCCAAGCCCAGGAGGGAGGAGGTTTTCTATTTCATAGAAGGAGGAAGTTTCTTAATTTCAATCTGCTTGCTTTTGGCTCACTGTTCTGTTCTTGCAATCCTGAGTTTGGCTTGTTATTTTTTGTTGTTTGTTCTTCATCTGCTAGTTCATGTGTAAATACTAAATGCTTCATTCTAACGTTGATGAAGTTGGTTTTAATAGCAGTGTGCTTGTTATGTAGAGCGTACAAAAGTAAGAGAAACTTTTAATGTGGTCCACTGGGATCGATCATAGGCAAGATTGTAATTTGTGAGTGTGAATTACATACAACTCAATTGAGGTGGACATGAGGTGCATTCTTCTGTGTGAGCCCCATGACATACTCCCATGATCCCATCACTGTCTTTGCGTTGGATAATTCTTTCCAGCATTCATGTGAAATAAAAGAATATTAATAATAATTTATTTTTGAAGAAAATTATTGCATCATATTATAAGTTAGCATGAGGAGAGCTTTTGCTGCAGCCGCGTTGGAGTCATGGAAGCAACAATTCTTGCCAAAAAAAATAAAAACATGCTTTAAAAGGTGCGTTTTGATTTACCTTGAGATGGAAAATAAATGAAATTTTTTTTGGATTAATTTTTTTAGGTAGGAAAAATTTTTACATTGAAAACAAGATTGTGAAATTAAGATTTGATTTGCGTATTTGCATACAATTATTTTCCAATGGAAAATTCTTATTTTAATGTTTGATGCGAGTCAATTTAGGTATTTTCAGGTGAAAATGATGCGTATTCTCCGTGGAAAAAAAGAAAAACAAATTTGTTGGTTTGATTATCAGGATTTTACACATATAAAATTAGCACTTTTTTCCCAAACAATAAATTTTTTTAAATAATTGACACATATTAACCTCAAAATACTTATCAAAATTAATATGTATCTTACGTAACTTAAAAACTAGGTTGTTACATAAAATCTCCATGATTGTACCACCACTAAACATTAAAAAAAAATTGCCATAGTTTAAAGAAAGTTTGCATGGATTTAATGCTACTTTGCAACCTAAAATTTTTGTTTTGTTTTTTTATTTTTTTTGTTTTGTGTTTTTTGTTTTTTTGGTTCAAAAGTGGATAAACCACGTTCAATTTATTAGAAATCCCATTAATAGCGAGGTACAAAAGGATGGGTAGCACTTGACTCGGCCCTCACTTCCCGCTACTCTTCCATCTCTCTACATATTACCCACAGGACATTTTGCCACGCGTCCTAGTCCTCCCTCAAAAGTCGTCCGGGTTACTTTTCGCCTGCGATCGCCGAACTTCCTCCGAGTCGATTGACTAAGGATCTACGAAAATTTTCCTGGACTCCATTTACAATAAATTTACATTCTTTGTCATGCGAGTCCTTATCTTGGCCTCGAACGAGAGGCTAGAAGGAAGCGACTCCTCGAATAATCTCGGAGAAAGGCAGCGTTGTTTGTTTTGCGGAAAGCAGCGGTGGTTTCTTACTAACCCATTGAATACTCAGGGTGATAGCCATGATTGCTTTAGATTCCAACCCATTACATCTCGCCTTTTGCAAAGCATTTCAAGAGGGATTTGTTGTGTCCCCATAAATCCCCTGTCGAGAGTGAGGTAGTGTGTCCGAGGAGTAAACATTGGACAAAAGTGTAGCTTGATTTAGCTTTGTAGATAATGGCCACTTTCGGTGAGCAAATGTTACTTTATTTTGATTCCTCTTGTTAGTTACATAGTTAACAAAGGATGTTGCTTCCTTACCTTGACCTCGTTTTTGTCTGATTGTCGAGGGGTAAGGAGTATTTTGTTGTCTATAGCCCGGCCCAGTGCTTGAGCGGCTTGATCTTCACTCGGGACATGGTAGCCTCCATAAGTTACTAGGGAGGCTGACTCCCACGATCCCTCCATCGATGTGAAATTATATAGCGATTTTTACTTGAGAAACCAACTTTGGGCCTCGTACATGGTCAGCGCCCTCCTTATGTCCTCCCTTCAGCTTCCCTCCCGGTCCTTGCTCAGAGTGCTTCCATTTAGATCCCCCATTCTCTTTGTCCCTCCCACGGTAAGTGGGCCACGATTAAGGATAGAAAGTCCGAGGAGGTTGGCGTAGCTCTAGCCTTCTCAGGTGTTAGTTGAAGCATCGATTTGTTGTCCACTAGCGATTGTAGGGAATAGTGTTACTTGGCACGAAAACTTTGCCCTTGAATCCCATCTGTTATGCCACATATTTCTTGTGTCCCCTTTCCACTTTGTAGATTTATCATTCCATCTCCATCGGACTCCGAATTTGCTCACCGTAAGCCCCTTCCAAAAATCTGAAGTGCCACTGGGTGTGAGGCTTCCTATATGGGTTAATGTAGAACTTGACATGAAAATATTTTAACTTTGAATACTACTTTTACATATGAGAGTGCACGCCCTTGAAAAATTCTCCACCACCCATTTGCTTATCATATGGCCTTGTTGAGCGGCGAAGATTTGTTTATTCCCCATCCACCCCCAAATTCCTTGGGATTTGGCATAGGTAGGCATACTTGCGTGACGTTTAGATAGTCGTAATGCCTTTCACGCGTCGATTACGGCCCATACCATAGTAAGAGTCTCTTTTACGAGTGCAATGGAGTTAAACGATGACCCGATCACGGTACTTTGTAAATAGCCTTCCCGATTAGTTTGGGATAGCCGGATATTCTTGAGGTTGATGAGTGTTAATGATCCCTACACGCCATCGGCCGTGATTAGTCGAAGCTTTTCCATGTTCCAATTTTTCAGCTTGGATTTTTTCGATAAGTTGTTCCCATTACGGGCGTCGGGGCTTTTCGTCGGAGGAGAGTGGGATACCCAAATAGTTTATGGGTAGTTCCTTTTCGAGGGCCGATTGATGGTGTTAGCCAAAGCTTGATTCTTACAAGCCGCTTCCATCACGAGCGGTGTAGAAATGGCTGCTTAAGCATAGTTGATTCGAAGATGAGAGATAGCCCTTCAAAAAGATACAAAATGAGCTTTTAGAGTTCTCATGTGATTTGAAATATCTCGATTTGAACATCCGAAGAAAGTTATCTGCATAATGCTTAGGCGTGGTGATCCGCGTCTTCTTTCCCGCACCCCATATTTGATGCCCACTGTAGAGAGTTCCCCCCTAGAGCTGCTCTACTAGCGATCATGGGTGAGTAAGAGTGTCTGCATTTCACTTGATAAGGATAGGAAGAGGGGAGAGGGGGATCCCCTTGTCTTAGCCCTACTCTTATCTTTGGATGTATCCCTCACCAATACGCCCGTTGATCAAGCAACTTGGACTTTGAGGATTCTAGGATATCTCCGGATCCATGCTTATCCAAATTTTGTGCTCCAAAGCCTCTCGCGTATTGTAGTATATCGAATAAGAAGTCCGATCCCACTTGAAGTATCAAATGCTTGCTTTTGAAGAGTCGATCTTGAGAAGCGTCGCCCCACTTCCCTCGTTTACGGTCTTCAACATGTGAATAATTTCCTACTGCTTGCCAATTGATATTGTCTTGAATGGATGCGCCTTTGATGAAGGTGATGCGAGACTAAATCTACCGACCACTGCAATGTAAGAAACTTGGAGCTTTGTTGGCGATTACTTTAGTTATAATCTTCAATCGAGCGATTGGTAGTAAGGCTTCTAATGCGGCAGAAGTCCCACGTCTTTATGCCGGTGTATGTCTCCTTCTTTGGAATAAAGTATTATATAGCTTGATTCAATCTTTCCCGATTAAACACTTGCTGGTTATGTATAAATCCGGGAAGAGTTGCATAGTACATCCCTCCTCGATAATCCTCCCATCCTTTGCCCTTTTTGATAAAAGGTCGTAGGGAATCCGTGGGGCGAGAGGCCTTCTCCTAAGGTTTAGCTCTTGAGCCGCCTGGCATTATCTCCTCTGTTGTGAATGGGGCATCAAGGTGGTGAAGGTCTTGTGGTGTGTTGGCCTATACTTTCAAAAAGCTGCTCAGTTTGTGTTGAATCTGTAATCAGGGCCATTCCAATCAGGTTGGCGAAGTGTTAGTGAAACTTTGCTGAATTCTCTTGCTTTCTCCGATTGAGGGAATCTCTCCTTGATATTCCAATATTGTGGATCCGATTCGCGCCTTTAGTTGGTTAGTGATACAAGCGTAGAAAAATTTTCCCGTATTATTATCCCCTTCCTTGAACAAAATAATCCTCGATCGTTGTCTTTAATAGGCCTCCTTTGCTCTGATGATACATTAAACCTCGCTTTTGCTTAGTGGATACTTGAGGGCTTCGTTTCCCGATTAAGATCCCTTCCCTCACAGCGTATAACATCCGACTCCTGTATGCGGTTCGGTATCCCCCTCTTTACGCACTCTATGTATTTCAAATGTTCCTCCCTTGACTCCATTTTCGTAGCCTTTTCCGACTATTGCTTGAGTTTTTTTGCAAGGAGGAAAGCCGAATTACCACGATAATCCGTGCTTGTCGGTGAGTCTTTTATGTCTCCCGAAGCCCTCTATATTTCCCGAATCTCTGTGGAATGGAAGGGAGGGTGATCTTATCTGGTTTACGCCTGTAGGCAGTTGGGGGCGTAGATGCGATCCTAATGCGTGGAAGAGAAGATTGCCATATTCTTGAGAATTAATTATCCATTCGAGTTGATAGTAAGAATCTATGAAATCACCAAGGTTGGGTGAAGATCT
>JAGGNH010000117.1:0-177500 GCA_026586065.1 Dioscorea zingiberensis | reverse complement strand
TGTATTAATGTACAAAATCAATAGACTCACCTTTAAAATTACCAGTATATTTTTTCTTTCTTAATAGAATTAATAGTGGGAAAAGACTTGCTAAGTGCTTCGACATCGTCTTCCAGAAATTAGAAGCCATTATATCCAACTCATAAATATTTCCGGACTGAATTATCAGGCAGATGGAGCAAGATATCTGAGAGTTGACATATATCATAAGATTTGCATTTAATAAATCTTCACAGGATTTATTCTTTTGGATGGCTTGATTTTTGATACATAGCAACATATATATAGAAGGGTGGCACAGGGACAACAAAAACAGCTTCTTGCTCCGTGGATGCAAACTCCCCTTTATTAGGTAAGAGAGTTCAAGTTATCTGTTGCATTTCCCAACACTCCTAAAGTATCCTCCTTGACGACGCATAGGTAGATTCAGGAAACGAAAGAAAGCGGTAGTAGTTATAACTCTCAATCATAAACATAAAACAACAAATCCTTACACACAATATATATATGAACAAGATAGGATACAGTGGTAAAGTACATACAATACTATATCAAACAAAGAACACTAGGTGCATGTGCCTCTACTTTAACAAAGCCCAACTGACATCCCAACAAGATACATCTGGCCATGTGTAACAAAGCTCAAAGGGACATATTCTTGTGGCCCATGTATTAATCAATGTACCAAAGCTATAGGAAGAAAAATTCACTCCTATCTTGTGACCGATTCACCGAAAGTTGATGCAGGAGGTTGGGAGATTCCAAGGACAAGTTTGAGGTTCATTATTAGCTGGATTGTACCTACAAGGAATCAAAACTGCTGTCTCTAATGATTTGTGTGTGATATTCCACTAATTTCATATTAGAACCACAGACACCTAAATAATCTTTTTAACAATTATACCTGAATAATGAATCAATGCAAGATGGACAAACTTTTTTAATTACCACCAAGTAACAAGCATCTAAAGAAAACACATGAAAGCAGGATCATGCTGGTTAAAGGATTAATTCAAGGCTTGTGTTAACTACATTTTAGAAAACCCTCAAATTGAAGATGATGGATCAAATATTTGACATAAAAAGAACACAATTTTGACAAACTACAAGGGTTGATTTACTGCAACTTTTGCAAGTGGCAAAGGAAGGGGAAACAAAATTAGAGAAAAATAGTATACCATGGATGGATCAAGGTTGATTCATTCCCTCTCTGATGAAACTACTGAATTCCCACATCCAAAAAATTAAAAAAAAATTATTTTTTTTCTTATGGACATTCTCTCATTACCGATGGGTGAAGCAATTATCTCTGAGTTGCTGGACATGGATCTCCACCCTCTTTGATGAAAGCGCAAAGAAGAGGGGAGAGCGTATTGCCGCCATGGGCGACTAGGCGAGAAGGTCCATTGGGGCCCAGAGATCTTTAGTGAGCTAAAATTATTATTTCTTTATTTTCCAAAAATAAAAAAAAAATTTAAAGTTTCAAGAAATGCCCTTTTTTTTTTTTTTGCAATTTCCCTTTGATTTTTATTATTGTTTAAAATTAAACAAATATCCTTTTATTAATTCTTTTATTAATTTTAATAAATTTATCTCCAATATATTACTTTCATACTCACAACAACAAGCAACAAGAATTAGATTTGTAGTATAGTGAATGAAATATTCCCAACCTGTCACTTGGGTGATTCAGGTTCGATCCCCAGGCAGCAGTATGAATTTTTTATTTATTTTCACTTCTAATTTTTTATTTATTTATTAATATTTATCCATCCTCTTTGAAGTATAATTAACTAATAAAAAGGGACAGCATTCTATGGTTTTATCCATCCATTAATTCCATCATGATACTAGGATTTTGTAAAACATTCACAAATTCATCTCCACACATTTTAAGCTTTTCATTTACCTAAAAATCAAATGCACACTCATTTCATCATCATCATCTAATGCCTTACAAAAATCAAAAGCCTTCCATTTATATTACCAAGTTTGTCATTCCATCTACATCCATAATAAACTAACCATTCAGATGGCCCAAAATGCAGACAAAGATAACATTAACACAAGAACAACAGCATCCCACTCAGGTTTACATGTATGACGAGATGCTAGAAAAGGACATGCAACAAAAAATTAGCCTATGTTGTTAGTTGTTGGATGATGTGGAATTTATGTCGAACGAGGTGCAGGAAGCTTGTAGTGCGATGTTTAGCGCTTCATAGAGCTTGATGAATTTATCATGGCTTTGCAGGAAACAATCAAACCTATGTGTCACACTTCGATGCTGAAGCAAAGGCTGCGAAATCAGAATCGCTTCATGCGCCGGAAGAGTCAAGTAGTCTTGCTCTCTGAGCATGTCCCAGAGTTCAAAGTGACTGAAAAACAAATAACTGAGTAGTTCAAAATGCATGCAATTTCCTGAATTTGACATGCACAATACCTGATCGTGAATTGAAAAATATAGAATTTGTAAGATCTTTGTGTATCAGCCATAAAGGAGCTTGCCTGATAACAATGACTAGATAACTTGAGAGCAAAAGATACATATGTTGGGTGGAAAAGGCTTACATGGAATGGAACTTGGCCCCTGTACCACTTGCAAGCTCAACTCGTGCGGCACACACTCCACCATTCCCAGGAACTCCAGTGACCAGACCTTGACAGAGTCCCTCACTAACAGATGCCAAATACTCACCAGAAGGATCCCAGCAAGACAGAATCTACATATGTTACTTGCATGTCCCTGGAAGTCAAACATAGGGACATGAGATAGCAAAATAAAGATTAAGTGGACCACTTGGAAACAATAAATAAGGTACATCCTAAAAGTGGACTTTTGGGTGCACACAGCATTACGTAGATATGTGGAGACTCATACTTCAACTTCAATTCAGAGAGACGAGATGTATTCCAAGTTTATGCTACAAGTAATAACTACCTGTAAAGAATGCAAGCAAGTCTGAGTCTCGACATCCAATATGGATACAACATTCTCCTTGGCAGCTGCAGCAAAGGTATCTTCCAACCCGTGGTTGAAATCCTCACTTTTGAGCTCCACCCACCCTATGGATAAGCAGAGAAACAATCACACAAAGCAGTAAAGGTAAAAAAGACAATCCGAGGATGTATTTAAACAATATGAAAAGCATACATAGAAGATGCAGAGACAAAAGGAAATGAGTTATCTCTTAAAATTTTGTGCATCAAAATAAAACCACCAATGATTGTATGTTTCCCCATCACTTCACCATGGAAATAAGAGGTAATACTTTTTGCATACAACTTAAAAGACTCTGAAGTGCAGTTACCATTACTAGCGGCTCCAATAGCGTGCAGACTTCACCCATCACCATCACAGGAGCATACCCGAGGTCATCTCTTTTTACTCTGGGTGGAAGTCCAAGGAGACATAACAGATGCAGAATGCCCCTATAAAAGTCCTAAAGGGAATAACTACTGGCTGCATGTGAGGAGACATCCATATAAGAAATCAATGAAAAGGTATGCAAGTACAAGCACACTGCTTAAGGACAAATGAGAGTTGATATTTATACAGTTAATTAAACATGCATGACATCAAGTCCTTAAATTCTTTTTAGAGTTATAGCCGTTACATATATAATCTGAAGAAGGCAACTCCTAAATTTGGAAATGTGTCACCAAGCAGGCCTATGGGTTTTAGAAACAGAGAGTTCTCAAAATTTGATTTAGTACAAAAACAGATGGACTAGGACCCAAAATGGAGTCAAGTATGCAGTAATTTTTGGTATTATATATGACTTTTTTATTTTAAGCTGCATTGTATGAGGTGAATTGCTGTAAACATAACACATGGAATTATCTTACATGATAAGTAGTAAACATAAATCAGCCAAAGAGATATAATCAAGGAAAAGAACAAGCAAAATCAATGTAGAGAAGAAATAGTAGCTAACATTATCAAGCATCCCAAATTAGCGCACTTGGTTTTGTCAAAGAAGATGATATTTGCCAGGCGTGGCACAATTGGGCTAGAACAGAGAACATCCCAGTGATCCAGCAAGGAGTGCTCTTCTAATGTAGATTTTGGCTTTAAGATGATGGCATACATACCACAACACCCACCTACTCTTTGCAATAATAGAGAAATCACCAGATAAGTCAAATATATTAATCCTTCATAACAAAATGTGAGTTGAATGACTTGTTGGATGTCTATCTTAGAGCTCACCTTCTTGTCACTGACCGCCAGTTAGCCAAGCAGTTTTCCATCAAGATGAAAAATGGCAACAGGTACATAAGCACTTTTACTTGTACTTGCTCTACTAAATGCGATTTCAGTAAATGAGAACCCTGATAAAACAACAAATATTGCCAAATTAAATTCCTTTTGGGATCAAGAGAAAATATAAACTTTGAATAGATTAAAAAATAATAGTAAAGCATACCTTTGCTAGCGTCCCTCAAATGACTTACTCTTTCTCGTACATCTGCATCATCATGAGACAGATATGATTCCACATTATCATCAAGAGCACCATCATCCACAAACCGATCAGTATCAGCCTGCAACTCAGTACCATAAAGAAGAATATTATAATGATCTTGAATAAAGCTTTTTAAAGTTTCCTAAATGAAAAACTTGAAAACACAAATGGTTGAGTATTAACCAACTGATTTGTCGGAGATGTCAGGGATGCATTGCCATCTGCAGATAAGACCATCAAAGGCTTCAATGGGTTACCGCTGTGCTGGAAGCTTGGAATGGATATCACATCTCCTGGAGTGTGAGTCGAGGGAGTTGAGGGTACTGATCCTGGTGAAGGGCCAGCGGTGTTTGCCGTTCCGGAACTATTAGCAGGACCTGAGGATCTAAGCAGGCTGTTTTCGATTTGCCCACCAATATTCTTTGAAACCTAATAATCGATTCAAGAGTAAGAATGAAATATAACACATTCCTAAATTGTTGAATGCACCAAGATAGAGTTTGTGTGTTTTTCTAAGACGTAAACCTGTTCGTTTCCTCTATAGGAGTTTGGCATGTTCCCTTCCATTGTTAAACTTGCAGCACTAACTTCATCTTGCTGATGTGGATTTGAATTCTGAGACAACTGATTTGAAATAGCATGTTGTTGGAAGCTGCAACTATTGACTACTGATTTGTTTGTTGTTGCTGTAACTGAGTTATTTTCTACTACACACAAACAAGAAAAAGTTAGAAGGTTCACAAAAGCATCTGCTGAAAGGAAAGATGGGGGTCTGAAGAATATGAGTATGAAAGACATACCTTAATCAGCATTTCCTTATCTGCATGGTAAAACCTGGCATGCAGTCTGCAGAGGAGATCCAACATTTGGAATGATATCACCAATAGAGCTTGTCTGTGCATCCTTCCCAAGAAAGTTGTTCCTACTGTTCAAAAGCATTCTTAATCTTCTGCTATCAAAATCTCCAGCCATTGGGGATGTTAAATTCTGCTGTGCTTGTAGCAGTAGCTGTCGCTGCTGTGGATTAAGAAACTGAATTTGATTGAATGAATGGGCAGACTGCATAAGTGCCTTCTGTTGCTGTAGTATTCCAGAACGAAACTGATCAAGCCCCTGTATTTCAGTCAAAGATAAACCAGTGATACAAAACATCAAGTTCTTCTTTTGATGTCATCAGTTATATGGCAAAAAAATTAGGATTACTTACAACATAATGTTATATTATATAGTTATATAGTAGCAAACTAACAACAAGACAACAAATTTGATATATTTATGTCTCAATAACTCCAACCATCTCTGTAAAAAGAGTTTCATAGAAAGACTCACAGTGAGAGGCCATCCTTTCAAAGTTAGATTACTACCACTTTGATTTGACCCTGCAGTCACCATAACCTCACATCAGTTTTCATTGTAATTCCATCACTTAAAGAGAATAAATTTTTCAAATAATGTTCCATCTCTCCACACTTATATGGTCAATCAAGCAGGCATAGGCATCACTGGAACAGGTATAGAGAAACATAGTAACATCAAATTGAATATAAATTTCACATTGGTCACAAGAAGAAGAATACAAGAATGTGCTGTTTAAGGGATATCAGTGTTATTACCTGATACTCCAATTAATGATCCGTCCGGACCTGAGGATCTGGTATTTAACACTGCATTAGCCTCGGTCTTAGTGTCCTGTAAAAATTTCACTTTCTTTATCACCTAAAAAGTAGAAATCACAAATGATAGTGCCTGTAAAATTAACCTGTGCAGATACGGGATATTGCTGATTCCTATTCTGAACTTGTTGTAAAGCATCAGACATAACAATGGCAGAACTTTGCAGAACTTGACTGCAAAAGAAATAAGTAATAAAACACGAGCATAACATATGACACATATGAAAAACAATAGAATCAGATGAACTAGAGACTAAATTTTGAAAATTAAACTAGTCTATGTCAATTTAGCTTAGCATGCATGCATGCCAAATCTAGATGTGCTCAAATCACTCCATAAGCTTACAGGGCCTTTAGTTTAAAAGAGAGTGGAAATTATTACAACGTCAAAAGAAAAATGGCAGAAGCACCAAAGCATTTAATTAATTGGAGCTTGTCATCAAATAAACAACTTATCCGAGCATATTAATATATGTAGGCTTATAAGTCCATGTCATTACGGCTTGAAAGGTTAAGCCATATGAGTACCCAGAAGGTTGTCCAGGTGCTGCAGCTGATTTTAACATTGAAGCCTGGCTTGGATCCAACAGTTGCCCAACATTTTCACCAAACCTTTGCTGAAAATTGAAAGTGTAAGGCATCAGTCAAATAAGTTAAATCAGTGAACATATAAAATCAAACTGTGACTACCTTCATTGATGCTTCATCCATAGAATTTCTTGGAAGCGGCAGCTTAAGTTGTTCTTCATACATCTTTGTCGCTAAAGCATTTGCAATGCCAGAGTTTTGTCGCATTAAAAGAATCAGAAATAATAGGACCATTTGCTGTGCCATTTAAAAGATTTGCAGCCACTCTTCGCTGTTGTTGCTGTTGCTGTTGCTGCTGCTGTTGCTGTTGTGCATGCTGCTGTAACAAATGTTGTTGCATTTGAATTTGCTGTTGCTGCTGTTCTTGATGCAGCTGCTGCTGCTGCCTCTGAGGCTGTGGTTGTTGTTGCTGCTGCTGCTGCTGTTCACGTGCTTTCTGTAGTTGATTCTGAATATGTGCCAAGATCATGAGTCATTTTCCACACAGCACACAACAAGCATCATAAGCAACATATACGGTCAAGCTAAAGAGTGTCAGGCCTCATAAAGCTCCTCAAAAATCCTCTAATGTTTCCAGATTTGGTTCACTAGAAATGAAGGTATGTAACCTTAAAAAACTAAAAACTTTTATGAGTAAGCAAGAAATCAAGAGTGAGTTGTTTTGTGAAGCCAGGCCTTATGAAAATGAACCAAATTTGGATTTCAAGCACTCCAAAATCATTTAGTAACCAGGAACATACATATATACAATATACAAATTCCAAAAACAGCTGATAGCAACAGATCCAAACAGCAAGCATATAGACATCACTGCAGCATTTTAAATGCACTAAAAGGATAGCCAAAAGAGAGGGTAGGCAGGATGATAATAATCAACAATGTTGTTTATGCATAAAACAAACTACTTGCCTCTATGTATGATGCAGCAGCATCAGAGTGCTTCTCATTTGTCCTCGCGAATGAAAATGTCCCAAAAGACAGACCACCATTCAAAGAGAAACCCACCAGGGGCATCAATTGCTGGAAAGAAGACAATGTTGCAGCATTTAGAACACAAACCAAAACCCAAAAATAATATAAAAGAACTCACATCAACCATATATTTGTAACTCACCAACAGGATCTGAAGATACCTTCCCTTCAGCTTGAAAGGCCTTAGCAGATGCTTGCAAATTCCTCTTCACTAAATAGTCATAAATATAGACATCCAACCTGTAACATTATGTTTTAGAAAACAGTACTCAAAATATTAACCAGAATTCTATGATTTCTTGAAAACAGGGTGTCAAGACAGCAAATGAACAAATGGAAAGAATCATCAATGAAAATGAACAAACAGTGTTAAAAAAACAAAAAACAAAAACAAATCTGCAAAAAAAACTACAACCAGAAGCTCAGAGAACAAAACATCAACGAGGACAAGATACAAAACTTAACCCCCACAAAAAGCTCCCATAAGAGCAACAAAACCATACAAAGAAAGTAAAAATCTACTGAGGAAACTAAACTAGCAAAGTAAACACATAACTACCCCAAATGAACACATACACTGAAACTTGTCATTAAAGATAATTTTTGTGATCTTAATAATAAAAAAAAAACAAATTAAAGATAACACACGGAAAGAAAGTATAAAGCTTGACAGCAGGAAGACTGAGTTGACAGCATTCTTCCTTTGCCTATCCTATCAAAAACACATTTTTCAGCAAGAACATCTCTCTCTCTCTCTCTCTCTCTCTCTCTCTCTCTCTCTCTCTCTCTCTCTCTCTCTGTGTGTGTGTCTCTCTGTATATATATATATACAAATAAAAACTAAAAAGTAGAGCATCATACTCAAAATCCCACACAAAACCATTCCAAGGGATCAACAAATATCAAAAACTCACAAGGTAAATCATTCAACAAGCCACAAAACCCAACAAAACATTAACAAAAGCTCAAAAAACTGGAAACTTTTTAAGGAAGAACGCAAGCAAAAACTCACATTTTGTCCGCGTCCCAATTGGTCTGCGCCATGATTACTCGAAATGCTTCAACCCCAACAATAACAAACTCCACTGAAATCACACACTTCAATCAGATGCCACTCCTCTCCCCATCGAAATCCCTCTCCATCTCACAAACTCAGAAGCCTCGCAGATTAAAAGTGCCTCCTTTGAAGTAGTCTGTCCGTCTTCAATGGACAAGCCAAAAGGAAACGGCGAGCGAGGGAATTAAAGTTTACTTAAAAAGTGAATAAATGTATTTATTGAAGAGCGTAATGCACCCTAAAATCTGACCATATTTTCTGACCACTCGATCAATCAGTGGATTTGGGACCGAGGGAAGTGCCAGCTATGACTGTCACATATAAAGGTTTAAAACTCGGGTTTATTTTATTCAACACTTTGTTAAATGCTGACCGTTTGATCAGTGTACCTTTTCAGCTTTTTCAGATCCTAAGCATGTCTCGGGATTTGCTCTAAGATCCACCGAATGAACGGTCAGGATTTGTGCCTTTTTCGAATCGAAGTTTGATCTCCCGGAAACGCCCCTAGTCTTACTCAAAATATCCGAAATATCCCTGTTTAATTGACGAGAATTACCCTGAAGCTTGTGCTTCACGTTTCAGTTTGGACAAGGGTGATATCGTCATTTCGACACAGAGATAGTACCCATAAAACCCGCAGAAAAAGACAGCGAAGGATTGGATGATGATCGGACGCATGACGTGTCGATGGACGGTCTAGATTTCCTGACTTGATTAGTGCGCGGATCCCGAGGAAATATAATTATTCATATAATAAGGTTTTCCTTTTGCTAATAAACAACTAAAAATTTTCTACATTAAAACACTTCTTTAGTTTATTCTCAATATACATTCAATTTCAGCAATCTGAATTATTATTTCCAGAATTCAGATTATTATGGTACACTGTTGTTGCAAGATTGGAAGGATGAGAAACAGCAAAGATTCAGCAATGGCAGCCACAAGAAATCCCAAGGAATTTGAGGCACAGATACAATACATTTGGGTGGACTGTGTTTAGCTCAAATGGAAGAGTACAACATCTTTGTTTCACTCTTTGAAATCATCCTTATCGCCTGCGGGGATTGGTTTGTTCCTCCAAAACACGGCGAGAGCACTGCCACCAAGCTGTCGAAAAGGAAGCATGAGTTTTAATACAGTGAGAGCGATGTGTTTGTTTGACCGATGAATAAGATTTATCTGTCGTCGTTTTACTGATGTGTAATGAGTGGGTGAGACTTACTGCCATGCAAACTACGCTCACGGCGGAAGGAACTGCAACAAGAGGATTGGTGAAGTGTTTCTGGGCGAGTAGGAATCCGAGCGCAGAGCTCTGTGAAGGAAATGAAAGAAAAGATAAGTTTATCATCATGCACAGTTCAAGCTGAATGAGAAATACAAACTTGAATTCTTACCTGCATCCCACATTCTATAGAAATAGTGCGAGATGTTGATTCACCAAATGATGATAATCTTGAAAACCAATAGCCAAGAGCAAATGCGGCAATATGTAGGAGGGTGACAGGTATAATCAGTTGCGTCCCTTGAGACTTCAAAACTTCTGAAACTTGGCCGATCTAGCCAGATCGAAAATCATTAAAACAAATTTGATTCCCTTTATGAGTATCCACATAAACATAGAGCAAAATATTCATTCACTAGACTAGCATCGGTAATCAGAAGATGCTTTCAAGATTTGATTACTAGCATAATATCATGTCAGCAAGACAATGTTATAAAACTAAATTCTTGGTTTAAGCACTTACAGGGCTTGCACAAAGCAGTGTGGTGAGTATAACACCAATCAATGGTGTTAAAGTGATTATTCTCTCTGTAAACTTTGGGAAATATTCATGTGCCAGCACTGTGAAAAGAGCACAAAGCATTTTATGTCAAACTTTCAGATCAGGCTAGTATGATACTATGATATCTTTTGTGTGGTAGAACATTAAAGAACAATTCTCAGTTACCTCCAACAATCGTTGGCACCAAAACCACTTGGAAAGTACTGATTGCCAAACCCTGAATAAGGTATATTCAGTTACACATTTAGAGTTACATTGAATGATATATTGGAATGATATATTAGAACTCAAATCAACAGCTATTCCTTGGATTTAATGTACTACAAAGTTCCAAACTAAAAGACAGTCACAAAATGTGATATGTCCATCTAAAATACCGCTGCATCTACGGGAACAAGTTGTCCAGCCAGGAGCTTAGTAAGTAGTGGAGTCATGACAATAGCACCAATTGTTGAACAACTGGAAGATTACAAAATTAAAGTGGTTTAAATATTTAAGAAATCTCAATTCAATGCTCAAGAATATTGAGGTAAAAATAATTGAGGCTTAAATAAAGTTGCTATCAGCATGAATTTCACACAAAAACAACATAGTCTCCATCCATTTTGATTATTTAAGTTGCAAATCTGAATTAGGATGACCAAATTAAGTTACTGTTACCATATAAAATCAAGACCCTGAGTTCTTTTAGCTAAGTCATATTTTTCGCATGGTTGAATAAATGAGTTTAAGGAATGCAAAGCCACAGAATCTCTTTTGAACATGTTGTAAGTTAACTTGGGGCCATGGATGGAACAGAAGAACACCCAAAAGACCAGTTGGAACTAAAAGTCATAAGAGGTGGTACAAATTTCTCCTTCAAAATTGGAGCAGTTATTTTGGTCGTAACACCATACTAACAAGTCTGAATTCATAAAGCTATAGTTCATACTCATCAATGTTGAGCATACAACATTTTGTCATTTTACTAAACAAAAAAAGACAAAGGAACAGAGATAAGCTACAATTCAACCCTGTTAAATGGTTTCTGGTTCATTCAATGTAGATTTGTAAAATTCAAGAAACCCACATAAAGGTAGTTATCAAGTAACTGTTTTTTACAGCTCAAAAAGAAATATTTCTTGAATATAGAAGAAACCTGATAGTTGAATGTAGGGATTAGTCCGCAAGAAAGACTTACGTTGTCATGAGAACTGAAAGTGCCACATTTCCTTTTGATATATAAGTTGCAACATTAGAGGCCTGACCTCCAGGACAGCAGGATACCAAAATAAGACCAGTAGCAAGAGGCAGCAGACAAAGCGCAAAGTCTGCCAATGAGATTTATCTCAGTAAAAGGATTAAAAGCTTGACTCAATACTAAGAGTTGGGATATCTGATATATGCTAGTGTTGCAAAGCCATTGACAAAGCAACTTTTCGCAAGTCGTAGAAATTTATGATGTTCAAACTTCAACAATGAGTTAATGTATGTCAAAGTAGAGTCCTTAGATATACTGCACAAAAAAATAAATAAATAAATAAATAAATAGCCTTTTTAGATATTCCCCTCTGATGGAGAAGCTAACAATTGCTTGAGACTGTGTCAGTCACCAACTGAATTAGATCAGACTCATCCAGTCAAACAATTTCTGTCAGCACTTTTATGATTGTGTAAAAAAGATCTATTGCTCTACCTGTTTGAAAAGGACACTAATGAAATCTAGAGTGCAATAAGATAGATCAACAATACCATTGCGATAACAAACCCTAACAAGGGTTTAATTATGTACTGGGCTAGAAATCCTACACCGACCTGTGTACAAGAGTAAAGGTTTATTAGTCATTCCAAAATGTACATGCATGCAGGTTAGCTATGCAGGACAACAACAGGTGCAGCAACTTACAGTCCATGGATTTCGCATACATCTCCTGAAATCTTCAAATGTCAACGTAAGGCCCATGGAGAGCATCAGGAAACCCAATCCAACAGTGAAAAGGTCTGTTTCCAACCAAGTAACCTGTGAAGTGAGTGGCCCATGATTTGGTATGCCAAAAGACAGATTTTTGAATTATCACAACCTAAAAAGATGAGGCTTATCAAAAATGTTTCAGTGAAGGGAATGAAATTACCGAGATGGTTTTATTAATATGCCAATAACTGTCCCTAGTATCACCTGTGAAAACATATAACCAACTGTTTCTGAGATTCTTTCAACTTATTCTTATCCTATGATTTATTGAGTTACCAGAGAGACTCACTGGTTTAACATACCCAAACAGGGAAGAGTGTGGTAAGCAGTTCAACAATTCTCTCATATTTGCTCATTTCATGAGAAGTGCCGCTCGGAAAATTTGCTTCAGCTTTGCACAAAACTTGCCGATTCCTACAAAAATGGAGACCAAATAGGCAATAATTCGAAATAGTACCACACCCTCAAAACGAGAGACCAACAATAATGAGGACATTAGATGCTTGACATAAAGGCCAAGAGAAAAGCTTATGCACCACCTAGCTAATCACAATCAAAATGAGCTTTTTCTTAGTTCAACTCAATATTCTTCTTTTGTTTGCCAAACACTTCACTTCTGCATGTGATTACAAATCAAATCAAGTTTCCAACTTCCTTTTTGGCATTTCACTAAAAAGTGCCTCAGATACAATTACAATAAAGTTTCATCATTCCATCTCGAAGCTAATGAACTAAAGCATGATTGATTGCCTAATGCTTGCTCAATTTAATTATGAAAAATCACAACAAAAAACAACTAAAACAATAAGAAAATGATCCCTAGCTCACCTCAAAACTGGCACAATGGGCAAAACCCTGGAAACAATAGAAGCACAATGACATCTCCCTTGAGCTGACACTGAAAGCTCACTTCCCACACCTGCTTTTTCCCAACCAGACACTCAAATCAGCCAGAAAACATCATTTTCACACAAGAACAACACAAACACCATTATAAAAACAAAACAAGATATCAAAACAAGTGAAACGGAAAAAGACAAAGACAAGCAATAACCAATCAGGGTTTGGAGCCTCGTTGCCGAAGCGTTTGGTCCACGAGCGAAGAATCCATTGGAAGGCAGCAACCTGACGTCCTTGTGCAGCAACCTGGACATTGATGCCATGGAGGAAGCCATGAAAACTATTTCAAAAGGAGCGAAATTTGGAAGAGAGAGAGAGAGATTGGCTGACAAAAAGGAGGAGCTTTCTATCTGGAACGCGGATGCGGAGTTTATCTGAACGGATTCGGATCTTGGTGGGTTCGGGCCCCACCCGATAGATTGAAAAGAGACCGTTTGCTGACATTTTTGCAAAGAGGTCCAACTCCAATTATGTTATTTGTTTTTGGCCCTTGTCCCGTGATTTTCACATAATATATTAACAGAAAATGAAGAGTAATGATCTCATTGTATGGGATTATCCATAAAACCGAGCCATGAAATCATCACAGCCACAAAGGGTGTCTCGAGATGTGTGGTACACATTTCACATCTTAAGTAGGGATAGCGATGGGCGGCGGGCAGGGCCTCTACCACCACCAACCCAATAGTGGTAAGCGAGGCTGGGCGGGCACCCTCGAGAAGAAGCGATGCACCAATAATGCATTTAGGCCATAGAATGAAGAGAAATTCTGGAATTAAACTCAAATAAAATAAACTTAAGCTGTAATGTAAAAGCGTTTTGATATACAAACTTGAGAGAAGGGTGCAGGAAAGCGGCAGCCTAAATTTCAAAGACTTCAAACAAAACTTCATTATAAACCCTAAAACTATATAATCTAATATATATATAAGGGTATTTTTGTATTTTAGCGGTAGGTAGGCGGATTTTAAAGGACCTTTACCACGCCCGCCCGCCATATTTTTCATGACGGACGGATCAGCCTAAAACAACGGATCGGGTCGGGGGTTGCCATCCCTAATCTTAAGGCACCCTTTGTGGCTTCGATGTTCCCATGACCCGGTTCTATGGATTATCACATGGAACTCAGTCCTTCATAGGATCATTTCTTGAAACGGAAAAATTACTAAAAAAAAGTTTACTAATATACCGTCTTAATGGGTTTTTACTGAAATACCCTTGTAAAAGTTCTGAATTGCTTAAATACTTTTGAACAAGTTAATGGCAATTTAATCATTTTTTAACTATGATTAGGTTTTACCGATAGTTAAGTTTGACCAATGACAGTGGTATATAAGTAAAATGACTCACTTTGACTAATTCACTACATTAAAATACAGGAACCTGTAATTCATTCTCGTTCAACAGTTCTATATATATATTATATATACATGATACATGGATATGACTAAAGAAAGCAAGAAAAAGAATCAAACACGCTTGTTCTTATTTGAGAACTTGAAGACCATATATCAAGAAGCATAGAAATTACATATAAAATCGTATGAACTACAAAACAATATGCACACACTGTTTAAGTACTAAAGTTTTTCATAAATCAGTTGAGGGAAGAGTTTCTTGATTGTTCCCGTCGAACTTGTTATCGTTTCTGGAAGTTGAAGACCTTGATGGCGAAGGCAAAGACGAAGGCAAAGAGCACGGTGAAGCCAATGACTGCTATGGCGCACACCCCCAAGAAGTCGTGTTTGAATCCAAAGTAACTTCTCACAAACTGCTTCACACTAACACCCGACTCCATTTCCGTCTCCAAATCTCCAAACTGTGAAGCTACAAGTCCATACAAAGTCCACGCAACGGGACAGGCCCAAACATACCATCTCCACCAGATAGGAATTTTCTGTAACATTCATGGATGTAGCATTAATGAGAGACTAACTCATTGTGGTTATCAAAATCAACAAGATAAGTAGAGGAAGAACTTACAGGTCGAGGGATAAGATACCCGGCAAAGACATTCCAGACAAAGTAGAATGCAGTTGAGACAATGGCAGCAATGTCGCTGTTCGGTGTCATGGCAACTGCCATCATTCCGTAGAATGTGAAGTACAAGAATGTGAAGAACATGAAGAACAGATACCAAAAGAATTTTACAACTGTCCATTCAAAATTGATCAGGGTGTAAACAACAAGGCCGTAGATTGCAGCCTGAAGGAAAATGTGCGGGATCTCAATCAGGACCTGCAGACATAGTATAGACAGGGTATGAGGATTCCGATATTATCATTGTAGGTCAGTTACATGGGAGTGTGTTGTGTGAACGAATTATTACCTGTGCGAATGCATATGGTAGAGGGGAATACATTCCAGCAGCCTTCTCTCGGTAGAAAACAGTTCGTTCGACGTCTACAATTGGTTGTACTGTCTGACCATTCTGGACTCCAATGAAAAGAGCAGCAGCATAAATGGAACCCAAGGAATTGAACAGGTCCTGCTCGTTCTCCCTGATTATCACAAACATTGCAAATGCTGTCAGGAACTAGAATCTCAGCTTGCAGAGTGTAGTTGTTCGATAAAGCCAGCAAATTTTAACTTACACTTTCCGGCCAAGCCTCCAAAAGATTGTACCAAATATGAAAGCTATGACAGTGGTGAAGAAAACCCGGGTGGCGGTGTATGAAGGGTTACGCCAGTATGACCAGTGCTGCTTCCAGAGGCAAGCCATGCACTGTGTGAAGAAGGATTGTGAGAACTCGGAAGGGAAGTAAAGGTCCTTGGAACCTGGGGGAGGAGCACTTAGCTCACTGATCAAAGCTTTGTTTCTCCTGCAATGACATTACAACCAATAAGTAACTAATAAAACTGCTTATTGATTCTCAATAACTTGCTTCCAGGCACACACAGTGAGAATTTTGTGTAAGCATATTGTGTTCCTACCTGTATAGATCGGAATTCTTGTATAACTCAGCAAAGTTGACACGAGAACTTCTTCTTGTGCTAGGGAAGTCACCTCCAACATCCATGTTGCAGGATTATATCCATCTTTGATCTTCCTAACTCCGTTAATTCCCTGGATGAAAATAAAATCACGAGTGATTATTAGTTTACAAGCTTACAAAGAGTTGGCGAAAGAGATGTGTGACTGTGACTAGGATCTGACCTCAAAGTACTTGATCAGATGGGACGAATTCCGGCCAAGTGGTCCGACATAAATTTCCTCTCCACCACGCTTCATGAGGAAGAGCTGCAATTATATAGAAAGGAAGGAAGAAATGAGTACAATTCATCTATGCAAACACATGAGGAACTCAGAAGTTAAAATGCTGTTCATTTGTTGCATGGCATGAAACCAACCTCATCAAAAGCTTCGAAGATGTCTATGCTGGGTTGGTGAATTGTGCAGACCACGGTCCTTCCGGTGTCCACTGTGTTCCTCACTGTCCTCATGACAATTGCAGCAGCTCTGGCATCAAGTCCGGAGGTAGGTTCATCCATGAATATTATGGAGGGGTTGGCAACAAGCTCAACTGCAATGGTGAGTCTCTTCCTTTGCTCTGTCGAGAGACCATTCACACCAGGCAACCCAACAAGTGCCCCTCTAAGCGAGGTCAGCTCTACTAGGTCCATAACCTCCTCAATAAACATCTGAATACATGAAACTCAACAAGTTAGAATGGACTATAGAAACATATATAGAGAACAAGGAAAATGTGGGAGAACTGTACTTCAGACAGACCTTTCTTGCTTTCTCGCCGACTTCAGCAGGTAAGCGAAGCCATGCAGAGAATAGAAGAGACTCATAGATTGTGACATGGGGAGAGTGAATGTCGCTTTGTTCACAATAGCCTGAGACGCTGAGCAAATGTTTCTTGTTTCTTGGGGTAACGGATATGTTAATGTCTCCATCAATGTATCCTCGGTCTTTCTCCCAGCCAAGACATCCATTAGAGTTGTCTTATCAGCTCCACTAACTCCCATGAGTGCAGTAAGAACTCCAGGCCTGAAAGCTCCACTCACACTCTTCAGAAGCACCAATCTATCCTCAGTAACACCTTGCTCTTTCATTTCCTGCAGATAAAAAGTTCCAATATGGAAGAAAAAGTTAGATTTGTTACTAGACATGGAGATGTCAGGGTTCAGCATTTGAAGTATAGTACCCGATGGCATGTCTACAGAGTATCTTATGTTATCAAAGGTGATTGAAAGAGGAGCAAATGGGAGCACCATTCCCTCTGCCTTCCAGATCCTGCTTGTCTGATTTCACCACCACCTCCTGCAATTGATATAAACAGAAGGATTTAATCATCTTCAAACATCATTCTTGTTTACCAAAGCAGTAACCAAACTGTTATAAGACACTGACCTGAGGATGTCATTGGTCTAGCGGAATCAGTTCCTGCAGGCAATAACTTCGACACTTTCTCCTGTTCTGTTTGCATGTTTCTCCCTCAACTCCTCTTCAGACACTGTTGCCTGACCCTGGCCAAGTGCTGCAACAATGGAATTTGCATATTAATACTGCAAGACTTCAACTGTGAACTATGAAGTAGTATTTCATTCAAAGTTTGCATACTTACGGTCAAGCCAGTCGAGGAATAATATGAAAAAGACATTGAATATCATGACATATGCGATCAATCCCAACACACCATACCAATACCAGTTCTTGTCAACAAATACCCCACGAAACTTAAGGATTTGGACACCCAAGGTATCATTGCTTGCAGTCGCATTCACAACCTGCATAGAGTAATATGTTAGATAGCCCCTCTGAGAAGTGCCAATTAATTATCCTCAAATCAAGATTGATATTTGCTCACCTTGCTCCAACTATGTCCAAGGAATTCATTCACTGCAACTGCATTATGCGCATACATTAAGGGAGAGACCCAGTAACCCCAGATCCACCAACTCCTGATTTTTCTGCATGAAAGATATGCTTCACTTGTGAGTTAAACAGATTTTATCCCTTTTAGTTGACATTATATGACACAAAGGATCTTTGTTCTTTATACCAGCGTGATATGAGGAAGCCACCAAGAACCAAGAGCACAAGCTGTGCAAAGGAGCCAAATGTATCTGCAACAACCATCTCCCTTCCAACTGCAGCAAGAAGCGGAAAAGCCCGGCGCCATCTGACTAACCAGCACAAGCAGCAAGTAGTGGCGGAAGAACCTGCATGAAGATGATGCTGTCTGTGAGTTTATGGCCAGATAAAGAAGATGAGAATTTGATTTGCTCAAACAGTCTTACCTTTCAATATTTGGATCGAAGCCGATGACATAATAAGTGAGGACTATCCAGACCGCACATTCGAGAAAGGATATTGGTATTTTGAGAATCCATGTTGGCAATCCATAGGCCCATGATGGATAAAAGCGGAGGTCTCTCTGTTTGTAGAATACAGGGAGCTTTGCTACACTCATAGCAAGCTCAGCAAATCCATTGAAAAGATGTGTGACCAACCCAATAAACATAGCGCCTAAGTAGATAACTCCATCCTCCACCGTGTCATGGTGCATTTTTGTTCTTAGGAAGACAGTCATCGCAATCGCTCCAAGGATAATAAGCTGATAGGAACACAACACACATACAAAGAGAACCAAGTTAGCATTTTTATTCTTTGCATCGTAAATGTTCAAAATTCAAGAACTGTATTAGGACTTGTTCCAACTTACCTGGGCTATCTTGAAGATGTAAACAAAGGAGTTTCTCTTCATCAGCAACCATTCCCTCGATATGTTGGTCTTCAGTAATTCCATCTTGCCGATGCCAAAGTCAGATGTTGTCAGAGCTGCAGGATGGTTCCTACTCCTGTCAAATGGAGTGGCAAGCTCATCTGCCAGCTTCCGACCCACATGGAATGACTGAAAAGCTTCAGAAAACTCGTTGACGGAAACATAAGAATATGGTTCATTTTTGCGTGCCCAGTATTGGTGTTGGTCCTTCCTTGATGTCACCTTTAGAAACATATAGAAAACAATGTTGGCTCATTTGCAAACAGGAAAGAACCAAAACATAATCTGATAGTGCAACTTACCTCTTGGAGGAAGTCAGCAACGCCCTTCCTCTCGGGGCATTTGAAACCCATGGATTCGAAGAATTCAAGAACATTCTCCCTAGGACCCTGATACACAACTTGCCCGTCAGAGAGGAGAATAATGTCATCAAAGAGATCATATGTCTCCGGGGCAGGCTGAAGCAATGCAATGACTGCAGTGCCACCAAGGATGTGAACTGACTGCCTGAGAGAGTTGACAATCTGGTAGGTTGTGGAGCTGTCCAGACCGGTGGATATTTCATCCATGAAAAGAGCCTTTGCTGGCCCAACAAGCATCTCACCTGAACAATAAGGAGATCACAAAAGAGAACCTCTAAGGATCATTTCAACAACAGAATGGATCAAAGCTAAATTTGAATAGCCATAGGCTTGTATTTCTATCATCAGAGTATAGATTTACCTGTCGTGACACGCTTCTTTTGTCCTCCTGAAATACCCCTTATCATTGCATCTCCCACCATGGTATCAGCACATATGTCCAGGCCTAAAATCTGTGAGGAGGCAAAGAATTTGAATTCAGTTTCTATCTCTTCGATATCGTTATATATCTAACTTTAAGTCTTCTACATGAAATTCAGTAATTCACCTTCAGAATGTAATCAGTAACAACTGTCTCCTGTCCTTCAACAGAAATAGCCTGTATGATACAACACAGAATTATATATCAAGTTTCAATCAATAACATTCATTTCAAATCAAGTTTACTCATTAGACTCTATCGAAGAGAGAGTTTTCGGTTCTTGTTCTCACCTTCATGTAGACATCAATGTCAGGATCTGGCTTGATGTTTGCTTCCTTTTCCCTTCTTGATAGCTCAGTCAACATCTCTGTGAATCAATACAAACAAACCAAACATGAGAATTCCTGATCTATCGACTTTAATTCAACAAAGAAGTCAAATATAATCTCATTTATGATTTACCGTATCGAGTTCCCACTCCTTGGCATCTTGCAGAGAAAGTCAAGGTTTCCCTCACCGTCATCTCTCCAATATGAAGATCATTCTGGCCAATATAAGCAGAAGTCCTCTGAGGGACAAATTCCTCCATGCCATGGCCATTGTAAGTCACTCTCCCAGATACCTTGAGAGATGAATCAAGCTTCCCAGCCAGAGCCAAGAGCAGGGAAGTCTTCCCAGATCCAGGAGGACCTAAAAGCAATGTCATTCTGCAAAATGTAGAAGAACCCTAAAATCAGAACCAAAAAGTCAAAATACAAGTTGACCATTTCCAGATCTCCTCTCCCCTTACCTGCAAGGCTTGATTATCCCAGTAATATCATGGAGGATTGAGATTGGCCTCTTCCCACTTGGTACAATGTGAAGGGAACTCAGAAGTGCCTGAGAAACAAAAGAACATAATTGAGACACAAAGAACCCTAGAATCAAATCAAAGCAAATCAACCTTCAAGGGAAGATAAGAATACCAAGATTTTATTAACAAAAAAGTTGGTGAAAGTGGGCAGCCCCCGGTTCCCCACATAAGCTTCAGCATCGATCTTCAGATTCTCAAATCTAACTTCAATTGTGGGATTATCAATCCCAACACTGAAAACAAACAAACAAACAAACAAACAAAAATCTCAACACCAAAAATCAGAAGAGAAATCAAGAGAAAAAGACCAAGACCAAAACTCACCGTTCCATTCGATTCCTGAGCTTAAGAAGAAACCTCTCGTTGTCCTCCTCGGCAGTTCTAACCAATCTCTCAAGTAAATTCTTCCGTTCCTGAAACCCTAGCCCCTCAATATCAATCTCCTGAGGTCCACCCGGAGTTCCGGCGATAATCCCTCTCCTCATCCTGTCATAAGTCGGCAACCTCTCAAGCGCCGCCCATTTCAGCGCCTCCTCATCGTCTTCCTCCCTCCCAGACCTCCCAAAAACCTCACTCGCCGACGAAGCCCTCCACGACGACACACTCCGCCGCATACTCCCCCTAAAACTCCCCATCCTATAGCTCTCCATCCCAAAGACTTCTCTTTTCCCCCAAAGCTCAAATCTTTCTCCTCAAAACCCTAAATTTCCGCCAGTATTTCAATCAAAAACCATAAATTTCTGCAAGTTCTCCGCCTCTTGGGTCCTGGTCCAGAGTGGATAGGCAGGCGGATTGAGTGGAGGCGGCGATGAAGAAAATGGACTTTGGAGAAGGATTTATATATAATCAAAGAAGGAAAGAGTCATCAACGAAATGGGCTCCATTGCATTCATTCTCCAATTTCTCAGTTCTCACTACTTTGATCCAAAGTATCAAACTTCGCGGGAAGCTTCATTCCATCGTTTCGTTAGCTTACTTTGTTGACCGTTGGAGAAGCGTTGAATTTTCCACGCGACGACCAAGTGTCAAGTCAAACTTCCGTGGTTGCTTCTTTGACGAAAATACCCCTTCTCGAATGTGGCCTGATTAGCCGTGCAGATAGAGTCTGGTTAGATTACGTGTAAGAATTCTATTGGTCTCTTTTGATGTTTCGTGTTTTGGAGTGTTCTCTAGGAACGCTGACGACGTCGGCTTGTGAGGTGAGCTTATCATTCGATTTGATTGAACATTATTTTTGGTATGATTTTTTATAAAAATTATTTATGGAAATTTTTTATAAAAAATAATTAAAATTCCTCAAGTATGAAATTATTTATAGATCCCCACATCAAGCTTCCTCCTAGACTGCTTCAAAACATATATACAACACTAAATAATAAACAAAACCCTTGGAAAATTTACGCTTCGGATATCAGTGCTATCCCAACCAATTTCCCCATAAAAAGTTTTTCCCCACAAAAACATTTAACTACGCATTTAAAAAATATAACCCACCCAATACAATGATAGACACACATCACTATCTTATCATTAATACTTTTAGCTTTAAAAATTCCCTCTAAAAAACTGAAAAATTTTCAAAACTTATTCCTATCCTCGGGGAAGCGGGGATTATCCCTAACTAAACGCGAGTCTTAAGAATCCTAAATGCAATTAAGTGTGATTATTCTGAATGCAATTTTAATTCAATAATGCACTATTTAAACAAATTTAATTACTTTGAGTTGTTTTTCTTTTTCTTAAAATTAGTAATAAATAAATAAATAGTATTTTTGTGAGGGGCCACCCACCATGTGCCGTTTATCACCCGGCATTAAAAATGTAGAAATTTGTATATATTTTAAAAAAAAATTGAATTATAGAACAACTTGAAGTCTTGAACTTGAAGATAAGGATTTTTATTTATTATTTTATTATTTTTACATTTGATGCTTTGCATTGTTGGTTGATAGCTGTCTATTGTGTCACGAGGTTGGCTGTCTATTTAATGTAGAAATAATGGTGCACTTATTAATGATGCCTTGATTTATTTTTCTGTACTCATACTATTATTATAAATGAATAGATATTTTAGGTTCATCTTTTACTTTTAATTTTAATATTAATATTATTTGCTTTTAATGTAGACCTTGTATCTAGCCAAATCAGCTTATCTTCTATGTTTGTAGACCAATGATAATTTCAAGTGTTTTTTTTTTCTTTTTGATAATTATAGATAAGTGATCAGAAGTATATTACATTATAAAGAACAACAGTGTAACTTTCAACCTCTTTTTATGAGCGAAAATTGGCTAGTCAATTTATTTTTTTATTTGGATGAAAGTAATAAACACTCTTTAAAGAAAATCAAGGATAGATAACAAGTATAGAACTTATATCTTATAAGAGAAGTGATTTGATCTCGAAATCTGTCTACAAAAATCGAGCCCCACCTCTTAACAAGGAACCGATACTAATAGATGATTATGGCCGTTGATGCCTAGCCAATGATTAATTTTAAATGATTTTATGTTTATCAAAATAGTAGTATTATGTATGGTAGGTAGTATACTATTAAATGTTTATTTGATTGAAAGGAAAGTGTGTGGTGTCGCTGTTGGTTGTTGAAATATCTTTAGCGTTTTGGATATATTAGTATAGTTTCATTTTTGTTTATATATATATATATATATATACATTTTTTTCCTTGTTTTATTCAAAGTTGATGAATCAGTGGATTATTTGTAAATTTTAAAACAAATAATTACATTTAGTGATAATTACCAAGTATATTAAGCTAATACCACTTAGGTCACTCCTCAAGAAAAACCTATCTTTTACCATATACAAGTTACCGAAGAGGATAAATCAAAATTTTGACTAGTTGACTAGGGTCTCCTGTGATCCTTGAAGAAATGCTATTTCGAATAATGAAATCTAATGAAATCATGACACGAAACCATTGGATGTGTTATGGAGATATAGGATTGCTCCAGCTTCTATCTAATTTATTATTTTTTGTTTTAGACAGTAGGAAATTACATTTACATGACTCTATGTAGTGAAACCATTTATTAAAAAAAACAAAATATGGTACTCAATGTCCAAGGTGTTTATCATTCCCACCACTGAAAGAGTCCTAGATAAATTAATCACATTTGCGGCATTTTATTGCAACATAGAGTGGTGGGAAGGTTGAACAACCTTTAAAAAATAATATTTGAACATGTCCTTCATATAACCACTAAACGTGGAAAAAACTATGGCCTTTGAAGGCCATGGCACCTTGATTTGCGTTCTTTTCAAATCATGCAATAAATTAATTAGATGAGATAATAATGATAAAACCAAGGGATTAGAATATTATCTGGTGGCCAATTATTCAATACTTGTGGAATTCTTTTGCATTGGATTTTATCCTTAGTTTATACTTGTGGATGGGTGCATTTTAATTGTTGCCCTTTATATTCTTATTTTTAGAATTACTTGTGATATTTTAATTTAATTTATTTAATTATTAATTTATATTTTAAAAAATTGTAATATGAGAAATAAGTTAATCTAAACTCATAATATTAAAATATTTTTAATTATATAATTTTAATTAATCATATTGGTTAAATTATTTTAATGTATTTGGTTTTATATAAATCTACCCACACATAAGACTGAACTCAATATACAAAAATCTTCCGATGCAAATTTTTATTATGAATCTACAACAACTGGATGAACCTTAGTAGCTCATTGATTTCATGAAATTAAAATCATGTAGGCATGTTAAGGTGTATTGCATAATAAATTTAAGGGTAAATTTTAAAAAAAATCCATGTGGTTCTACATATTTGTATAATAGGGAAAGTGTTTTTTTTTTTTGAAAAAAATCTTATGGTTTCTCAAGTTAAAAAAAAAAAAAGGAAAAACCGTTAACTCCCACTAACGGTATTAAGTTGATAAGGGTATTTTCGTCAAAATTTATAAAATAAATATAAAAAATTATATGAAAATTACCCTAAATTAGTTTTTTTTTCTTTCAAATCTCCATTGATTTTAGAGATCAAAATAAAAAAAATGGACAAAAATGCCCCTGCCAACTAAGCAATTAACACTGTTAATAGGAGTTAACGGTTTTTCCTTTTTTTGTTAACCAAAGAAACCACAAGATTTTTTTTGAAAAAAAAAACATTTTCCCTATTATGCTAATATGTGAAACCACATGGATCTTTTTAAAAAAATTTACCCTAAATTTAATAGATAATTAAATTTATTGATTAGAAATAGTCTTTCTACAATTTAAGCTGGATTTTTTGAGGGGTTTTGTTTATTATTTGGTGTTGTGTGTATGTTTGACTTTAAAGTCCCTAAAAACAGTGCTAGGGACCTATAGATAATTTTCCCTAAATTTAATATTATCTATTAACTTATATATATATATATATATATATATAGTCAAATTTATTACTTTAACCTTAAAATTTTGTTATTATTAGTTTAAATGGTCAAATGCAATTGAATTTATTACTTTGCACTTAAGCTTGACGTGTTACTTTATTTGTGGAATGGTTTTTGTCCAATCATGTTTAAAATCATCTTCAATGGTCTTCCAAAGACTCTGCCTTCTAGAATTAAGACCGCATGAAGATAAACCCTAAATTATTATTATTTAAATTAACATTTACTAAACACTAATCCTCCTCGTGGCTTTGAATCAACCCAAGTTCTGTTGTGCCCCCGGAACAAGTCTACCTTATCCTAGTCTTCAGAAACGACACAGACCCAGACTGGAAGTCTGGAAGTCAAACTCCAGAGAGACTGGAAACTACCAAGTCTACCAACCAATAATGACCACACACGTGTATTCCCGACAATACACGCAATCTATTTGACCTCAAAAAAAATCTGAACACTAATCTCGAGGCAAATACTATCCAACGGTTTAGTCTACTCAATTAACTATCAGGTGTACGAGAGCATGAGGCAAGTCATGCTAAGCTGTAAAACTCGACTGTGCGGGCAGAGTGATCGAGCTAATTTCATGATTGGGATAATTTTGGGTATAATTTGATTTTTGATTATAAGTTTGACTAAAGATTTCAAAATCGCGTGTTTGATACTAATTTGAAAAACTCGTTTCAACGAGTACCACATGGTCCCCTAGCTCCTTTTTGGCTTTAATTAATTTTTATTTTTAGATTTTTTATACTATTTTTAGTAATATATCATCGGTCAAAGTAGAGCATGATTTGATTATGATTTGGTATGGATTTTTGGTTGGTTATTTGGCTTGTTTTGAATTTCAAATTTAAATAATTTTAAATTTTTATTATTTTTAACAAAAATTTTGAAATAGTAAGATTTTGGAGTTTTAAATTATTTAGTTGGGCATTGGACGGTTTTCGGATTGGCCTTGATTTTAATATGGCGAAGCAATGAAAGTTTGGAGTGATACGGCAGTGAAACCCTACCAAACGCGCGGAATTTACACAAAGCATACCAGAACAGGATAACAATGGCCAAAATACCGTCGGGGGAGAACCAGTAGAAGCCTGACGGGACATGAAGAGGGAGCTGCTTGATGTCATCAGGACTGGGCCAAAAGTTGTATTTTCATTTTCCTAGTATGATCAAGCAATGTAACACAACTTTATCCTAATCTAAATAAAATGTGGTTTATCCACTTAGTCAAAAAAAAATATATATATATTTTACTATCAAGTCAGTGCTGACCTAGTCAACCAAATTGATTGCAAAGATTTGTGAAAACTTGAGAAGTGAATGTGATTTTCATATCATCTTCTTTGGAAATTCAACACTTTGATTGCAAATGCAAAGATAAAAGCAAAGAAGAAGGCAAATCCAACCACTGCTGCAGCAACAACAGGCAAGAACTCATGTTTGTATCCCAAGTATCTCCTCAAGAACTCCTCCACTGTCTCTCCAGTGTCCATTAGATCCTTCTTGTCTCCAAATTGAGAAGCAAAGAGTCCATACAAAGTCCATGAAACTGGGGATGCCCAGAAGTACCATTTCCACCAAACAGGCAATCTCTGCAGCAATGAACAACAGTGATCAAAATAGTTTCAGTGTGGTTACTGTTTTATTATCAACTTGATGATTATAATATATATTTTTTTGTGTTTGACTTACAGGATGAGGAATTATAAATCCTGCAAAGAGGTTCCATATGGCATAGAATGCTGAGGAGAGAATTGCGGCGATATCGGAGTTCGGCGTCATCGATACCGCCATCATTCCATAGTATGTGAAGTATAAGAATGTGAAGAACATGAAGAACAGGTACCACATGAACTTGATCAATGTCCATTCTAGATTTATCATGCTGTAAACTAGAATGCCATACAATAGTGTTTGGAACAATGTGTATGGAATCTCAATTGCCACCTGATGAATAAAATGCATTACAGTTAAAACATAATTCTCACATTCTGTGATTGATTGAATGATTGATTGATTGATTACCTGTGCATATGCAAAGGGGAGAGCAGAATACATTCCTGCAGCTTTCTCTCTGTAAAACACTGTTCTTTCAATGTCCACAATAGGTTGCACCATTTGAGAGTTTTGTATTCCAATGAACAGAACAGCAGAGTACATAGAGCCCATTGCATTGAATAGATCCTGCTGTGTTCTCCTGAGGAAATTGAGATGAATTTTGCAGTTTGAGATGAACATCATAGAACTTGGATTTGGATTATTGATTGAGATTTGAATTACCTTTTGGAGCCAAGTCTCCAGAAGATTGATCCGAACATCAGGCCTATAACTGCGGTGAAGAAAACACGAATGGCGCTGTACGATGGATTTCGCCAATATGACTTGAATTGTTTCCAGAAGCAAGCCATGAATTGAATGTGAAATGGTTGAGAGTATTTTGTGGAGAAGAAAAGATCTTTTGAACCAGGAGGAGGTTCACTCAGTTCGCCGATTAGAGCTTTGTTTCTCCTGTGACAATCACCACGAATACCGCATTATTCAAAAGCTCATTTAGACTAGAACTAGTTTCCAGTTTACTTACCGAAAGAGATCGGAATTCTTGTATATCTCTGAGAAACTGATCCCTAGTTCATCTTCTTGTGCCAATGTAGTCACCTCCAACATCCATGTTGCTGGATTGTAGCCATCTTTGATCTTGTCAACTCCCTTTATTCCCTGTTGAAATCACATATTGTCAGTGTTTATTCCCTTTTAGTTTACAGGATTTACTATTTCTCATTACCTCAAAGTACTTGATTAATTCACATGAATTGTGTCCTAATGGACCAACATAAATCTCTTCGCCGCCACGCTTCATAAGAAAGAGCTGAAAATTGAGGCAAGAACAATGTTATCGGTGCAATGCCATCAAAGTATATTTCCAAAGTTATAAGTTAGTTCTTACTTCATCGAATGCTTCGAATATGTCGATGCTAGGCTGGTGAATTGTGCACACAACTGTTCTTCCTGTGTTCACAGTGTTTCGCACGGTTCTCATAACGATTGCTGCTGCGCGAGCATCTAAACCGGAGGTCGGTTCATCCATGAATATTATGGAAGGATTGGCAACAAGCTCTACAGCAATTGTCAATCTCTTTCTCTGTTCAGTTGATAGGCCACTCACACCAGGTAGCCCAACCAATGCTTTCTTCAATTGTGTCAATTCAACCACTTCCATCACCTCCTCAATGAACATCTGAATCCATGCATCACTTTCATTAGTTAAAAAACACAACAATGATTCTGTTGTTTAATTGGATAACAATACGCACCTTTCTTGTCCCCGATTTTATTTCGGCGGGCAACCGGAGCCACGCAGAGTAAACGAGTGATTCATAGACTGTCATATGTGGTGAATGAATGTCGGTTTGCTCACAGTATCCTGAAATGCGAGCAAATGTTTCTTGTTTTTTCGGATACCCCGATATATAGATATTGCCTTCAATGAGACCACCGGTTTTTCTTCCTGCCAAGACATCCATCAGAGTTGTCTTTCCTGCTCCACTTACACCCATCAATGCAGTAAGAACTCCCGGCCTGAAAGCCCCATTGACACCATTGAGAAGCACCAACTGATTTTCTTTCACACCTTGTGCTTTCATTTCCTGTCAGAGATCAAATTAACATGATAATTTACGGAATACTTGATCCATAAATTTCACATGCTTGAATATTGAGCTCACCTGTGGCATGTCGACAGAGTATTTGATATCACTGAATGCTATTGAGAATGGAGTGAAAGGAAGTACCACATTCTTCTTCTTAGTATTCTCGACGCATCCCCCTGTGATCACATTGTTATTACAATGTGGTTGTAAGTTAGCAAGCCATTGAATTTTCTTACCTTTCGATGGATGAATCGATACCCTTCCTTTCGAAGAGAGTTGTATATTATCTTCTCCATTCATGCATTTGTCTTCTGACATCACTCTTTTGCTATTTCCAAAAGCTGCAGACATTGAACTCAAAACTGTCAAGTTTTCAGTGATTTTTGTGGATGTGTAATGTCTAATGAGCCTTTGATTCTTGTACTCACGTTTGAGACATGTAAGTGCAGCAGTAAAGAGGACATTGAAAATCATAATGTATGCCAGCAATGCAATGACACCGATCCAAAACCATTTAGCGTGCGGGAATAAACCACGAGACTCCAAGACTTGGACTCCGAGTGAATTTGAGTTATCACCCTGCAGCATTGAGTATGATTTAATCTTTTATTTTACATGATAAATTGAGATTTAAAATGCATACCTGTTTCCAACTCTTTCCTAGAAACTCATTCACAGCAATTGCATTTTGCGCATACATTAATGGTGATGACCAATAACCCCAAATCCACCATTTCTTGATGTTATCTGCAGAAAAATATATATATATATAGATGTTGTTCATGTTGTGATAAAAGTTGAATTGAATTTTACTGAAGCAGCAGTGAGTTTGAGTAAAATTACGGCGTGACATGACAAAACCGCCAAGCACTATAACAATTAGCTGCAGAAAACAACCGAATGTGCTCGCGAGCACCATATCTCTGCCACAAGCTGCCACGACGCGGAAGAGGCCGGAAGCCATTTGACTAACCAATGCAAACAGCAGAAATTGCCTGATCATCCTGTGTCAAGGGTAAATTTCACCATTATATTGGATGAACTAGCTAGGAAAGAAACATCACTAATCGGGCACACTGATTAAAAATCACCTTTGCGAGCTTGAATCAAAACCGATGACATAGTAAGTCATGGTGACATAGATAGCGCTTTCGAGGAATGATATTGGGATTTTCAATATCCAAGTAGGCAATGCATAAACCCATGCCGGATAAAAGAGAAGATCTCTTTGTTTGTAGAAAACTGGAAGCTTTGCAATGCTCATTGCTAGCTCAGAATATCCATTGAATAGATGGATTAGAAGTCCCATATAGAGTGCTCCCATGAAGATCACTCCATCTTCAACTGAATCACGGTGCATGCCGGTCCTCAAGAACACTGTCATTGCAATGGATGCCATCAGCACTAGTTGAAATAGTTTGTAAATGTAGACAAATGCATTCCTCTTCATCAGCAAGTACTCTCTCTCGAAGCAAGCTTTCAACAGTTTCGTCTTCCCGACACCAAACCTCGATGTTGCTAAAGCAGCAGGATGGTTCTTGCTCCGGTCAAACGGAGTCTGAAGTTCGTCTTTTAGTATTCGACCGATGTGGAATAACTGAAATGCGCCTCGGAATTCCTTTGCAGAAATGAAACTGTATGGTTCTTTTTCGCGAGCCCAGTACTGCTCCTGATCTTTTCTTGAAGTTACCTGTCAATGCATAGAAGCTAGAGTTCAAATTATGAAATAGCTCAAGCTCAGAAATTGATACTAAAGAAGTTCAGCTACTGACTTCTTGCAAGAAATCAGCAATGCCTTTCCTCTCAGGACATTTGAAGCCCATAGACTCGAAAAAGGCGATTGCTTGTTCGCGAGGACCTTGATACACAATGATTCCTTCGGAAAGGAGGATAATGTCATCAAAGAGATTGTAAGTCTCTGGAGCTGGTTGGAGAAGAGCAATGAGTGCTGTGCCTTCAAGTATATGAATGGATTGTCTGAGAGAGTTCACAATCTGAAAAGTTGTGGAGCTATCTAGTCCTGTTGATATCTCATCCATGAACAATGCCTTTGCTGGTCCGACGAGCATTTCACCTGTCGATCACACAATTAAGTTTAGTATCAGTATAAATTATATATCAAGTGAGTAGCATCAATGCCAGACTATATCATCTATATTGTTACACAACCTGTTGTAACTCTCTTCTTTTGTCCTCCAGAAATTCCTCTCAGCATTGCATCCCCGATCATCGTATCGGCACAGATATCCAGTCCCAGAATCTGAAGTTCAAGTGTAAGAACTCAAACACATCATCATGAAATTATCTGAGAACATTGCAAGGTATAAATATACACATTTACCTTGAGAATGTAGTCTGTGACCACAGTTTCCTGCCCTTCTAGTGATGTAGCCTGCAAGCAAAACAACGTTTATTATGTTCATAAAGTATTTGTTTGTTACTGATTATCTACCTTCATAAACATGTCGATGTCAGGATCAGGCTTAATGTTTGCTGCTTTCTCCCTTCTTGACAGTTCTGTCAACATTTCTGAATTAAGAGCAGAAGTCTCAATGTTAGTTTCATTACTAGCAATCGGAAGCTAAAAAAACATTTGCTCCGATACAAACACACACCGTATCGAGTCCCGACTCCTTGACATTTCGCTGAAAATGCCAATGTTTCTCTGACAGTCATTTCTCCAATGTGCACATCATGTTGGCTGATATAAGCAGAGGTTCTTTGAGGAACAAACTCATCCATTCCATGACCATTGTAAGTTATTCTGCCAGATACCTGTTATCAATTCATGTCGACTTCAATTTGGATTGAAATTCTTCAACAGACATCAGAAAATTAACATCAATCATATATACCTTCAGATTGGAATCAAGCTTCCCTGCTAAAGCCAGAAGCAATGTGGTTTTACCAGACCCTGGAGGTCCTAAAAGCAATGTCATTCTGAAAGACAAACACAACCAGTTTCAGAAATATTTCTGCATGATTTTCATCCATCTTTTTACACTCCTTTACCTCACCTTCTTGGTTTAATGACTCCACTAATGCCATCCAGGATGGTTATCTGCCGTTTCCGGCTCGGTAGAACATGTAAATAGTGAAGTAGCTCCTTCGCAGAATCAAAATTAAAACATGTTAGCACTCCATAGAATGAATTAAAGATCACTGAAATTGATTAATCAGTTAACTAACAAAACAAAACAAATTACCTCTATCTTATTTCTGAATATGTTGAGCACTGTGGGAACACCTCTATCTCCAACATAAACTTCTGATCTCACATCCAAATGCTCAAACCTGACTTCAATGGTTGGATTCTCAATGCCAACACTGAAAAATCCAAGACAATGGTTAGAGTCTCAGAAACTGAAACTGAAACACAAACATTAAAAAAAAAAAAAGGAATTAGTTATAACCAATCCAAACGGTCTTTGAGCTTGAACAAGAACTTCTCATTGTCCTGGTCTGCAACTCTGAGAAGCCTGTCCATCAAGTTCTTGGTGTCCTGAGGGCCGAGAGAGTGGACGGGGATCTGCGAGGCTATGCCGGAGGCTCCGGTGAGGATTCCGGTCCTGACACGGTCATAAGTAGGGAGCTTCTCAATTGCAGCCCATGTGAGAGCTTGTTCATCATCTTCTTGTTGATGATGGTGAGCTGAACGTGAGAACATGTCTTTAGTGCTGCTGCTCCTCCATGCAGAGCCACTTCTGGTGAGGCTGCCGACAATGCGGGTCCCATTGCTACTCCTGCTCCTCCACCCTGAGCCACTTCTTTGTAAACTAGTAGCAGGCTGGCTGCCATTCATGTCCATTACTGCACACAAGCCTAATTGATCACCATGCAATGGAGGAAAGACACTGACAAAGTGGACAGTATATGAGAAAAAAGAGCTGGTGATGGATGAGTGATATATACTATATAGTAGATTAGAGTACTTGGATTGGGAGAGTGGAGACTGGAGAACAATAGTGAGATGCGCGCAGTGTGGGTTTAAATAGGAGAGAAGGAAGCAGAGAGCTTCATCACTGAGTCAATCTACTTGTCACCTTATTAAATGTTGCAATGTGCATGCTTTGATTATCTTTATTTATTTATTTATTTATTTATTTTTGTAATACGAGCGGCAAGAGGTTAAGGCCGTGCACAAGTCTCAATGGAGCAGACATAAAAGCGGGGTTTGGGTACTAGAACCACCCGTCGTAATCACTGCTTTATTGGATCAAATAAATACTTCTTTTAATGGTGGTTTATTATCCTTGATCATTCTTTACACTTACTTTCATGGGTGTCAAAGAACATTTTCAATTTCTAATTGCATAAAAAATAATGGGATAACCCAAAATGAAAATCAAGATTTTACCACTTAATTTTTAGATAACCAACAATCCAACTTTCACTAGAAAATAATAGGATAACTCATTTCCTCTCATAATGAGAGTTTTAAGATTCAAATCCGCCTCTGTAGCGATTATTTTTTAATGGTTTGTCATATTCATTAGATTTAAAAAAGATAGCAGACAATCAACATGCACTATTTTATTAAATATAAGTATTGTTTTTATTGGCGAAACTTGTAAAAAACATAATGAGTCGTTGGTGAAGTAAAACTTGACTTCAGTTGAGAGGTGCTTTCAGCCAACACGGGACAAGATCGTGACCTCTCTAAATAGTCTTATGTTACCTCTAGCCCCAAGTACTAAGAGGTTACATGTACCATTTCTGATTAATTATTTTTATTAAGACAGATATATCACTTTTTATGTAAGTTTTTAATGAACAATATGATTTATCCACTTTTCTATATAAAAAAATATATCATTTTAAGTTTTCATTATATCTTTTGTTAAGTAGAACTTCGGTTTATTCGGTTTATATATATATATATTCTCGTATCTACTTACATTGTGGCTCCTATATCTTAGTCTTAGATATATAACTAAGTATCATTAATTCTAAGCTCAAATAAAATACTCTTTTTTAGTTATTTGTCTTTTATAGTTAAGACAATTTTTTATATTCATGTATGTTTCAATTATATAATTTAAATTCATCTTAATTAGGTTTTTTTTTGATGTAGGGAATAAACCTCTCCACAGAGGGAGGTTAAGGGGCATAACCTTAGATGATGAGCACCCTTAACCTCTCACCGTATGCGTACAGATGTGTGGACTCGAACTTGTGAGCTTTATGCTCACCAATGAATTATCTAAATTGCTCCCTTCATTTACAGGGGTTGAGAGAGTATGCTCAATTAAGTGAATTACCAAATACACTGAACCCAAGGTATCGCTAGACATTGTCCTTTGGTTAATTAGTTTGAAATATAATCAAATATATATGAATTTTTTTATAGGTGTTTTTCCCGCACAGAAAATGATGGTCAAACCCAAATGAATTGAGATGGTCCGTAGGGTCTGCATCATGATCGTTCAGAATTAAATCAATTGGATTTGGTTTCAGAAAGTTAAGTTGATTCAAACGGATCAGAACCAGTACCAAGTACTGGACTAGACTGGACCAGCATGCTCTCAATTATGGTCATCAGATGGACCACCTTAGCCTTGGATTGCGAGCAACATCTATTTATTACTGACCATATACTTAATTTATCATATAAATTAGACAATCTCCTTTTTTTTTGTCCCTTCTATTTTCACATAATTAATTATTATCATTTCCTTTTATTTATAATTAGTCTCTAAATTTCAACTTTGAGATTTTAATGATTTTGTTGATGTGAAGATCTGCTCTTTTTTGGGATCAAAATGGATCCAAATCAACGGATGAGAGAGATCGATGGAAATCGGTTGTGTGAATGACTTTTCATATGAACTTTTTACTTGTAGGATCATCTTCTACTCCAGAGATTGGACTTTCAGGGATCGTATCCCGTTGGAAAAGAGATTTGTAGAGAGAGAAGGGTCGGACGCTCGTGCTTAGGGGTAGTCTCCAACGCTTTAGTCCAAGAGGCTCCAAAGAAGAAGAGAGCAAAGAGGAGAGGGAGAGAGAAAGTGGAGAGGATTAATTCAAGTGAGAGTGAAACCCTAGCAGGCAATTAGTTTTAGTGGAATCAAAGTACTACTCATTGAAGATCCCCTCGTTATGAGTTGAGGGGCCTCCTTATATATTATGTTGAGGTAGTTAGGTGGTTAGGATCTAGTTGGATGCCAATGGGGCGCCAGCTCGGATCCAGCAAGGAACCAACAAGGCGCTAGCTTAGACATAGTTAGGCACCAAGTTAAGTGCTAGTTGTTTAGAAATTTCCTGGGCCTTCTGGAGGGCTGATCTCTACTGTCAGATGACAAGGCGGTCAGGTGATAGTTGGGTCTTCGTTTGAGCCATTGCAATCATGCCACGTGTACTTTAAGATATTTCTACTCCATAACTGAGTTTATTTTTGGTCGAGTTTCACATGAGTCAAACGTTTGAAATAATCAATTAACAGTAACTCAAATCGATAGTACATCCGACCAACAAGTGTTTCTCCGTCAAGTCCCTCTAAAAGTATCTAATTGATGGGGATATGAGATCCTTGATCCCAACATCCTTTTGGAAGTGCCCCTGTCCAGTGAAAATCAAGTTATTTGCTTGGTTAACTTGAGATAACAACTTACATTGGATAATCTTGTAAAAAGGGAAATGGGGAGGTGATCGGATGATATTCTTCCTATGCAATGAGGCAATAAGGAAAGAATCTTGGACCATTTTTTTTTTCATATGTTTAGAATATATAAATGCAAAATCCCAAATAATATATAATTAAAGGACCTGTGGGACATACCCGGCTCACACTTCATGGACAAGCCACATAAAGTGGCTTGAGACCTAATTACACTTTCAATCTAGTGGACTTTGTGCATGGAACAAACCAAAAAATGTTTTAATAATAAACAACTTATTTATATGAAACTGATCCTTGCCATTGATTTTTTTCTCCTATCTTTGTTTGATACATTACACGTATCTATACAACCAAAGCTGCTAGAATTGCGGTTATTTGTGAAGTGAAGCCTAACTTTTAGTCACGAGATGTGCCCAACCAACTATAAGAGCATGCTAATGAGCCTCTTATAGTTATTATTATAATTATGTGTACCAAAACACTTATGTAACTCTTACTAATTTATTTATTTATTTATTTATTTTTGAAGAAGTGGATAAACCACATTTTATTTAATTATGATAATATAGCTCATTACATTGCTTAGTCAGTATGGAAATAAAGATACAAAGTTGTGTTAGTCCGATGTCTGACAACAATTAATATCCCGATCTTCTTCTTTGCTCAGACTTGTCCTGAGTCCTCCCCGGGGGATTCATCTCCCTCTTCGGCCCCACCTGGTGTGTTGTCTATAAATTCCAGGCTATGCTTTATCAGGTTTGCTGCCGCCTCCAGCTTTGTTCGTTTCGCCATTGGAGCTACATCCAACCAAGAGATTATGAGGAATAAGATATCACGTATAATTCTTAGGAAAACACGTTGTTTTATCTCTAAAACATCGTTCATTTCTCTCCCCCCAAATGCTCCAGGTGATTGCCATTACAGCGATATCCCAGCCTTCTCGTAGGGTAGTGTTTACCCTTGAGAATGTATCCCTGGTTCCCCATAGGGTCCGAAGATCCGTCTCCCTTGTTTGTAAGCCAAACAGGGTTTTGAAGTGAGTCTAGATGTTCCCCACATGTGGGCAGGAAAGTAGAAGATGATGGGTTGTTTCCTCCTCCGCCTCGCATAAGTAACATTGTGTACGGTCACCTCTCCACTTCTTGTTGTGTAGGTTGTCGAGAGTGAGAATCCAATTCTCCCTTGCCAACCATGCAAATAGTTTTGCCTTTAGGGGGTAGGGTTGCTTCCAAAATCCGGATTTGAGGTCCCTTCTAAGGCCGCCCCCATCTATTACAGGCAAAGAAAGAGATTTGACTGTGAAGACTTTGTTATTTGTGAGCGCCCATTGTCTGGTGTCTGGCACTTGAGGGCTTGTGTCCCCACTAATAAGTGCCTGAGTCAGCATGTACAAACCTAGTCCATCACTTGCTACTAGGGGTCCCGGTTTAAGTAGCGGGGAGCATCTTTGGATCCTATTTATTGCCTCCTGGATGGTCATGTGTTTTGATATAGCTAGTTCATACATTCCCAGGTAGAGATTTTCCAGTGAATTTCCTTCCCACCACTTGTCTTTCTAGAGAATGGTGTCATTGCCGGCCTCGGAATGATTTGGATATTAGTTGTAACTGGGGAGATTTCCCGACATAAACCTTTCCAGAATGGGGATGCGTGCCCCGGGGCCGGCATGTGCGGATTAATATGACCTATTTTTTAATATGCATCATGAAAAATTTTCTGGCATATTCCAACCTGATCTTAGAGGATCCGCCACCCCCAACAACTCTTACTAATTATGTTTCTAATAAATGTGGTCTATTCATTTTTATAAAAATAAACAAATTAAAAAAAATTAGATAGCTAATTCTAAGAGACAAGAGAATTGAAATTATTATTATTATTATTATTATTATTATTATTATTAGGGTTAATTTTTTTTACCCACCTGAACTAAGTTGCTTTTTCGATCCGGCACCCCAACTTTTTTAAGTTTTTCACAAAGCCTGAACTTTTTTTAAGTTTCAAATTGACACCTTTGTCATCTGGCGGATGACGGCCGTCAGTTTAAGTTAGTAATTTGTTCATTAACTTTTAAATAATTCTAATTTTATCATTAACTTAAATCTAATAATTATTAAGGCTAATAACTACAAACTAATTCAAATTCTTCTTTATTTCAAACCTAATCGGAATTAGGTCTGACTCCTCTCCGCCGACAAACCTCATCTCCGCCCGAGATCCCAACAACAATACTGTCAGCCCTCTGGGAGTTCCGTGAACGCTAAGGAGAAAGCTTCGGAGACGAAGGGTATGCCCAAGGTCACCACGCCGGAGACACGATCAGGGTGGAGGAGGGAGAAGTTGTATGCTGCCATGGCCCGGAAGTCCTTGGCGACGATGAAGGCCTTTGGGACTGAGAGGGAGTCGAGGATGGCGAGGAGGTCGGCGTCGAGGTCCTTCCGGGGGGTGGTCGGAGAGGTCAGAGCCACGTAAGTCGCATGATGGCATGGCGCGGAAGCCGGCAGCGGGGAAGACGAGCATCTGGTACCTCCAAGTGTACCAGATCTAGGGGAAACCATGTAGGAAGACCACGGTGGGGGAGCCGGCGGCGCCGATGTGGGCTACGTGGAGGTTGAGTCCTCGGATTGGAAGCTGAGAGTGCTCGATCTTCTTCGACGCCACTGTTAACCTTCTAAGATTGCTTTCTCTTTCTCTCTCTGTGTGTATACCTAAGCTAGAGAAGTAGACTGTTTCGTTGTCATTTCCCCTTAATTTTGTGCAAGTCGTCATCTTCCCTGTGGTTGTCACCGCCACCGTCTCGCCACCGGAGATGAGGGTGACGGGGAGTGGAGTATGCTGTCGCGTCTGGTGAGGGTCGCGAGGAGAGAGAAGGGTTGGGGCTGGGTTATAATATAATAATAATATTATTATAATAAGGTTAAAGGAGTTAGTTTATTAGTTTAGATGTTGTTAGGATAAACAATGATTAAGTTTAAAGTTAATGATATAATTATACTTAGTTAGCAGTTAATGATTAATTTATTCAGTTAATCTCACGTCCGTCATCCGCCAGATGACAGAGGTGTCGATTTGAAACTTAAAAAAAGTTCAGGCTTTGTGAGAAACTTAAAAAAGTTGGGGTGCCGGATCGAAAAAGCAACTTAGTTCAGGTGGGTTAAAAAAAATTAACCCTTATTATTATAAGAAGGTATCTGAAGAGAATCTAAGAAGGCAGGACAAAGCATTGCAAGCAAATCTTTGTACTCTCTAGTACAGACCATGGACAGTCAAGATAACTTGTCGCCAAGGCTTCACTTATTGCTCAAAGGACTACTTCAATGGATGAACAATCCATCTATCAACAATGGCAGTAATTCAAGCTCAAGACAATGCATGAAGAGGACTTAAAACCTACAAAAATCAATCACAGATAGTACTTTCACATGCCTTTGAATTGAATGAAACTTTGAAGTTGGTATCCAAAAGTTTGCACACAGTTAATGCAGAGATCTTGTGGGCAGTAGCTTACATTTATTTCCTATACATTGAGTAATAATTACAACTTATTATATAAGAACAAAAAAATATATAAAATATTACACTGATAGAAATAACTCAAACAGAGATACACTGATTCAGTAGTAGAGTACTTGAAGAAAAGAAAATAAAAAGAGTTGAAAAATGGATCATCCTCCTTAACAAACCCTAGGTAGGCTGTTTGGATTGAACTTTTTGAGGGGGAAGCGTTTTTTATAAGTTAAGCGCTCCTAGACTCAAAAATACTTGTTTGGATTAGCGTTTTAAAAAAGCGAATGATAAAAATTAAACACAGTTTTTTTTCAGAAGCACCACATGAGATGCTTATGAAAAAAACAGTTTGATAGAAGTAATTTTGAAAAAAAATATTTTTTTATAAGTTAAGCGTTTTTTTTGAAAGCCAATCCAAACAGGCCCTAGAGCTTATTTGGATTGGCTTATGAATTTTTTATTTTTATTTTTCTGAATTGATAGGACTTTTGAAAAAAATAATTCTAAGAGTAAGTTAAGTGTGTATATTATTGTTTTGTTTAAATAAGTTAATTTAGAAGTTGTTTTATAATAATAATAAATATAAATAAATAATTATAATAATAATAAAAGATGTTTGGTTAATTGACACATTTTAAAATAATTTTGAAAATATTTAAAAAAATGTTGATAATTGACACTTTTTAAAACAGTTTCTATAAAATATTTTTTTAAGCTACAAATCACTTGTTTTTAAAAAAATAAAAAACAAATTTTATTATTATTTTTTTTTACCGTTTTTGTTCTTCTAAAAAAACCTCCAAACATTTTTTTTCCCGAGAAGTGCTTATCCAAACACTCCCTATTTATATGCATTATGTTAAAAAATAGAAGAATAAACAAGGTGGCACTCATGCATGCATGCATGCAACGTGTCACAAGAAAACAAAAGTAGTAGTCCATATAAATCCAAATTTTATTTTATTTTTATATGGTTGGAAAAAAAGATTAAAAAAAAAAAAAAACAGTCTTCTCTCCAACTCAATCTCAGCTCTCCCAGGTTCCACAAACGTAGAACCAGAGCTAAAAACCCTAATTCTAGAGCTTGAGCCCACTGCCTTCATGGCTAACTAGAACCAGTGCATTCTCAGATGGAGGCTTATCATCAGCTTCTTCCACGTCAGCATCCTCCTCTTCCTCTTCTTCATCCTCTCTGATCTCCTCGCCTTCCTCCTCTTCCTCAAAGCTCTCCGACCTCTCCCCACCGCTCCTCATGTCGGATTCCGACGACTCCAACCTTCCTTTATATGAAGAAGCTATGTTCCTGGGTGGTAGTGGTTGGACTTGTGGATGGTGGTGGTGATGGTGCGCCGCCGCCGGCGAGTAGAACTCTTGGGGTACTGGCTGGGCGCAGTAGTGGGTGGAGACTGGGTGGGCTCCATAGATAGCAGGTGCAGCAGCTGCTGCTGCTGCCGCCGCCGCCGCCGACGTGGCATACTCCGGTGGGACCCATATCCCACCTAGCACCACCAGCTGCGGCGCCGATGCCGCATTTGATGGCTGCGCCGCCTGCATGGGCCTTCTCGTGTGCAGCCTGTATTTCTGCAAACCAATCTCAGTCAATTTAGTCAAACTCTAGTCAACGTGGTCAAAAGGGTAGAGAAAGACAAAGAGACCTGAAGATGACTTTTGACCTCATCGTTGGTCAACCCATCTACCTTCATGAGCTCTCGGATTTGCTTAGGAGTAGCAACTGCATGTTTTCAAAGTTTCAGACAAACAAATAAATGATCTAAAAGTACAAATTAAGATAACAATGATATAAAGAGCATGCATGTGCAAATAGCTAGGGCAATGTGATGCAATAAAGCTCCTGCTATGTGCGGGATCTGAGGAAGAATCAGACCACTTAGGTCTGATCTATATATCAGACGTAGCTTTTACTTCACGTATTTTTAAGAACATTTTTTTCGACTTCTGACTTGTGGACGGTAGGTCACATAGTGATAACTTTATTATTGCGCCAAAGCTCCCCTTCCAAAGAACATGCATGCAACGATTATATATATATGTATAGAGATGATGATCACCTTGAGAGCCACCGAGAATTTGAAGAGCATTAACAAAGCGACGATGAAGATCAGGAGACCAGCATCTCCTTGCCTTTCGATGAGTTTGTGATGAAGTAGTAGTAGTAGTAGTTCCTGAAGGTTGGCCATCTGTTGATCCTTTCCCTGCATGCTCTGCTGCACTTCCAGTACTTATCTCTCTCTTTGATATTCCATTCTCCACTACTTCAGAGAAGTTCTTGTTTTCCATCTCTTTATTAGGAGAAGAAGAAGCAAGAGCAAGGTCTGGAAGGACTTGTGAACTAGTAGCTATAGTAGATATAGGACCAGACCCTTTGATGATCTTATTCTCCTTTGTGAAAGGAATGAATGCACCTCCATTCCTTTGTTTGGTATTATCTAAGACAAGCTTAGTGCTGACTTCGGTGTCTTTCGGTGTTTCGGAGAGTACCGGTTGTTGCTTAGTTTCATCGCCGGCAGGGCTCCAAAGCTGGGCAGAAACCATCCAGCTTGACTTCTCTGAAGATGCAGTAGATGGTACTGACTTCTGATCATGATCTCCATGGATGATGTTCATGCTCTTGCTCTTCAGAGGTATATACTCTTCAAGAACTGGCTTCATAATACCATTGCAGTTGCTTGTTTGGTATGTTTCCAGTTGCTGCCTGTATGTCTCCATGGCTGATCGATGATCATCATGAATTCATGAACAATATATATATATATATATATGTGTGTGTGTGTGTGTGTATAATAGATATTATCAATAATGATTTCTACGTACCATTAGTTAGGAGCTTCATGCAAAGAGGAAGTTCACGTTTGAAGGCTTCGATCTTCAACCTTTCTTCTTCGAGGCGAGCGAGGAATTCTTCTAGGCGAAGAGTCTTCTCGGGCTTGAAGTCGAGACTGAGCTCGGATTGAGGTGAACCCATGAAGACAAGAAGAAGAACAAAAGAACAAAGAAAGAGTTGTTTCAAAATGGTGGCTGGCTTGATATTATGTTTGTGGGATGAGAGATTAAAGGAGATAGAGGATATGTATGAGAATACAAGGAGGATCAATGGGGGATCACCTTCTTTTTTTTTTTTGGTTGAGTTCGAGGGGGGAGAATAAAGTGGTGTGTTTGAGAGGAGGAAAAGGAAAAGCATGAGTTGATAAAGCAAAGGGATGGTAACTTCGCAAAGAACAAAGGCAAAGGATATCAAAAGCTTGCAATGGTTCATGAGCAGTAGGGAATCAGCCTGCCAGGAGTCATGTGCTTTTATGCCCCTGCCCCCTTGTTTAATTTAATTTCCTCTATAATCCTTATAAATAATTACTTAATCTCACACACAGTGGAGAAACCTTAATTGTGAAAGCAAGAGATGCTTAGATATATACAAAGGTCAATGAAGCAAGTTTGATGTGTGTATTATAAAATAAGGTGAGATTCTTGCATGAATAATGAATGAAGAAAATGGGGGGGAAAAGGCTAGAGGAAGCATATACCACAAATATTGCATGCAAGATATGCACAAGATACTGATCAGACAGAAACAGAGAAGCATATGAAAGGAAAAGAGAGGCTCTTTTCTTGTTTTCAAAAGCTGACAATTGAATGGATTCACAAGGAAGCCAAGAGAGAGGGGCATGAAGGATATCTGGTGCAGTAGTCACAAAGCATGAAAGAATATTTATCAATACTATGAGGGGGGCCTAATCAAGCAAGGAACATCTTAATGGGATGCCAAAAGCTCTAAAGGAGAGAAAACCAACATCTAAAGAATATTAAAGACAGTGAGGATTGGTGGGAATTGGGAATCTCCTTCACTGCTACTACTTATCAGTTTTACTTTTTGGGAAGTGACCAGGAAGGTTACTAGATTCCTCTTTGCCTTAAAGCCATTCCTTAACTCAACCATGGATATATATATATATACAAAATTATTTGAGTATGTGAATCATATTTGTTATTGGTATGATAATGAAAGAGATAAATCTTTATGCGGCAAGGATTGGGGGGTGCAAGGGGCAATGAGTGCGATATGAAGGGTATTTTTATAATTTTCATATATCTTATGATGTGACACTGATTTGATCAATAGTGAAATTTTAACCGCTCACTCCCGTGGATGTAGGCACACTACCGAAACATGTAAATTTTGTGTGTATTTTTTTTCTTTTTGTTTTTGTTTTTGATGTTTGATTTCATTATACTGTTGTACCATCCACAGCAATAATTTAATTAATTAAATTAATAAGAAAAAAACAAACCCACTGATTTTCAGTGTTTTTTTTTAATTGGATTTAGATGGGAAGGATTACGGGTTGCGGATGCGGAGTTTGAGAGGGAGGGAAACCCGGATCCGGGGAAGGGAGGGGGACCAGGGACCAGGGACCAGTGGAATGTTGACAAGTGGGAGATGGATCGTATTCGGTGTGTAATGGTGAAGGGTTGGTCACTTTCGGATGGTGAGGCTTCGGGTGCAAGACTCCAGCCAGTGACTTTCCGCGGATTCGCTCAATATCTATCTTTTGACGAGATTCTCCTCGTGACACGTGTCCGTCTAATCAGCCGGGCCCACATATAGTTTGAATATCCTTGTCTGGCGCCAAGGGGAAGAATATTACCTCACTGTTATCTTGCGTTTATCACCCTATGGAACTATGAAATTATAAAGATACTCGCCCAACTCTTATCAATTTGAAAAGGAATTTTGTTGTTTTCAGAGGGGCTGTATGTGAAAATGTCAAAATTTAAAATGTGGGCTGCCAAAGAGAGTGGCTATGGCCTCCTCCATGGCTAATTGGGGAATCAATTTTGCTACTTGGTGGAATGTGGGGGCACTGGTTATGGAGTTATTTTTGTTTGAAATTACACCCAACCAATCAAAATGTGACAAGTGTTTAATAATTTTAATTATTTTTGTAAAAATTCTATTTGAAAGTGAAGAGAATTACTTAAACGTAAACACTTGTTAGATTTTTATTGGTTTGATATAATACACGATGATACATTGAAAAATTTTCTTTCAAGCTCTAGGATATTTCAAAATCCACATGTTTAATTCAATAGAATGATTAAATCTTCAACAAAAGGGCCATTGGTCTAGTGGTATCTCAAGTTTGTGCGTTAGATAATTCACTTGATTGAGCACGTTCTTAGATTTGGGTAATTCACACGAAATCTCTGAAAACTCTCGCGCTCGAGTCCTCACATTTGAAAATGCATTTAATTTTAATTCACTACTTGATGAAGCATTAAAACTCCTGCAAGTGCCTGAAATTCCTCACATTTTGTACAGATGCATTTATGCAGTACTGGCGCTTTCGTCATTTTTAAGCACTCAGCCTCTTGACATCCCTATGTGGAGGGGTTTATCCTCTATATAAAAAAGAAAAAGATATGAACATCTTCAAGATTCTCAGAGTAGATCAAGTCGAAAGAATTACTGGACACTTGTTAGATTTTTATTGGTCTGATGTAATGCACCATGTTACATCGAAAAAATTTTCTTTCAAATTCTCGGATATTTCAAAATCCGGATGTTTAATTCTATAGAAAGATGATGATCAAGAGTCTTTATGAACATTTTTGAGAAAGGATTGAGATTCTCAGATGACTTGACTGACAGTGAATAGCTTACCATTCATGGCAGACTTGCAAACACTTTTTTTCTTTTGGACATATGAATAAAATCCTAGGTATTCCCACAAGGGATCCAGTAACAGTTGATTAGATGAATGGCATCTTGAGGAAATTTTCAGGACTCATGCAGGACAAAGAACATATATAATCGAGAAACCACGGGCATGTTGTTATATTCTTGATTGTGATTAAGAGTCTTTAAATTTCCAGATTGAGACATTATAAGAAGGGATAGGATAGGATATTCTTTCTTTCTCTCATCAATGGACAACAAGAATGGTTTGGGATTTGAATGAGGTCCGAATCAATGGTGATCAAATCAATGAGGAGTTCCTCACTGTTTCTAAGAAGCCAGAAGAATGGATAAGCTCACAAAGGCAATTTGGGTACTAGATGATGGATAGGACTTGAGAGTATGGATCGTGGGGGGATAAAAGGGAATCACTTTATTGAGGGCTTTGATTGAGTGGGGTGTTAGAGGATTATAATCAAGATAGCATGCCTGCAGGCTGGGCAACTGGGGAACCTTGTGAATTGCTGGATGCTCTGATGAGACCTAGCTAGGAACCATAGCCAGCCAGTTTCCTGTGATTTCCTGTTTCAAAAGGAATGTGTTTCACTAAGAAAGAATAAATAAAAGAAAGAGAGTGGGAAGAAAAAAAACAAAGACAGGTAAAGCATAATCAAACCTTTTCTGATTGTTGAAGATTATGTCCTTCAAAACTTTCATAAATAAAGTTGGCTACCCATTCTTTTCACAAAAAGAGATCGAGGGTTCGAATCACGCCTACGGCGTGCTTCTAGTGGCTTGTCCACGTTTATAAAAAGAAATAGATTATCTGCTTCAACCTGGTTCAACATTATCTTCAGATAATGAAACAAGATATTGAATGAAACTTGCAAAATTGACAGGAGTTGATATACGACAAAAGAAGTTGATATTCATGAGGATAGACAAATGATTAAATCAGAATTTGGTATTTAACTCAGAACTACAAGATTTTGTCAAACAAGATGATGGATACATGGCAGGCATGTTCTAAATGCCGCCGACTTCAAATATTCATAGGCAGGATGTAGTTATACTAGTGATTTTGACCCAAGTATACGACCTGGGTTTCCATTGCCAGCATTTGGTGATGATTTGATCCTTCAACATGGCTTCTGATTGAGTCCAAGTTTTCATAGTTTGCCATTTGCATATGGTGAGTCATCTCTACCACCAAAGTTCTCAGCCCCACTGACTTCGGCCATTGCCGTATCAAGCAGTGACTGTAATGAGCAGTGGAAGATTGCAAATAAATAAAATGCATTTCTCAAGCAGGTAAGCAAAGTGAATCATGTGTACTGGAACTTGGTATAGATTACATAATTAGGATCATAATGTCTATGTCTCCTATATTATTAATGAGTGCAATCAGTAGATGCGTGATTCGACTGCTCTATTGGACTGTAAACTAAAATCCCCTCATATAATTGCTTCAAATGAAGCACACACTATCATTTAAGTGTCACTCCATATATCAGTCTCACACACCTTAAGCTGTCATGACTTTGGATATTCCTTAGTCAAAGAGAATAAGATGTTCTTCAAATGGTTAAACATAATAACACAGATGTTTACTTCCTTAATATACTGATAGTACACAACCACGGGCAACACTTATTGTGTATCACCCTTATTGGATAGTCTCATGAAGGATGACGAAAATGTATATTTTCATTTTATAGGCAGACGGTATTGTGATTACTTTAATCCAGAAATGGAAGGGTTTCACATAAGAACACAACAGATATTAACACAAGGGATAGAAGTGGAAAATGGCTTTCAATAAACTGAAGCAGTAATTTCCAAGACTGCTTATGTTGAAACCACCATTCCTGAGCTCTCAAATAATTAAAAACCCAAGTGTTTTTTAGAACATGCATTTGCACCCTAAAGTCTATTACTAGCCGCAAAATTAACTCACGCATCACACACATGGTATGAGTAAACATCATCATAGAAGATCATCAACAACCAATTTTGAGTGATGAAGTCTATAGAGTAAAAATATTCTGCCTGCAAATATGTTACAGGAACATCCTGGGCATGCTTCCCTTCAGATGGCCATTCTTCATTTACAAATGAGCAATCATGTAGTCATGCTTTAAGCAGACACTCTATATGCATAAATCAAGGTGACAACACTAGCAAAAAGTCTTCAGAATCCACCTATTGGGTTTCTTGCGTTCACAAGAAAAACTAATCTGCGAAAACACCCACTTACTATCACATAATGTGAAATTACTAAGGATGGATGGGCTCATGCTCCTATCAGAGAACATGCCCCCCTGAATAGGTACCACTTGCCCTTTGTCAATCTGAGTCCCACCTATAAGGCAAACTGTGTACACATCCTCAACTCCCTAAACAAATTCAAGCACATATGGCTGGCTGTGTTTTTTGTGTATCATCATAGCAGTAGGTGTGTTGATGAAACTTTCAGTATGATCATGTAAACATTCATGTTTTTACACTGATTCACATAATCAAGCAACAATGTATGAGACTGGACTGGATTAAATAAATAACATTGAAAGTTCCTATGTAGGACAAGTTGGAGCCACTAACTTGGAGTTCCTCTTCACAGCCTTTGAGCCTTTCTCTATATTCCTTGGACTGCACATAACATTTCACAAACTGCAGAATTGAAGGAAAAAAAAATCATGATCTATGAAATTCTTTCGTCAATGATAAATTCACAAACAAGATAGTATATCCCAGGAAAAGATTTACAAATAGGAACATCAATTACATTGGTTAGCAATGACTGGCGCTGAGATGAGAGCTTCTTTATGGCAGCCAATGCGCCTTCTACCTTCTGAATATGTAAATCTATGTTAACAACAGCATCAAACTAAATTTGTAATTTTAGATCTAGAAGTTAGGAAGACAGCGGCATATATGATGCATTACATAATAATAATTAAGTATCAAACAAAAGACAAGGAGATAATTGCCATTTACAAATCAGAATCAAGTTACCTCACTTCTTTTCTTCAAATCTGAAACAAACTTTTCTTTCTCTTCAACCTTCTCTTCAATCAAAGTCAGCTGATAAAATAAAAGTTAATTTCCCAATCAAGAAGCATAAACATACAATGTAAAAAAAAAATGGCATACAGAGTTTCAACTATCCAAATAATCATCCATAAATGCAACAGTAAACATAAAACAACTAAAATAAAAATTTAGCCCAGATTAATAAATAAAACAAAATGCAAATAAGATCAGCATGTTAACTTTGCCAGGCTATCAGCCTATGATAAGTCAATAATTTAAAGAGGATTAGGAAAAAAATTGTTTCTTTTTCTTCCAAATATCAAGAATAGTCAGCATGACCCACATACACAGATGAAATTTGGTTACATGGTGCTACAACAACAACTAAGCTTTAATCTCATATTAGATGGGGTCGGCTATATGAATTCTCGGTCTCTATGTCGATCTGTCAAAAGTAAGATCCGGCTTAATACAATAGATAAAGTTTGGTTACATGGTCCCATTTTAAAAAAGAATCAAAAGACATGGAAAAATCACCAATAGGAAATATAGGGGCAAAGGAAATAGGTTTGGGAAGCTAAAATGACAGTCATGGCCAATTTAATTCAAAAAAATATAAGGACCAAAATGGTGGCAACAGCATGGTTGGTTTCCTATCAGATCCTGCAATGAAAACCAGGTATATAGGTTTCACATGCATCCAAACCCAAGTTATTTTTCTCCATTTACATTGAAGTCCTGCGGGCTGCTGGCAATAAGAATCTTGCATGCCCAGTATCCAAGACATAGCTGGGGTGTCAAATAAATCAGTCTTTGCTTTAACCTCCTATTTTTTCAGATACAAAGCAAAAGTCGCTATCTTGAAGCAAACAAAAAAGTGCAAATAACAATGGTCACAACAGCATGGTTGGTTTCCTATCATATCATGCAATGAAAACCAGGTATATAGGTTTCACATGCATCCATACCCAAGTCATTTTTCTCCATTTACTTCATAGTTTTGTGTGCTCCTGGTGATAAGAACGTTATATGCCCAGTATCCAAGTAAGACACAGCTGGAGTGTCGAATAAATGAGTCTTATTGCTTTAACCTCATATTTTTTCAGACACAAAGCAAAAGTTGCTATCTTGAAACAAACAAATAAGTGCAAATAAAAATGACAGTTCAATTTTCACAGGTGGTTCTACACCAAAACAACACAACCTAATGTGCATAGGAATACATAACCTACAAGATAAACCATGAACTAACATTCATCAAAAGACAGCCATCAAAAGACCTGGCAAGGAACCATTTACTAAAATGAAAGATCCACATACCTCGTTTTGAAGCTCTTCCTGCTTGTGTCTTGATATCTCCAATAAACTCTTTGAGCTAACGATCATATACATACACATGAGCAACAATACTCAATAGCATCCAAATAATCAACTGCCTGTTCATAATATCAACTGCATGTACCAATATAAAGATGTTTATACTTTTACCTGGTCATCATATTCATCACTGTAATTTGATGATGTTTCTCTGCTTCGATGATCATTGCCACGAGAAGTACTGAAAATGAAAAGTAAAAAACCAACAAATACTCTTTACAGAAAGCTTTCAATACTAAAATGGTTTTGAGATAATCTTAACAACCTGCTAATTAGATTATACAGTGTATCTCAGCCTTGCTTGTGGGATGATAAACTTCAAGTTCAAACAAACACAAATTTTGCTCAATCTTTGAATTAGAATTCCTTAACCTAGTTCGACGGGCATCACTGAAAAGTACAAACAGGACTGTTTGTTCCTTTTAAGGTACTTGTGAAAGAATCAAGTTTTACTCTTAGGTGCATTCATCCAATGAAATGATACCATGTGGACTTTGTTACCATAATGAATTCAAAGAAAATTGGTGGCATATGAAGCTCAAAATCCCTACCAAACTCCATTCAAACATAGTGTGATTGAATACAATTTCCATGTAAGTGCTCAAAGATATAGTTGCTTCAATATACTGCAAACTCACTTATTCACTCTAACTATAAGCAAATGCATGTCTCAAATTAATAAACAGAGAAAAAAAAAAGCAAAAAAGCAGCAGCTTACTTGAAGCGATTCTTAGGCAGTGGCTCCTCATCCCTATCCCCACTTCCATCATGATCTTTACCTCTTTCTGCCTGCCTATCTCTATCCCACTCCATATCCCACTCTCGCTCCTGTTCCCTCGAATGCTCATCCCTCTCTCGAACACGATCCAAAGGATGCTCTCTACTCCCGCGCTCATATTCTCTATCTCGCTCCCGATCCCTAGACCGATCCACATTCCGATCACGATACCTATTATGCTCTCTACCTCGATCCCTATCCCACTCGACCTCCCGGCGGAACCTATCACGGTGGAATCCGGGCCTCCCGGTGCCTCTCGTCCGCACCTCGTTCACCCTCACCGTTCTCCCTCCGATCGCCTGCCAAACACTCGAATAACTTCAAATCAAGAAGAAAAACCAAATCAAACCACAGAGCGAGTGGAAACGATAGACATAAAACAGTACCCGGCCATCCATATCGCTGATGGCATCCACGGCGGACCTAGGGTTTGTGAAGGTGACGAATCCATAGCACTTGCCTCCAACTTCACGATCATTGACGATCTACAGAGATTCAATGGAGTGAAGAGGAGTATACGATCGAATGGAGAGAAAATGGACGCTACCTTGACGGCAACGATGGCGCCATAGATGTCGAAGGCCGCACGAAGGTCGTCCTCCGTGCAGTCGTAGGGGAGCCCTCCCACGTATATCGAGTTCTCGTCGTCGATGGTCATCTCTCTCTCTCGAGCCCTCGCACCTTCGGGTTTTGGAGCATCGACGAGTGTTCGTGGGGATGAGAGAAGAGATGAGCACTGTGGACTATTTGTGGGCTTTGATTTGGCCCACTTTAAGTCTCGGCCTGTTTACTTCCGACTTGTCGGATCGGATTCAAATGGTGTACCGAATCAAACCCGACCCGTTAACCGCTTATAAATACAGAAAGGAAGACACTATCCTCCGGTTCCCGCTTTGCATCTCTTGAAATGGCGGGTTTCAATGGGTCCTTTGGAGATCGAACGAGCGAGCCCTCGATCCTCTCCCACTCTGGTATTTCCCATTGATCTCTTCCTGAATCTCTAGTTTTCTCTAGTTTTCTTCGATTTTTTCCAACTGATTTTCATTGTAGATGTGTTTCTCTTCATGTAGTTTCTATCTCATTTCCATCGTTTTATCTTGTAATTTCTAGGTATAATTTGTTGGATATTTAGCATCGCTGTTGAATTTTGCATTTCCATGGTGTTTAGGCCATAGATCTGATCTGAATTCAAATATGAATCTATTGCCAATTCATTGAAATGCCGGAAGATGGGAACGCTCTCCGATTCGAAAAACGTTGATGAGAGCTTAGATTATTGTTGGTTTTTTGATCCTATGGAACCTCTTGAATTTGTAAGCAAGGCAAGATGGAGGAGTTAACTAATTTTTGCAGCTCTTCTCTTTATCTTTGAACACACTTAGTAAAGAGAAGAAGGGAGAAGATTAAGAGAGAAAGAAATTTTGGTGATCTCTTGAGTGGGAGAGAGACAATGAAACTAGTAATTTCACTCCAGAAAGTTTAAGTTAATGTGATTTCTTTCCGTGTATGAAACTATGAGGATTAGTTTTGAATAATTTAAACCATACAATCTCTCATGTGGCTGATTAGTTGTACGTGTGATTAGGGTTCTGAAAGCTTAGACCATTATGGGGCTTTTGATTGCTAATGTTTTTTATGGGTGCTCAAATTTCTGTTTAGCAGGACATATAGAACCTCTAAGAAGGACAGGCTTTATTGACTTAGTTGTGTTTATGTGCCTATTGTATAGGAATTCCTTGCAATACTCATATCAATTTTGCAGGATGAAAGTACTTCACATTACAACTCGACCAAAGATTTTTTATTTGGTCTTCTGGGGATTGAAATTTAGGTTTCTTCCATTTATGCAGGTGGTGGAGTCTGCATGATGAATATCTCTTGGAGAGATGGCCAGCATCCTTCATTCATCCAGTTCATATCATCCTTTCTCAGTGCAAATTCATATCGCCTCAACTTTCTCCCGATTGTTCCTGTATCTTTCAGTATTTTTCATTTTGTAGCATATGCTATTATGACTTAGATTTCTTAAGCTGATGGCTGAGTTGTAGGATTTCATTTTCAACAATGGCGGATTGTCTGTAGCATTCATTTTTGTGACCAACTGGGAGTGTGATAATGCATCCTCTGTGTTTAGCCGGTAGGTAATATCTGCTGTTTTGGTGTCTTCTTTCTTTTTATTTCTTGATTACATCCAATTATGCAGAGTTGAGAAACTGAAGAGGCAGTTTGGGCATCTTTATGTTGTTGTTTCTCTCCCAACCAGGGAGCAAAATGACTCTTTTAACCGGTCATACTTCAAGTAGGTTTTCAATCAAATTGTGATCATAAGTTTCCTTCTTGATTGCTTTAATGTTGTTTTTCTCCTTCAGGTATGCTATGGAGCTTGGTTTCCCAACTTTTGTTCCAGTTCGTGATCCAGAGATGGGTTTTGAAAAGATTGTCAAGATAGCTCATGCTCGTGGGGGTAAAATATTGATCTTAAATTCTTTCCATAGCCTATTAATTTGAACAATATTTATTATATTGTTTTTTTTTTTTTTGCCAGTTTGCAAACGACAAGATGCTGTATCTAAGTTGAAGGATGAGGTGTGTCGATCATTTGCTTTGTTACTTGGTAATGTTTTCATGGTGACATGCTAACCCTATACCAATGCCTTGATTTAAAGCGTGAACGAGCTGTTCAGGGGATGGACACGTTCCTTAAAGTGGTCACCTCTATACCTGGCATTGACAATCATGATGCAAATGCAGTAATACCTTCAACATCCTTAACCAAAAATGGGGTTCTATATTCCTTTTGCATTTTCATCCTATCATGATTATTAAGGAGGTGTCTTATATCACAAAGCTGGTTTTTCTGTGCCCAAAACTATTGGCTAATCAATTCCCCATTCCTGGTTACTTGACATATGTTAGCCCTTACTCTGTGAATACTTCCTAAGTGAAATAAATGTCATACTACACAATGATATTTCTGTGAAGGTTTACCATACTTTACTTTGTGGTAATCTTACTCTTCCTCTTGGGTGTGGAATCAGTGCTACATGTGTAAATGTATTCCTTCATGTTGTGCTTTGCAGCTAATTCAAGCTATTGGTTCTATAGAAGCAATCTCCAAAGCTCCCAAGGGTGTTATTTTGGAGAACACAGACCTTTCACTTGATAAAGCTGAAAGGATTGTAAGGTTTTTCAGGGATTCAAACTACTATCTCAGCCCGAAAATCAATTAATCACACAAGGTATGTCTTTTTCACTTTGAAGGGCCAGAACCAGTTGCATATATCCACTTATGGACATGGCTAGTAATTTTGCCTTCCTCACCTCTTTCAATACTTATCACTTATCAGGTGCAGAAGTGGATGTGTCTGAACCAGAGCTAACTGTCTAGGTATCACTTCCTGGGAATACCTGGAGTTGAGCGGCAGGGAAGTGGTATAAATCCTGGAAGTAGTTTGCTTGATACTGTGATCTGAAGATGACATTATGGTTTGTTTGTGTGCAGTTCTCCACTTCTTCAAACTAAGAAGCTCATGGTAGCAAATTCGGTTATCACTACTATGTTGCATGTAGACTATCAGAATGAATTGTGTTTCATCATTTCTCAATGACTTTATAAGGATGTTTGATATATGCATTCCTCAAGTCACTGTGGTCCTAAGAATTCTGAAGAAATGATTTTTTGGAAAAATTTATGGAAGTTTTAAATAAAAGTAGTTCCTTTTCAATTTCAAGTCTTATTTATCAAATCTTTTGGTCAAGTTTCCTTCAAATCATGCTAACTGGAATTGATTTTGCAGAAAACAGGAACTCAAAAGGCATAGGTATGGAGAAAATTGTCATATTAGATATTTTCTGACATACGAAATACGTTTACTACTCAATAAATATGTCAACATTTGGATGGGTTTCATGTAAATTCTGCACTTCTCAGTGAGCTTTTTTGCAATTAAACTCAACATCAGAAGGAATGAGTCACTGAAGCCTCCTGCCTTCGTGTCTCCAGTTTTCTCAGCTAAGAGTTTTTTCTACTCTTAGAAGCACCATCATTCCTTGCATCAAATCCATGCCCAAATGTTCCGGAGTGGCCTCATCAATGACACCTTCTTGGCGAGTCGGATCATGGCTTTTGTAACTTCTCCATCACAATCCTATATGGAGTATGCCTGCGGTGTTTTTGATCAAATATTCCTCCCAAACCTCTTTATTTGGAACTGCATGATCAGAGGCTACACACTCTGCAATGCTCCCCAAGATGCACTCCTATTTATAAGCTGTTGCTGCTTAGAGGTTTCGCTCCTGATAATCACACTTGTCCTCACCAGAGCTTGCGCGCAAGTTAATGCTATGCAGACTGGCAGAGCTGTTCATGGGCAGGTTCTTAGGTTGAGATTTAAGTTGGATATGTATGTCATGTCTGGGTTCATTAACCTATATTCAAACTGTGGGGATACTGTGTCTGCAAGGAAGATTTTCGATGAAATGCTTGAGAGGGATGTTGTCTCATGGACGTCAATGGTGTCTGGCTATGCACATTTGGGTCTTTGGGAAGAAGAAGCCTTCCATTTGCTTGATGAGGTGAAAGCAGCAGGAAAGAAGCCAAATGAAATTACAATCACAAGCCTGCTTTTGGATCTCAACAAAGGCAGCAGGATCCACAGTTACAGTGCCGAAAATAACATGCTATGTGACATCTTGTGAATATGTATGCAAAGTGTGGAAGTATGTCAAGTGCTGTTGAGGTTTTCAAGGATATGTCTCTGAAGGATACTGTGACATGTAATGCGTTGATCGGTGGTCATGTCCAAAGTGGATTCTATGCAGAGGCCTTAACCACGTTCCATGACATGACGAGCTTCAGTGTGGTGCCAGATGAAATAACAGTTGTAAGTGTGCTCTCTGCATGTGCACAATTGGGTGACGTCCAACGGGGAAACTTCATCATGCTTATATCGAGGAGCATCGGATTGGTCCTATTTCAAGAAATGCTTTTTTCAAATGTGGAGCCAAATGAAGTTACCATGGTTTGTGTATTATCTGCCTGTGCACAGCTTGGGGCACTGGATCATGGGAAGCAGATCCATTATTACATTGAAGAAAATATAATTAAAAAAGATCTCTCCCTGGAGAATTCTTTGCTGGATATGTTTGCCAAATGTGGTCACATTGAGGTTGCATTGGAGATATTTCATGCCACGCTTCAGAAAGACAATCTTTCATGGAATACAATGCTTGGTGGTCTTGCCACTCAAGGTCATGGAAACGAAGCCATTGATCTCTTTAATGAGGTGGATAAGAATGGAGATGCTAAACCAGATCATGCGACTTTTATAGCTGTTCTTTCAGCATGTAGCCATTTAGGTATTGAATTGAATGGTGTAGTTCATGAATTTTTTGCGAGTGATAAATTTTTTCATCAGAATAATCTCCTCTATTCAGTTCTTGATGGTCTCACTCTTCATATGTGAGCAGATCTGAAGTGAGACAACAAAGTCTTTTCCGGTCAAAATTCAACAGTTCCATTATTTTCATCACATGGCGGGAATTTTGTAAGTAATTGCTGAATTTGATGAAACCTACATGAAAAATCAGTTCATTGATCGAAACTTGGCATCCACACACATTAATAGGTTTTGCTATTTCAAGTATATGCTTTGGCAATTTGATTTCTCACTGATTCCTAGAGATAAATTAATTAAGCCCATCTTTTGATATGCTTCAAAGCCTGCTTAATTGTCTTGAGACCTTGATTTCTAGAAAGGTCTGTGATGGGTTAAAAAGTCTATTAATCCTAATAATGGATTTTGGATCTAGTTCCTAGTTTTTCATAGTTCTTTACTGCATATTCTGATTATGCTGGGTCCCTTAGCTTCATAATATATAAATAAACATTCAACTTGCCATTTTTTTTGGTATGTTGAAAACTATTGATTCATTTATTCTGTATGTTTTTTAATGTTGAACTGTGTTATACATGAGTCTCCTTGATAATTATAGTTTTACGGATCATTTCGATCTGCTCATATGACTTTAGTGTTTTTTTTTTAATAAACGTGGACAAGCCACCATAAGCATATCATAAGCGTGGCTCAAACTCTCAACCTTTTCTTGTGAGAAAGAATGAGTTACCAACTTTTCCGGTGAAAATTGGTTACTATTGTGTTTTTTTATTGAGTATCTTTTCTTTAGTTGATGAGTTTTAAGTCCGGTTGCTAACCCATAAGGCCATAACTTATATCAGCTTGATTGAGAGGTGCCTTAGAATAGTGGAAAGCTAAAAACATATTTGCATAATCAGAGTAGATTGCATGCTAATGACTAACACTTGGTCAGTTTTTAATATGCAGATTGATTGAAATTACATGGTCACAGATCTCAGAAGTTGAATTGAGATTCTCTCTTATTCCATTTAAATTCTCGTCCTCTGAAAAATGCAATCAGCCAAAAGCATCCAAGGTATGGTCATTCTCCCTGGCCCAATGACATTTTTTCCATGAAGCATATGAAAAACATGCATGTTAATTAGATACTTGTTCAAATGTCTTTCTTCGTAAGTGTGACAGTGATAAATGAGTCTATTAGTACTTGAGTCCTTCGTTAAAACAGGGGATTCTTTTATAAATGACCCAGATCAAATCTTTATTTTTGCAAGATGAAAGTTAGGTGTGGTACTTTTCTCCTGTGAACTTATCCAGGATTGAGTGGTCATTCCTAAAGTCAGGTATGATGTTGTTTTTCTGTGAACTAACTCAGAATCGAGTGGTCATACGTGTACACGTTTTTTATTTTTATACAGGGGTGTTTGTTGTTTTTATCAAAAAATAAAATAAAATAAATGTTATAATATATCTTTGTTTATAGAGAAAATTGAATGTTATATAGATAAGAAAAGAAAAAATGTTAGCAAATCTTGAATTTTTCTTTAATCATTGTTCCGTCGGTGGTCCAACTGCACTCACTACTTGCACGAACGAACACCTCTATGGTCCCCTGATAGCTCAGCAGGGTCCATATCCACCGTCCATGGATGCATGGACGGCAACTCAGGACGCGTTTACAACGTGACGTACACCGAACCTGAACCCAAATCTCAAACTGGTCCCCTTGTTTTGGTCACCGTCTATCTTGACTTGTGTAGTCATGTTCATCTCCTAATCATAGACAGGCAAGTCACACACTGACACACATACTTAAAAGTTAAAATTAGCCTAACCAGTGCTCGATGTAGAAATCTAAATAATCAAATTAATACATACTTCACTGTTTTATGGAGTGGGCCCCATTGGTCAAATCATATGTTACATCCATCAGTGACCAGTCAGTCTTCCTAGCCCCTTGATATCACCCAAGAAGATAGTTTATTTTATAATTTTAATGTTAATACCAACCATATTATATTGTCAGTCATGTTTGATGTTACTTTAATGTACCTAATGATTAAGACGTTGAACCTATTTAACCTAAAATATATAATTTTAGCTAATCCTCATTAAAAGATGGTCCACTAGGTGTATCGATTTGTCACCGTGTAGGGAAATTGACAGAAACTGTACTTATTACTACTGCAATCACAAGAAAAATGAGAAACCAAAATAAGATACAAAATTCTTGAACTGAGATATGACAATATTACAGTGATGATCTTATTTCAAACTTAAATCAAAAAATATATCTCAAAATAAGACCACTGATGTGATGTTGTTGTATTTTAATTTCACCATGAGATCGGGATCATTATTCATTTGAATGAATAATAATCTTATGGGACCGGTTCTATGATGAAATTGAGACATGATAATATCATAAATTTTATCTCTAATTTAAACCAAAAAAAATATTTTGAAGCAAAATTACTGTTGTAATGTTGCCACATCTTTATTTTATTATATCTCGTGGGATCATTATTCATTTAAAATGACCCCAGCATTTGGCAGGTTTGCTTTATATTTAAGTTTATAATAATTATCAACTTTCACATGAAGAAAAGTTGACTGAAAGTTGTCATTTTCTTGAGATTCAAAGCACTCCATATATTTAGTGACTTTTTCATTTTTTTTTAAAAAAAAAATTTACAATATTAAAAGAAGTTTACATCTAATGCATAGTCTCTTGCTGTGAACTGCTACTCTCACTGCTAATATTATTATTAGTAACATGACTACAACCATTGCTGCTACTACTACTACTGTTGTGATTTGTGGGTCTAACGGGCCCATTGTTAATCCCAGCAGCAGCCCGCCAGGCGGAAGCCGCGATGAGCGGCCGGCCATGCCAGCCAAGAGTCAAGCAGCCACCGATCTCTTCCACGCAATACCCCTCGCCGGAGAAGAGGCTAAGCAGCATGCTGGCTTGCTTGAAAGCATTCCACCCGAGATGAACGGGCTTGAACCCGGCCCGGCCCATCCTGGCCCGCCACCGGCCCAACGGCTCATGCCTTTCAGCCCCCTCGCAGCACACAACGTCTCTTATCTCCCGCTTCAAATACTCCTCCGCCACCGCCGCCACCGCTCCTCCGCCGCGGCTCGCCTCCAACGAGTCGAACATTGTCGAGTAGTAGAACAGCGCCTCGGCGAACCGGTCGACGAAGCCCGGTTTGTTATGGTCAGCGTCTTGCTCCACCACGGTCACGATCTCCGGGTTGAGCTCGCGTATCCAGCTGAGCACCGAGTCGATGGGCGCGGACGCGTTAGCCGGGTTGCCGAGCAAGCGGTGGAGCTGCATCACCGAGTTGACGGCCACGGCTTCCCCGGCTGCCACGTGGAGCATCCACGGCCGCACGTCGTCGACCCTCCTCGCTGCGACTCCACGGAAAGCGAACGGAACTCCGACGGAGCGAGCGAGTTCAGCGAGTCGGAGCCCGACTTCTCGGAGCGAGTCACGGCCGTCGGGGGATGGTGGCCCGATTCCGGTGAGCCGAAGGAAGGGGGGCCCGCCGGGTCGGAGAGCTAAGGCTTGGATTAGAGCCGGCCATTGGAGGCCGTGCATCAAGCTGAAGTCGATGACGTGGACGCGATCGTGCCGTTCGAATGCTTCGAGGATGGCTTGATTCGCGGTGAAGTGACCGAACTTGAGATAAGGGCAAGCTTCGTAGTAATAGTGGTATAAGATTTCGTAGTCCGGCTCCGACGACGAGGGGACGGCGGCGGTGCTGGTGGAGTGGAGACGTTTGTTGAGAGCTTCCACGAAGTGGGCGGCCACCTTGCCGATGCCGAAGCCGGTGCCGACGCGTGTCAGCAGTTGGCGCATTTCCTCGATTAGAGCTCCGGCGATTCCCGCTTCGCCGAGCTCCACAGCTTCAGCGGAGGACATCAGGAGGTGCACCAGCCGGATCCCGTCTCCCTCCGCCGCTTCCTCCGCCCTCTGCGGCGGTGGGTACATCTTGTCCGTCCACGTGTCCGTGCTTTCGAGGTCTGAGAGCATGGAGTCCACCCACGTGGATAGCTCCGAGGGATTCTGGCAGAGTTCGGAGGAGCCAGCGAAGGCGACCTCCATCTCCGACGAGCTGCGGCTGCCGCTCCCCATCGCCGTCGATCCGTACGGGTACGGTACCATCCCGTTTGAAAAACTTAGAACCAGAGAGCAGAGAGGGTCAGTAGACAGAGTCACAGATTCGGCTCTTTGTTGGGTGCTTTAAAGGGAGGGTGATTAGCTGGAGTGTGGACCTCATGCGTGGCTTGCCCACGTGGTATGGGCCCACCAAGAGGTGTATGACATGTCAGCTCCTGCAAGCAAGAGATACAATGATGTTTCTTACTCTTTCTTGGGGTTAATTACATAAATGGTCCCTCAACTTTGGGCCAATCCCACTTTCGTCCCTCAACTTAATTTTGTAACAAAATCGTCCCCCAACTTTCAAAACGTAACAAAACGATCGCGGAGTAGGTTCTTGGGTTAAAACGAATTTGGCGTGTGGTTAACTCACTTTTGTTAAAGGTCGGCGTGGCAAATTTTTAAAATAATAATGATATAATTTTTAAATGGGATTGAAGCATGCTTGGCGTAGCATCCTAATGTGGCATTAAATTTTTAAATAAATAATTACCATTAATACACCAATTACAACTAATACAATCAAATTATAAAATAACATGACTAAACTAATTACAATCAAATTGCCAAACAAAACTCTCTAATCAAATTTAATCAAATTAACAAACTAATTAATGTTTTTAAACTAATGAAGCAAACCCTAACCCTAACCTAACGCTCTCCTTGCCACCATAGCCGCCGCCCAAAGCTTCGTCTTCTCTTCGGATGGTGGATCTGGCCGAGGGTCTTCATCTCGGGGCAGAACTTGCGAGGGCCGTGGAAGGGCTGCGGGGAAGACGATGAGGAGCACCTCCACATTTCTAGATCTAAAGCTTGCATCTCCCTCATGAAGCATCGATCTTTAAACCCTAGATCCCACATCCACATCTCCGATTGAAATCCTAGATAAAATTAAACAAAAAAATACTGAGATTAATCTCCAAATCCTAGATCCCACATCCACATCTCCAATTGAAATCCTAGATTAAATTAAACAAAAAAAATACTGATAAAACTCCAAATTCGAGAAGGTCTTCAAACAAGCAATCTTATGCCGAAGAGGAAGAGGTGGGGAAGAAGAGGTTGAGGAAGAGGAATTTGGACATCTTCATCACTCCTCATTTGAGATCCTCCCATCCCGTCCTCATCAAACACTTTGCAAAGCCTCCCGAGCTTGATCTGGCATCACCCCCTCCAACTCCCTCCTTGTCACCTTCTCGTGGGAGCCTTAGGCTTAGCGCACCCAGCAGGGAAGCTCTTGGGATGAAATCGTAGGCTGCAGGAGATGGGAGGATGGTGTTGTATGGCAAGTAAGAAGGAAAGAAGAGGGTTAGGGTTAGGGCTAAATTTAAAAGAGTTTAATTATATATTTTTTAATTATATTGTATTTAGGGGAAGGGGTGACTTACTGACAAAGCATGAGTAAGCATGGGTGACTCAGTGTGGTGGGGCATGATGACCGCCATACGTCGAGGTTTAGAACTCCAAGAACGGCTCCAGGGACCGTTTTGTTACATTTTGAAAGTTGAAGGACGATTTTGTTACAAAATTAAGTTGAGGGACGAGAGTGGGATTGGCCCAAAGTTGAGGGATCATCTATGTAATTACCCCCTCTTTCTTGTTGATTAGTATTCACTACTTTGTTTATCTATCTTCAAAATAATGTTTCTTATTACATGCAATATTATGATGATTAATTTTTTCTTTCTCTACTTTATCATGTGATATGGATAAATCCGGACAAACATGAGGCCTCAACTGGAGCGTACGTGTGGCTTTATCCCGAATGTTCACTTAAGCTGCACAAATTCCCAACTCAGACATCCCTTTGGACAAAAGGGATGTTGCTAAAGTCAAAAATGGGTATAAGATGACAAAGAAAGATAAAATGTCAGAGATAAGTATGGCCAGGAATATCTCTGACACCACAGGAGAATAATGATCAACCTCAAGGGATAAGAGGACAGAAGGAAGAGGAGACAAGATAATGAACATTTGATCTCAAAACTCTCATTCCCACCTTTAAGCTCTTTTTCTCTTGCTAACTTGAGACACTAAACCCGTCCTGCTCAACTCTGTTCCCTATGCAGGATCACCGGCGAACTAAAGAAACTCTCAGTCGTCTTCTCTGATTATCATTAATGTCTTCCACAACTATAAATCTCAACCGCTGGTCAAAGATCGGTACAAATCTTTAAAAGACACCGATTTTTACCACAACATCATGTTTATAATATTGTTCATTAGGAAGTTAGACGTCACAAAGTGGCCCAGGTTTTCTCAGCTTGTGGCAGGAGAACAATGTCAGTCAGTGCCCTATGGGTTGGAGTTCAAAGAAAGACAGGGTTTTGGGACCAGCATGCAGTGGAATGAGGTGGTACTGTTGTCCTCAGTAACTAGTGTCTTAATCATCTTAGATTTAACTTTCAGGTTCTTGCAACTGTGAAGCAATTCAACTTCCTGTGAGTATGGTTTGGTTGGTGGGAGGATCACAAAAAACATTCATCATTGAAACTCAGGACTGATTCTGAGATATGAAAAATGATGAAATGATTTGTGAGACAGGACGGTGGAGCCATTAATTTTGGCCCACTGATGTGTGGCATTCATTCACTAGGCTACATGTGATGATCAATGGATCTTTTTGGTCCCAAGTTTGGTGCATTTGGATCATAGATTTTTCATTTATGTAATTCAGAATCCAAAGACCTAACAATTCAGTGGTGAAGCCAGAAAGATATTGGTTCAGTGAATTGTCTCCAGAACAATCAAATCAGGATATACAAAAAGTTCATCTTTCTTCAGTTATAGCACAAGAACAAGCAAACATTCAAATAGTACACCATTTCCATTCCTCTCCCATTGGCAGGCTTATTAGTACTAGAGTGAAATGATCAGTAATTAAAATCTAACATCAAAATTAAACAAAAAAAGACCGATTTATAAAAGACAGTCCGGTGTTAAAGGTCTGAGGAAGAGTTGAACCACTTGGATCTATTATAAAATAGTATTAATTTGGTGAATGATAAATCCATTGCTAAAACAGGGATGACAATTCAATACTAAAGTTATCAAATAGACGGAAACAATTTTTTGAATAAAAGAACCAATGAGGATGTGTCTCACCATGCTCGAGCCTCGAAGCACAGCCAGAGTAATTTTACAGTAAGTGCATAATAAAACAAGACCTGGTTTTATTACCTACCGAACAACAAAAAGATGAAATGTTCAACAGCAAACCTGCCTCTGCGATGTTATTTGTTTCCAAGGGGGTACCAGGTTGCCCCCCCATTAAGTTCTTCCTTTCGCTATTATCGTCTTTGCTGTTTAAAACTATGAAAACTATAACATTTTCACTGAACTTGCGGTGATGAGGTTCCGGGTGAACTCTCAGCTTCAGTATCCGATGTCTGCTTCAGAGCGGTACCATTGCCCGAGCTTTCAATTGCCTTGACCTCTACAGGCACTTCAATAGCGGTTTCCCTTAACTTCTCTTTTATCTTCTTCTCCTTCTCGAGCTCTTGTTTTGCCAAGGGAGAGAATTGGGAATCTAAGGACCTCGCTGCTCCTAGCCATGCAAGGACAATCATCAACAATATGCCTCCGAGATAGGGTGTTGAGTTTGCAAGTGATCCAAATGTCAATATCATGAATTGTTGGATCAGCGCGCCTCCGGACTTGCCCAAGGGGTTGCAAACAACATCAATCGCTGCTTTCCCTTTAACCTGTAGCCAAACATTGTAGTTCTCAGCAAGAAGTGCGGGCCTTGTTAATCAAGAAAAATCTCGAACAAATGGAAATGCTTATATGGACAAATTATCATGAGTGTCAAGAACACATACCTTCATGTCTTCGTCTAAAGGAATGTAAGCCATTTCTTTGCAAGGATCAAATAAGCTGTATTTTGCGCTCTTGCTGAAGATGTTCTGCAATGCACCAACATATACAGCCGCAAGAAGTGGAGTCATACCGAAACTCGCCAGTATCGGAGTCAATGGCTCTCCAAACAAAATCAGCGAGAAAAACCCGACTCCAGTAAGGAGCAACACTGTAGGTGTGATCATTGCAGCAACTCCCCACCCGAATTTTCTGAGTATAACACGGCCAAGCAACATCATTGTGAAAGTTGCTATGCCAGTCGCGGTCGAGAAGTCACCCATGAAAGACGAGTACTCGTTGGGGCTCGGAAACTGATACACAACCAAATTTAGCTGATAAGAATTGGAAAGAAAACACAAAGAAAGATAGAACTTCAAAAGTTACTAAAGAGTTAGTTACCTGTGCTTTGAGCTTTGATTTCCATGTAACTTCAACAAGGTTGATGCTAATGCCATACGCCACAACCAACGTGGCAAGATCTCTCACATATCTCGAAGAGAACAAAACCTTCAAGCTTTCTTTCATGCCAAGTTTCGGCTTCTCCTGCAAATATGTCATCATTAAGATGGTTGGTAATTGTCGATCGACAACTAAAAAGGAAAACACGGACAGCAGGGACGATCTTAATACTTACCTTCTTCTTACGTTCAGTTCTTGGAATAGACGGATCATTCAAAACAAATTTATTCACTCCCCAATAGATACCACAAATTACTAAACCGAGAAGCACCACAATGCTCATCATTCCTTTAAGAGATATAGCCCAACCATCAACACCCGGACCCAAATTCTTCCGCATATTAGAGAAGTATTTTACAGTGCGTCCTGAGAAGATGAGGGCGATATTCGCTCCAAGACCAAATAGTGGGTAGAATTCTTTTGCTTCCTCAACTGTAGTAATCTGCAACATAACCCTTAGTTTAAGTACCGTTCTATGGTAGATGACAACAAGCACCAATTCATATTTAAGAAACTACATTCAAGAATGCCTAATCTACTCAGCGATAATTTATAGCAAGTTCTATCTAGAGATGCAAAATGTACACGTAACCACACCTAATTAAGCTCTTAATCAAGATAAGTCTCATAGATGCAAGCATGCCTTCTTGTGCCACAATGATATGTTCTTCCAAGGCTTAAGGCAATGGAAAATAGAGTAAACGAAAGAAAATTGAAATAACACCGACATGTAAATGTGAGAACCACTGAATATTCAAGGCGAAGAAAAACGAGACTTCAAGCACACTTCAGCAACAATAGGCGAAGGAAGTATGTATCAGCATGAGGAAATACAGCAAAGAGGGAGACTTACAAAGATGTAAGATGGTAATACAATTCAATACAATGTCGCATTCGGGTGAAAATATTACAACCATATTCAACTTAGGACAAGCATAACTAAACAAAATTAATAGTGGAGAAACATATGTTGAAAGGTATTCGATGATTCTCAGAATCGAGCATGAAATTTCAGCAACATGGATATAATAATTCTCCCAATATCACACACACACACATCAAACATGGAATTTTTAAGGCAAAACAAGAACAATATATTAGCAACATCAGTAACAAACATATAAACACATAAATACAGAGCAGTTATAATTCACCTGATTAGCAAAACCCCAGAAGAGAACAGAGATGACCACACTCCCCCAAAGCTCAGCCATGACATAGAACAAGCAGAAGCTCCAGATCCTCAGAATAGCAACAGGTCCAACAAAACTCGGGCCGAGGGCGGCGACAAGCTTATCGGCAAGGGCAGTGGGATGAATAACACTACTGAGGGGATACATCACAAAAGCAAAGGCTCCAAAGAATGCAATGAAAGGGAATATCACAGTATAGAAAAGAGCCTCCTTTGAGAGAACATTAGAGAGCTTGGTATACAGAAGCATGAATCCCACAGCCATGGGCAAGTTCACCCATGTCTTCAAGAAGGGAATAATCTCAGCACTGCTTCCCTTTGCAGTCACCACCAGCACATCCTTAGTATCTCTAAGAATAGTATAATTGAACAGGATGCAAAAGAACATGATACCAAGAGGAATGATCTTCTTCAGTGTCTGAAACTCAACTCCCAAGAACTTTGCCTTCTCTTTTTCCTCCTCGTTGAAGCTCGCACCACCAGCGGGAATCGCAGCTCCGGCGCTGCAAGTCAGGGGCTTTTCCTCTCTTTTCCACAGGCCATGGCCGGCCACACTCTTATCAGAGGTGGAAAGGTGCAATCTTTTTGATTCCCGATTGGATTGGGGGCCAGAAAACAGGGGATTCCGGGGAGAGAATTCTGATGGATTTGGGGAGAAAGCTCTGACCTTTAAAGGTGAAAACCCAAGAAGATGGCTGCTTTTGATGGGAAACCGTGGTCTGAGGCTCTGGAGTGGATGGAAAACTCTGGTTTGGGGATTTGAAGGGAGGGAGAAAAGCCCCTTGGGATTGATAACTCCTTCCATATCTCCGGAGAACCACTGAGAAATATCTCAGCTAGGAGAGAGGGAAAGGAGGAGATATGGAGATAGAGTTCTCAGAGAACTATTGAGGTTGAGAAGCCATATCTAAATGAGAACAAACAAAGGCCAAAGCCCAAAAAAAATCGATTTTTTTTTTTGGAAAAGTATACAGTTTGGGAGATTTTTTCTCTGTTTTCAGGATTTCAGAAACGCAAGAGGGTTGAAAGAGATTGGAAGGGAGAGATTAGAATGAGTGTTTTAGGGTTTAGGTCTTGGAGTTTTGTGGAGTGGTTTTAGAAACTGGAACTTTGGATTCTGCGAAGTGCTTTTCATCAAATTGGAGCCGTTCACGGGTGGAGTACTGGTGATTGCATTGTTGGATGAATAAATAAACAAAAGTAAACTCAATATATTGTCCTAAAAATTCATTAAACCATGAAATAAGATCAAATGTTTGCCAAAGTTGGAACTTTTTTGGATTTGTTGACCCAAAACATGTTCAATGTGGAAAGAAAAACATTATCAAACATGTCTGATTGGTCCTTGGTAATGGTCGGTGAGAAACAGAGACTAAAAAAAAAGAGAATTTTGAAAAAAAAAAAATTCTAAAATGGATCTTCATTAACAACATTCAGTAAAGAAAATGTTAAGGAAAAGGAAAAAATAGAAAAAGAACACATCCTGTGATTTTGTACCATTTATACTGATTAATATCTCTAATCACGTGAATGAACATTCAACAACTCAAAAAACTAAACTTTTGAACAACTATCTCTTTTATGTTATCAAATGTCATTGTTCCTCCATTGGAGGTAACAGTCACAAGCTTCCCATGAGGTGAGGCAACATGGTATGGAAGTGCCGTGTCCCAAGAAGGGATTGGATTATTGATATACACCACATAAGGAATGGGATTCAATCCAAAGATACAAAGGTGCTGATCTCCAAGAAGATTTTTTTTTCCTTAAAATAAAATTTATCATTTGATCCTTGTTCAAATGTTTCATTAATTCCCATATTTTCTACTGAATTTCTACTTAGCAGCAAAGTCAATTTTTTGTCTGATTACTAAGTGTCCAATTGTCAAATTATATAAAAAACGTTTATTTTTCAATTCATTAAATTGATAAGTACTTGTACTCGTTAGCACAAGAAACTATTTTTAATGATTTTAATTTTTGACAATGTAACTAACGTGAACTATTTACAGTCCTACAGGTCTTGTGATACCGATTTTGTTAGGAATTCTTTTAAGGGAAGGTCTCAAGTTTGAATCCCCTACTTGGGGTGAGGCATTTGCGCGTGAGCCTTTGGGTATTTCACGAGCCTTTGATGTATGTTCCTTGACAATATCCTTAGAAGGGCGTTTGCCGCCTTAGTGAAAAAAAAAACATAGAGAATAGAGGAAGTCAAGACACAACAATCCCATGTTATTTATATTTTATTATTTTTATCTTATATAATAAGGGATTATATGTACTGATTTATTAATTTTTAAATAAATATGATTTATCTACTTTAAAAAAAAAATATTTGAAGGATTGGTAGATGATGAATTGAATGAAAATTCACATTATAACTAAATTAGATGTATAATATTGAATTTACAAAATTGAAAGTTCATGATCCAGTAGAAAAATAATTTAACTATGTTTTAAATTTTTGTAGAAAAACTATTTAAAAGTTTTATCAAATAATAAACGAGAGGAAAAAAAGAAGAATCACGTGAGTAACACGTGTTAGAGAACAGTGCTGGCAAGATATCAGGTATTGGAAGCGAGCACAAACACCAGGAGCTCGTACAAACCCTAGGGATCAAGGTATGTCTTTCTTCGTCACTAAATTGAATGATTTTTTCTCACCTTCGTGGTTTTTTCACCTCTATTTCTCTCTAATCTTCAAGAGAAGTTCTCAAATCTTCACCTTTGTTCATGGACAGATCAATTGCCGCGTTCTATTTTGATTCTTGAATGTTTGTGTTTATGTATTTTTATGTGTTATCCGTAAAGGTCGCAACTTTATGGATTTAAGTTGCTAATTCTGTGTATTCCATTGTGAAAGATCCCAAATTGATTGCGAATGCGAGAATGCCTGGTGCGCAGATCCAATTTTATTGTATTTTTCTTGATTTTTACAATCGGGCATTGTCATTAGTTTGGAAGTTTGATGTTCAATTTTTCAATAATTTGTTGTCTGTTGTTCTATTGAATGCAAAGGTTTTCAGTTTGAGGCTTGGTTTAACTACTGCTAGTGATTCCAGGGAGATGGAGTATTCTTCTAGTGAAGATGATGAACCTATTGATCTTGATATTGATTTTGGTGGTGATGAGATCACACAGTCAGATGCTGATCAGCAAGCAGACGGTGTATCGGCGCCACTTCATTTCTTTAATCAAAGCGAGAATTCTATAATGCCTCTGGAGAACTCTATGGGTAACGAGCTTCTAGCAGCCGATGGGAATGTGAAGGATCCTGTTCCCTTTCTCGGCATGGAGTTTGAATCTGATGTGGCTGCGAGGAACTTCTACAATAACTATGCACTTCGTCTTGGTTTCGGCATTCGAGTGGCCAGGTCTCGCAGTGAGAGAAGGAAGGGTGTGGAGGTGTTGGTGATGAAGAGATTTGTGTGTTTGAAGGAGGGTCATCACAAGAAGAAGGCGACAGAATATAGCGGTGTCAAGAAGAAGCGCAAACGGTTATCTATTAGAGATGGCTGCCCGGCGATGATGGAAGTTGTCATGAGAGGGCCGGAGAGATGGGTAGTCACTAAATTAATTGTGGAACATACACACATGGTGGTTAGTCCGGATAAAGCGCGGGAAATTCAACTTAACCGACTTTCAGGCAAAGAGTTGGAGCATGAGAACTACCTCAAGGAGATGAGGCGAAAGGCTTTTGGAGAAAGAGATGCTCAGGGGTTACTTGAGTATTTCAAGAGAAAGCAGACTTCCAATTCTGGTTTCTTCTATTCCATGCAGGTTGACAATAGAAATTGCTTGACTAATGTGTTTTGGGCGGATGCCCGAGCGAGAATGGCGTACAGCCATTTTGGGGATGCAGTTACTTTTGACACGAGTTATAAGAAGAATCAGAACATGGTGCCGTTTGCTGCATTCACCGGGGTGAATCATCATGGGCAGCCTGTTGTTTTTGGCTGTGCTCTGGTTATTGATAACACAGAGTCTTCGTATGTTTGGCTGTTTGAGACATGGGTCACGGCGATGTACGGACAGGATCCATTATCATTAACAACTGATCAAAGTAAGGCCATCGGAGCTGCAGTCACAAAGGTTTTTCCCAACACTTGTCATCGGTTATGTAGGTGGCGCATCTTGTCTAGATGCAAGAAGAAGCTGTTTGATGTGTATTCTAGGTATCCTACGTTTCATGAAGAACTGAAAAGATGTGTCAATGAGCCTGAGACTGAAGGAATGTTTGAGATGTGTTGGAAGTCATTGATCGAGAAATACGACCTGATGGAGAACGCATGGCTGCAATCAGTGTACAATGTTCGCCGAAAATGGGTTCCAGCATACCTTAAGGAGTCATTCTTTGCCGAAATGTCCACAATGGAAAGATCAGAGAGCCTGAACAAGTTTTATCGAAGGCATTTCAATATGAGAAAATCTGTGCAATCATTTCTTGCTAAGTTTGATCAAGCTGTGGACAGCCGGTATGAGAAGGAAATTCGAGATGATTACTCCATGCATAATTCCCAGCAAATTTTGAAGACAGAAGTACCTTTCGAGAAACATGCAGCAGTCACATATACAAAAGAATTATTTGAAAGATTTCAGGTTGAATTACTCGAGGCACTGAACAACTATATTGTTAAAATTCAGGAAGGGGCAATCAGCAAGTATTCTGTTGCAAGGGCTGCGGATTCACGGGACTTTCAAGTTGTAACCTTTTATGAATCTCAGAAGAAAGCGGTATGTTCTTGCCACAAGTTTGAGTATTCTGGAATCCTGTGTAGACATGTGCTGTCACTTCTCTGGGTGTTGGAAATCAATTTTCTCCCTGAACAGTACATTTTGAAACGATGGACTAGGAAGGCGAAGAGCAGCTCTTCACTGGATGAACGTGTCGAAGTGCGAAATTACTGTCAGGAATCTCCACTCTTACGGTACAACGATCTCTTCCATGATGCCATCATATGCAGAGAAGGGAGCGACATCCGGAGAGGCATTCAAGGTAGCAAAGGACATGCTACGAAAAGCTTTTGCTGATATTGTTAGTCTGCAAGAAAACATGGTTAAAACCAGGCAGCATCTTCCGCAAAATATCTTGTCTTAACATACATTGTCTATTCGGGCTTGAATGTTTATGAATGGCTTTCTGAGCTAATGCAACTAACTTCATTACCAATTTCATGCTCTGTATCTCTTGCAATAGCAAGAAGTTGTCATATTTCTCAAAGGTAATGTTACAAAAAAAGTTGCAGAAATTCTCCATGTCTCAAAGCTGTGATTACATTAGACCATTTCTATCATCCTCATATCAACCTCTTTCTCCTCTTCCAAATGGAAAGCTCTGCTCAGACTACTCAATACTGAGTAGATATCGGTTTTCTCCGGATATGAAGCATCTCCTGCCAGAAACTCACAGATGATCCCATTCACTTCAATGGAGCTGCACCCGAGTGTCTTCTTGATGCCCTGGTCTTTTGTCCTCCTCCTCACTTCGGTCACATCCTCCCATCGGTTTGCCGCCAGGGAAGACTCCAGTTTAGTGATTCGCTTTTCCAGTTTCTTCACCATTTGGACATTCCTATGGGTTCTACAAGCTCCAAGAAGGGATGCCAAGAATGGCAAGATTTCTTTAGCATTCTTATATGGCATCTCTTCTATCAACTTCTCTGCCTGTTCAAAAAGACCTGTACGTCCAAGGAGATCAGCCAAACAACCAAAGTGTTCTAGTTTTGGTTCCATATGGTACACCTCCTTCATGGAATGCAAACATTGCAGGCCTTCATCTACCAGTCCTCCATGACTACAAGCAGTTAGAACACCAATGAAAGTAATGTCATCTGGTTTAACTCCCTTCATTTGCATCTCTGAGAAAACCTTCAGAGCTTCACCTGCTTGTCCATTCATGGCCAGCCCGAAGATGACTGAAGTCCATGTCGCCGTGTCTTTACTGACTATTCTTTTGAAGATCTCCAAGGACTCTTGCATGCACCCACACTTTGTGTACATGTCTATGAGAGCAGTTCCTACAACAGTGTCAATTATTATCTTGTTTTCCTTGATGAATCCATGTATCCACTTCCCTTGCTCCAAAGCTCCCAGATTAGCACACACTGTGAGAAGTGCCACAACTGTGAACTTATCAGGCTTGATTCTTCTACTCTGCATCTCTCTAAACAACACCAGAGCGTCATTGAAGCGTTTATGCTGCACATACCCATTGATCATTGCAGTCCAGAGAACCAAGTCTCTTCCAGGGCTCTGGCTGAATAGTTCCCTAGCTTCATCCAGCATACCCGAATTCGCGTACCCGGAGACAATGCTAGTCCAAGAAATCACATCTTTTGAAGGCATCTCATCGAACAATCTCCGAGCCATGCTCATACACCCACACTTGGTGTACATGTCTAACAATGCATTGTTAAGAGGAATGCTGCCTTTGATTCCCCTGTTCTCTATGAAACCATGAACCTTCTTCCCCATTTCCAAATCTCCAAGTGAAACACAAGCTGAGAGTGTAGTTACAAGAGTAGCTTCATTCAGCTCCACTCCACTCTTCTCCATCCTCAGGAAAGCAGTGATTGCATCTTCAAACTTGCGGCACTTGATGTAACTGGCAATGAGAACATTCCAAGAAACCACACTTCTCTCAGGCATTTCGTCGAACAAGGCCCGTGTAGCCTCAATTGCTCCCATCTCTGCATACATATCCATGAGCGAACTCCTCACATAAGGATCAAACTCAAAGCCAGTCTTCACAGTGAAACCATGAACTTTCCTCCCCTCCGCCATTGCCCGCAACTCACCCAATGCCTTGAAGACAAGAGGGAAAGTAAAGTTATCTGGCGACATGCTTGCATTCCTCATGCTCTTGAAGAGCAGTATAGCCTTCTCTGGTTGTCTATCCTTAGTGAAAGACTTGATCATGAGGTTGTAGACAAAGAGAGAAGGATCAATGAGAGTTTCAAACACTCTCTCTGCATGGTATAAGTCTCCAGTTTGAGGGCGTGTGCAGAAGACCAAGATTTCATCCATGATGTCTTTGTTATGTTGCAGGCTTGACATGAGGATTTGGCAGTGGATTTGCTTGAGTTGTCTCATGGAGTTGCATCTCTGGAGGATGGAGATGCACTCCTTCTTGGTCAGCCTTGAGGGTTTCGAGCTTGAAGAGGAGCATGAATGGCGGATGAATTTGGAGAGCATGGAGTTCATCAACGGCGAGCCAGGAAAAACAAAGATTTCAATTTATAATCTAGTCCTTGTGGAGGACCTAGTCGTAAATCATAGAAATTTGCGGGCTTTTATGAAATTAAAGATTGGAGATAAAAATGCGAGCTTTGGAGATGAGAGACAGAGGACGACCATGGAGAAGAAGAAGGTCATCATGGTTGGAGGGAGCATCGCGGGCTTGTCGTGCGCTCACGCTCTCATCACCGCCGGGTGGAAGCCGGTGGTGATTGAGAAGTCGGCGGCACCCCCGGAAGATAGGCACACTGGTGTTGGCCTCGGTCTCGACCCTTAAGCTCGCCGCCTCCTCCGCCTTTGGATCAACGACCCGACCTCCTTCTACTCAGAGCACGGGCGTTCTTCCGAAGATCACGAGCGTGTTCTGCCCGTGTTCAAGTTGTGCTTATTTCGGGATAATCTAAAAACATTCTAAACCAAGTCCTGAAGGTTTCAGAGATAAACACGCCCTAAACACGCCCTAAACACGCCTGTGCTTTGTAAATTTCAAATCTATAAAAGGCCGTTAGATAAAACTTATCAGAAGAATTTTGACGATTCTTCTGCCAACAACTAGGGTTTCGGGGGAGATTGAAGGTGAAGGAGACCTCGATCGGAAGGTTTATTATTATTAGTTATGTTTTCCTCTTTAGATCTTGTGATGAACTTTTATAGTAATAGAGGCTAAACTTTTGTGTTGCCTCGGATTCTAGAACCCTAGGATGAACTTGTGATTATTTTCTTTTTTAGTATATTGGTTTTGATTTGTTTTTGAAAACCATCAGTGTGTGCTTAATGCTTGCAAATCACTAGTGCGAGAGCCCCTATTTGTATATTTGAATTGCTTGATTTGTAGAGAGATCTCGGTTATACTAGATTGGGGTGCAGATAATAGGGGGTGAGTGTACGCAGAGAGATCGGGTGTATGGTATCACACTCTCCAGATTAGGGTAAAAACTAATAGCGGGAATCACAAAACCAAATGTAGTAGTAGGGCGAATGGTATCGACATATGGGATCAGGGTTTGGTTGCCGAGAGACCCCTAGCTCCTTCATTGAGGGGCTCCCTTCCGATCCTTGCTGCCTCAGTGGAGCTCTATTGGTTCCCTATGGCGAAGGTCCCTCCTTCCAGCAATCCGGTGTCTCGCACTGCCTTGTCAGGCTCCTGGTCCTCCTCCCCACTTGCCCCATTTCTAGTTATTTGGTGTTTTGTATGCATATCATGTGATTAGTCTTAGAGTTAAGGGGGACCATACTAAAATCTACTCTTCATCCGTTTCCTTGAAGAAAGGACATTTGCATTACAAACTTCATGCACTGTTTGTGGAATCATTGACTAATTAATTCCATGAAACATTAAAAAAGTAGAAGTCCAAGAAATATAGAATAATTAGGTTCATTTCTTGTGAACTTCGGATTAAAAAAAACATGCACACTAGCCCAAAATTAGCAACCAAAAAGAAAAAAGAGCAAGGTAAACAAGATAATCTCCAGAAAGATAAGAGAATGAAACAAAAGGACAACTTAGAATATAAATAAGTTTTTTCTTATTTTATATACTCAGACTAAAATCTCATATAAACAAAAGGACAACTTCATAACAATTTATTAAAACCTCAACATAAACCACGAGACTTACACAATATACCAAGAGTGATTTATAAAACTCACACATCTTTGATACAAAAAAACTTCCAAAGAGTTATTCTTGGACAGAAGATACAACCATTTCCAATGAGAATGCTGGAAACAAAATACCTTAATCCTCAACAGCGTTTCCTGATTGCATGCATTTGGGCTGCAACATCACTCATGCCAAGCCTCTCGTTTGGAGATTCCACAGAGCAAGCAAGGCCCAAAGCTACAACAGAGACCAAGCACTCTATCTTTTTCCTCTCATCAACTGATATGTCTCCATGTTCAATACCATCATCTTCTAATTGTGAGAACATTGATGGATCAATGACCTCCATAATTCTAACAGGAGAAGCACAAATCTCCACAAACTTTCTCATTGTCATACCATCCTTGAACCTCTCATCAACTGGTCTCTTTCCTGTGAACAACTCAAGAACAAGGATCCCATAGCTATAAACATCCCCCATGGTTGACACCTCACTCCCTAAACCATACTCTGCATGCATTTATACAATCATCCATATAAGTATATGAAAATAAATCAGAATGAATGAATGAATCATTAGTTTATATGTACCTGGAGGAATATAACCAATTGTTCCTTTGATCCCTGTTGAGGACATTGTGGAACTCTCCATGGAGTTGTTGTTGTTGCTGCTGTTCATAAGGAACTTTGCAAGACCAAAGTCTCCAACATGAGCATTCATGTCATCATCCAAAAGAACATTGCTTGGTTTCAGATCACAGTGAACAACTGTAGGTTGGCAAGAGTGATGAAGATATTCCATGGCATCGGCAACATCTGTGGCTAAATTCAATCTCTGAAGCAAACTCAGAGAACCTCGTTGCTGTTGTTGCTCTTGTTCTGGATGCAGCCATGAATCTAAGCTTCCATTTGGCATGAAGTCCAGAACCAGAGCTTTGAAGTCATTGCCTTTTGAATCAGAGCTCACGCATGAAGTGATGATCTTGATGAGATTTCGGTGTTTGATGCTTCTGAGTGATTCACATTCAGACAGGAAACTTTTTGAAGCTCCTCTAATGCTTAGATTGAAGACCTTAATCGCAACCAACATGGCGGAGCTACTGCTATTTAGAGTTCCTTTATAAACAGAACCATGCCTCCCTTTGCCAATCAGATTACTGGAAGAGAAATCATCAGTTGCTCTGGCCAAATCAATGTTGGAAACTCTTGGAAACTTTTCAAATGAAACAAAGGAGGATGATGTCTGTCTTCCCATTCTTGATTCTCGTTTCCATCGAGTGGAAACGAAGTATAAGATCAAGAACAAACAAAACAGAAATAAAGCAATTGGCATTACAATCTTCAGCACTAAAGATCCTCTGTTTGTTTTGTAAGGCGATTTGGAGGGGCAGACAGGCAAGTGAAGTTGTGGAAGACCCCCACAAAGCTCACCATTTCCTACAACTGAAAGCACTGCAGATGAATTTCCAAACACACCTTTAACAGGGAGTTCACCATGGAAGTGATTGTAGGAAAGGTTCAAAACAGACAGATACTTGAAGTCCTCCAAAAATTGTGGGATTGATCCTGATATGTTATTGTTTGAGAGATGTAGTGTTTCAAGAAACCTTAAGTTGCTAAAAGAGGAAGGAATACCTCCTGACAAGCTATTGTCTGAAAGGTTTAGATTTCTGAGACCTTTTAAATTCCCAAGAGATAAAGGAATAGATCCAGTGAAGAGATTACCTTGCAAGTTCAGGTCTTCTAAGACTGCACACCTACTGATAGACACAGGGATTTCACCTGACAATTCATTCCCATTCAATAGCAGCTTTTGGAGATTTATCAAGCCTCCAATCTCTGAAGGAATAGTTCCATTCAAAGAATTTTTAGCTAAATCCAGAACACGAAGTGATAGTTGTTGGCTAAAGATTTCTCCTGGTATCCTTCCACTGAAACTATTGTCGTAGAGGTCGAGTGTTGTGAGTTGGTGAAGGTACTTCATAGTGGAAGGTATAGTGCCTTCAAACTTATTCCCAGAAATTCGGAATTCTGCCAACTGAGTTAGATTGCCAATGTTGGATGGAATGTTGCCTGTGAGCTTGTTGTCTTCAAAACTCAGTATCTGTAACATGGGAATGTTTCCTATATGCTCTGGAATTTGGCCAGTGAGATCATTACCTCCAAAATTCATGATATTCAAACTGATTAAATTCTCAATACCATGAGGAATGATCCCCGAGAAATGGTTGTAATCCAAAAATAAATACCGTAACTCTTTGGAGAAATTGGTTAGTGATTGGGGCAATACACCTCCAAGATCATTGGATGCAATAGAGAAAGCCTGCAAATTGCTGCAATTCACCAAAGAATCAATGTAGCTCAAATCCTTGGCATCACTGGCCTGAAACTGATTCCTTTCTAAATTGAGAAGAACGAGAGCATTCATCCCTCCAAAAACTGGAGGCACTGTCCCACTAAACTTGTTTTCTGAAAGACCAATCATCTGAAGCATAGAAGCATTGGACAATGAAGCAGGGATGGTTCCACTTAGCTTGTTACCCCCCAAGAAAAGTTTTGTAAGTTTAGGAAGCTTGGTACCTAAACTTGGAGGGAGACTCCCATCGAGCTCATTGCTTGTAACACTGAACAAAATCAACGATGAAATGTTGAACAAAACTGAAGGGATTGACCCATTGAGTGAATTCCCAGCCACCAGAAAAGTTATCAATTTAGAGAGCCTGCCGAGTTCTTCAGGGATGATTCCTTGTAAATTGTTCAATGTTAGAGAGAGTAAAGTAAGAGAGGAAAGGTTCCCAATGGAAGAAGGAATGACTCCAGTGAAGCTATTGTTACCGAGAACCAGCTTCTCAAGCTTGGGAAGAGTTTGACCAAGCTCAACGGGGATAGAACCAGTGAGCTGGTTGGAAAACAAGCTGAGAACTATGAGTTTTGAGCAGTTGGCCAAGTTCACGGGGACCACGCCATGAAGTGCATTGAAGCTGAGGTTGAGATACTGAAGCCGGTGCAGGAAGCCAAACTCCGGTGGGACCTCACCGGAGAATCCATTGATAGAGAGCTCAATGCTTTGGATGAAGCTAAGGTTGGCAATGGAGGGTGATATGAATCCCCCCAAGCCTAACGTAGAGAGGTCGAGTGCTGTGACTCTCTTTGGGTGCTTGTGAGATGAGCATGAGACACCAGTCCAGTTGCAGAAGTGGACAGTCTCAATATTCCATGAACTGAGAGCTCCAGAGGGATCAGAGGTGACTCCATTCTTGAATGCAAGCAATGCCAAGTGATCATCAGTAATCTCGTTTGCTAACAAGGTGCTGGTGAGCATGAAGCTCAGAAGCAAGTAGAAGAAGAACATGTGATTGGATCTCATGGTACTGATCACTAAGATGTAATAATATATTAATGGAGATGGTAGCGAGTGATGATGTTTATCATATATTCATATATATATCAGTGATGATCAATGGAGGTGGTAAAGAAGATTTGGAAGTCTTTCTAAACTTTTTTTTTAAGAAAAAGACTTGGTCGTAAATGCCTGCGTATCCATATGGGTCAAACAAAGGGCACAGCAGGGGCTGCTGTGCCTCCCGAATCCGCTTATTATTGTTTCAACTTTCAAGTCAACTTTCTTTCTCTTCTATATTACAAGTTGATAAACTATACTTACTAAAATAATTAAACTATTAAAATCGTGTCAGATACATAAACAAGCTACATCAACAGTACGGCAGATATGAAAGTTTCTTTACCAAGGTCAATGTAAATTTATTTTTGGAACTTATTTTATTCTCAAGTTTTATTTTGTCAGTGTGCTATCATCCAAATTCATTATTTATTACTTAATATTATTTTAGAATTTTAAACTTTGTAAACTTATAGAAGACTGAAAAATGTAATTGATTGACTATTTATTATTTATTGATTCATTTCTATTTATTATTTATTTGATTGTTTTTAATTTTTTGAAAAAAGTTTGACCATTAGTCTCCTAAAATAGTTATTTTGTTATTATTTAATAACAAAAAAAAGGTTAGATGAAGGTTTGTGTAGAATTGAAAACATGAGAAAACCCTTGTCATTTCTGCGTTTGTTTGGCAGGATTTGAGGGGAAAAGGAGTTCCAAATACAATAACTTTTTAAATCCATTGTTTGTTTGGCGAGATTTAAAAAGTCACTGTATTTTGAAATACGGTATGTGTGGGATAAAATCCCACGCTTTTCAAATCCCGTGAGCCACGTGCGCAAGGATTCAGCGGTAACTTTAAAAAAAAATTATATTATTATTATTATTATATATATATATATATATATATATATATATATATATATGAGAATAATACTCATTTGGCCATTTAGAGAGTGTTTTAAGGATTTCCAACCATACGGATGGAAAGATTATCGAAAAATAGACTAGCATGTCGATTTTTATATAATTTGATAATCGTTTGATCTTTCTACTTAATGGTTGAAATTCTGGATCGTTCATATTTCTATAAAATAAGAACCGTTAAGTGGGAGAACCAAACAGTTACTAAATTGTATGAAAATAGACATACTAGCTTATTTTTCAATGATCTTCCCATCCGTACAGTTGGAAATCCTTCAAACATGCTCCAGGGGACCAAACGGGAGACGAGTGGGAATGTACAGTAATCCTCATACGTCTATATATATATATATATATATATATATATATATATATATATATATATATATAATATAAAATTCTTTTAATAAAATAATCTTTTAAATTTATTTACAATAATATAAATTATTCATATAATAAAAAATATATCCATAATTATTAAAAATCAATATTATGTTAAATACATCCATAATAATCAAGTATTATAACATGTAATAATATGGGCAAATTATTTATTGGTCCCTGCTACCGTTTGCAGGGACCTTAGAGTCAACACACACACACAAACACTATACACAATAATAAACAAACCACCCTAGGGACCAAATAGCAAATAGTTCACTATTCAAGGGATGAATAGTGAATTATCTAATATTATAATTATTTTCTTAAAAAATTATATTATATATATAATAATAATATAATTTTTTTAAAGAAAATAATAATATATATATATTTATATATTAATTAAGAAAATTTTATGAGGTTTTTATTATTAATAAAATCTAATAATAGCATAGGGTGGGGGTAACCTCACCATGAGTAACTATATACAAGGATTATATATTCCAAGTTTCCAACACCCCAAATATATCAAACCAAACACATACTTTCCAAATCCAGATTTACATATCCTTCTAACCAAACACTGGATTTGACTCTCCTGTATTTTCAAATCCATGGACTTACAACTATAATGTAACTCAAAATCCATGGATTTGAAACTACCTCCAACCAAACGCCACCTAAAAGATTCTCTGTTTAGAGGTGTTCATCTGGGACGTGAGCTTGTTCCGTAGTAGAATTCTCCTTTATACAGGGTGAGGGTATAATGCGCGCATGAGTCTCTGGGTGTTCTGCGCTTTCGGGTATTTCGTGCAGCTATGCACGTCCTTTGAAACCCCTCAGAGATCATTTTTCAATTAATTTGAAAAAATAATAATAATTAGGACATGAACATGACTACACAAGTCAAGAAAGACGGTGACCGAAACAATGGACTAGAGTTGCAAGTGTGAGAGCAGCTGGGCTGCAATTTTGAAGTGTTGGTTTTGTTTTTAAATTGTACTTCTGTTTTTATGTTTTCTGCATAGCTGTTACAGCTCATCTTGTCAAAAAAAAAAGTAGTGAGTGCAAGTGGACCACCGACCCAACAATGATTAGAGAAAAATTCAAGATTTGCTAACATTTTTATAATATATATTTTTTGTTCTTATCTCTAACATTCATTTTCTATCTAAACAAAGATATATATATATAGACTGTAACACTTGTGAATTGAAGAGATATTTAAGCAATGGAACAAGTTTCTAATCAACATGTTTTTCAGATGCTTCATGGAAAAAATGACATTGGGTCAGGAAGAAGGACATAACTTGGATGCTTTGGGCTGATTGTATTTTTCAGAGGACGAGAATTTAAATGGAATAAGAGAGAATTCAACTTCTGAGATTTGTGTCCATGCAATTTCAATCAATCTGCATATTAAAAACTTAGCAAGTGTTAATCATTTGTCACAACATGCAATCAAGTGTTAACCAAATTGCCAAAGCATAAACTTGAAATAGCAAAACCTATCCAAGTGTGGATGCCAAGTTTGGATCAATGAACTGATTTTTCATGTAGGTTTCATCAAATTCAGCAATTACTTACAAAATTCCCGCCATGTGATGAAAATAATGGAACTGTTGGATTTTGGCCGGAAAAGACTTTGTTGGCTCACTTATTAAGATCTGCTCCAATATGAACTGAATAGTGGAGATTATTCTGATGAAAAAATGTATCACTTGCAAATAATTTATGAACTACACCATTCAGTTCAATACCTGAATGGCTACATGCTGAAAGAAAAGCTATAAAAGCCACATGATCTGGTTTAGCATCTCCACTCTTATCCATCTCATTAAAGAGATCAATGGCTTCTTTTCCATGACCATGAGTAGCAAGACCACCAAGCATTGTATTCCATTAAAGAGTGTCTTTCTGAAGGGTGGCATGAAATATCTCCAATGCAACCTCAATGTGACCACATTTAGGCTATTTAGCCTTTAGCAAACATATATATCCAGCAAAGCATTCTCCAGGGAGAGATTTTTTTTTTTTTTTTTTTTTTTAAAATTTTATTTTCTTCAATGTAATAATAGATCTGCTTCCCATGATCCAGTGCCCCAAGCCGTGCACAGGCAGATAATACAGAAACCATGGTACGTAACTTCATTTGGCTCCACATTTGAAAGAAGCATTTCTTGAAATAGGACCAATTGGCTTTCTTAAAATAGTTCTGGTCCCAGATAATAGCTAGCTGTCCAAGAGAACACATCCCTCTTAGGCATTCAACTAAAGATTTTTCAGCTTCCTCCAGATCCCTACATGTTAACTAAAGCATTAATCAAAACATAGATATCACAAACAATCCAATGCTCCTCATTATAAGCATGAAGAAGTTTTCCTTGTAAGATATCACCCAATTGTGCACATGGAGAGAGAGCACACATACACAACTGTTATTTCATCTGGCATCACACTGGAGCTCGTCATGTCATGTAACATGGTTAAGGCCTCTACATAGAATCCATTTTGGACATGACCACCAATCAACGGATTCCATGTCACAGTATCCTTCAGAGACATTTCCTTGAAAACCTCAACAGCACTTGACATACTTCCACACTTTGCATACATATTCATAAGAAATTAAGTTACCAACAACCAAGTCACATAGCAATATAGCATGTTATTTTCTGCACTGTAACTGTGGATCCTACTGCCTTTGTTGAGATCCGTTGACTGTCTGCATGCTGAAAGCAGGTTTGCGATTGTAATTTCATTTGGTTTCATTCCCGCTGCTTTCATCTCATCAAGCAGACGGAAGGCTTCTTCCCAAAGACCGAAATGTGCATAGCCAGACACCATTGACGTCCATAAGCCAACATCCCTCCCAAGCATTTCATCGAAATCTTTCTTGCAGACACAGTATCCTCACTGTTTTTTTTTTTTTTTTTTTGATAAAGTGGATAAACCACATTCTTTTATTGATTATATCAAAAACTAAAATAGGGTACATCAAGCTTACGATTACATGTTAAAAGGCCATGTTGCACATGGTGGCTACAGTATCCCCACTGTTTGAATATAGGCTAATGAACCCAGACATGACATACATATCCATAATTATTAAAAATCAATATTATGTTAAATACATCCATAATAATCAAGTATTATAACGTGTAAATATTATTATTATTATTATTATTATTATTATTATTATATATATATATATATATATATATATATTAATTAAGAAAATTTTATGAGGTTTTTATTATTAATAAAATCTACTAATAGCATAGGGTGGGGGTAACCTCACCATGAGTAACTATATACAAGGATTCTATATTCCAACACCCCAAATACATCAAACCAAACACATACTTTCTAAATCCAGATTTACATATCTTTCTAGCAAAGCTTTGGATTTGAAACTTTCCTTGTATTTTTCAAATCCATGGATTTACAACTACAATGTAACTCAAAATCCATGGATTTGAAGCTACCTCCAACCAAACGCCACCTAAAATTCAAAGTGTTTTTAGGGACCATTTTAATTAAAGAATCTAATTTTCGATTTATGTCATGGTTTCCGTCAAGCAGGGCTTGTGTTAAGACCTCAAATTTTTGAGATTTTTCCTCCATGGATAGGTCTATTCGCTGTTCGAGTTCCTTGAGCGTCATGATAGTGGAAAAAAATATGGTTGAAACAAGGCAGATATTTTATTATTATTTTTTTAAGGTCAAAACCCCTAATTAGTCCCTGTGATTTACTTCATTTGCCCTTTTGGTCCCTCTATTATTTTTTATCCGCAGGAGGTCTCTTTATTATATGTTTAGTGAAAAAATGATCCTCTGGGAGGGATCTCCTGCGGACAAAAATGTTAGGGTGAGGGATCATTTTTTCACCAAACATATAATAGAGGGATCTCTTCCGGACAAAAAATAATAGAGGACTAAAAGGGCAGAATGAAGAAATACATGGACTAAATAGTGGTTTTGACCTTTTTTTAATGGGTAAGGTGAGGATTTGAATTTTGAAGGGTTTGGATTTGAATGGGAAAGATAAGATGAGGATTTGGATTTAGAATGGATAAGGTGAGAATTTGAATTTTGACGGGTTTGGATTTGAATGGGTGAGATAAGGTGAGGATTTGAGTGTTGAAAGGTTTGGATAAGGTAGGGATTTATAAAGGGTTTGGATAACGTAAGGATTTAAATTTTAAAAATTGGATGGTCAGCCTGGTTTTTTTTTTTTTTTTTGGTGATCCCTAGGGTTTACTTGGAAGAAGGGAAGGATTCTAGATAAGGGTGAGAAAGAAGATGGCTAGAACAAATTGACTTGGAGAGGAAAAGAGTTAGAAACACGACTAACCAGGAGATTCCACGGATTCTCTGCGTTGAACTCACGATCGGTTCCGTTTCCTTCTCCTTGATGAGCAGACTGACGGTTCTTCTTGGGTCTTTAGCTTTGGTACCAATTGATGGAGAGAAAAGCGGGGAAATAGGAAGAGAAAAACCGGCAAGCTGAGAAACCCAGCAAACCGGTATAGCAAAGGGGGAGCAAGCTCCAAGCAAAGAGAATCTCAATAGAGAACTCAAATTAATTAATAATCCAGAACTACTTCTACATACTCCATAGCAAGGGTTTATATAGAGAACTCTGCATAAATGAAGACATAAATAACCGTATGACTTAACATGATGACTACATACTAAAATAATGACTACTAACCTAAATCAAAATAATAATTAGGGTTAAAGTCATTTTTGGTCCCTGAAAATAGGGCCAATGTTCATTTCCATTCCAAAATTTAAAACTTGTTCAAAACGGTCCACATCAGCATATACCGCCACTTATCACTCCATATCAGCAAAATAACGACCTAAACATAATATAAAAAGATTATATGTATTTCATTGTATTCCACTTGGCCACCACGTCAGCAATAGGGATCAAAAATGCCAAAATACGGAATATATAGGGATCCAAAATGTCAAAATATGCAATACATAGGGACCGTATTGAACAATTTTTGAATTTTGGGATGGAAATGAACATTGGTCCTGTTTTTAGGGACCAAAAATGGCTGTAAACACTTCATTGATGGCTATCCTAGTGTATCCTATGTCATGTTACCCTATTCCTAATACTGTCATTGATCAGATTTCCAAACTAACCAGGAAGTTTTATGGGCTAGTGGCACAGCTGGTGGCTCTATTCAATCCATTGGATGGTCAACTACTACACTTGATTGATCTGAGGGAGGGTTGGGGATTAGAAACCTAAGAATTTCAAAAGTGGCTCTCATGACAAAAAATATTTTTTCCTTATTGAATGGTGAAAACAAAATTTGGGTGCAAATTGCTTTTTTAAAATATGGTTTTTTGAATCCTTGGACAAAACAAAGTAGAAATGCAACATCCTGGTTCTATAAGAAGTTATGTAACACTGCACAAATTGTGAAAGCTAATCTTTGGATCAATAACTGTGATCCAAGTAATACTAGTTTCCTTAAGGATCCATGACTATTTGACATTCCCCTTGCTCTTAAACCCACTCCCTTTAATATGCAAATTCCTTTTGAGAATATGTCCATTTATGATCTTATGCAAGATGACAGATTTTAAATTACTCTCACATTATAACTTGCTTTGGTAATTCTCTAGACTGGAATAGAATTTGCAGAATTATATATTCTAAGGGGCTGGATAAACAGTGGGTATGGTCTTACTCTGGGTCTACTGTGGCCATTTGCAAGGAAGTTTATGGTGTGCTTATTAGAAAAATTTCAACAGGGAATAGAAATTGGCAAGGTTGGCACTTGATCTGGGATCTCTCTGTTGCTCCAAGAGTGAAAATATTTGTATGGAGACTCATGCATGGGAGAATCCCTACTTATGAGTACTTGTATTCTTTAGGCATTGGCCCATAGGCAGATTGCCCCTTTTGTGGATTGTCAAAATAAAATATATCTCATCTTATGGTAAACAGTAGTACAACCAAAATTTGTTGGAATTTTATTGTTGAATTCACTGGTTGCAATGTCAACATTATAACTGATATACTTTCGGGAGATTGGCTCAGCATGAACATTGGGATGGGTAATACAAAACAAAAGTTCATCAGGGCCTTGATAGCTACTTGTACTTGGAATATCTGGAAGGCTAGGTGTGATATTATTTTTAACAACAAAAGGCATCAGCCATATAAAATTTTCTTGCAGGCTTTATCTATGACATAGGACCACTTCTGGAAACTTCAGGGGCAGTTCAGGGAGTATCTCCATAGTTCAATATTCAAACAAACCTTAACTGTTATGTGTGATGCAGCTTGGATTGATGAATTGTCTATTTGTGGTGTAGGTTTTGCTGTAATCAAGGGGAGAGACATTATACTTATGGCAGGTTGCTCTAGAAGAGAGGCTGAATCAAGTCTTCTTGTTGAAATTCAAGCAATACAACTAGCAATGGAGCAGTGCAGAAATCAAGAATGGAATATGGAGTCTATCTATACAGACTGTCTTCAAGCATTACAGAGCATCAGATATGGCTCAGATTCAAACTCACTATGCCTCCAAAGAAATTTGCTCAGCATAAAGCATTTCATGTTGGATCGATCTGAAGTGGAGTTAAAATACTGTCCGAGAGAATTAAATCTTCTAGCTGATGCCCTAGCTAAGCATGCACTCAAGAACCCAGAGCTGTCTCTTTTCCACAGAGGAAGTGATCGGCTTAGATGGCTGGATGATATTGCCATCTCACTTGGTTTAAATTTTGGCTAGATCTTGTTTAATCACTTAGTTGTATTTTCTATTTTTTATGGCTAGCTTGTGAAAGCTTTATCCTGTCAAAAAAAAAAAAAAAAAAGATGGCTTCAGTGGCAATTCTGGGAAAGGTTACATACATCTGAAATCTTGTCATGAGGCTTGCCTTAAAAGCATCTTTTGTTTCCATTTTCACTGAATAGTCCTTACATGACTTGGTCTTGGCCATAGTTTCCTAGCTTAATGATCAAATTCTCATGAAATGCCAAGGTCCTTTTGCCAATGTTTACTCCCATCACTGTACAATCCAAATCTACCTTCTTTCACAAGTGTGTTCATCTAATCTGAGGAATATATCCTCAATAAACTTTTTCGGTAAATGATTAGTCGATGCCTTGATTGCTGAAAAATGGATGGTATTTAATGTAGCCTGACATTTTAGTTTCAATCATCATTGACAACTCTCCCCGTTTATTTTACTTGTTTGCCATAGCACGTGTATATTCATAGGATGTTTGGTAATTCCCATATGGAGAAAATATATAATGCTGTGAAAATTCCTTATTTTAGTGCTCTGTAGAAGGATGAATTGTACTGAGAATTTTTTTTTTGTTTATCCTTCTCAGGCATTTGGCTTCCAAATAGACAATAGCATACCTATTGAAACTTGGTTCGATGATCGTTCAGATAGGGAATTGCTTCAAGCCTTCAATTGCTTCAGTTTTTGGAAAGCTTGGTTGGGTATAAGGATGTTAGGCCTCTAATAGCAAAAAAGCTTTATATATATATTAAGCATGACAACATTTGCACTTGTAATTTTGCTTCATGCACTGGAATCATTAACTAATTAATTCCATGGAGCACCCAATCAAGTTTGTTAACATTGAAAAAGTCCAAGTCCTAGAAATATAGAATAAATAAGGGTGTGTTTGATTGGGCTTATTTTTCATGGAAAATTTTTCCACCGTCAATTTTCCAGTAGTTTGCGTTGTTTGATTGACAAAATTTTCCATGGAAAGTTTTTCCTCAAAGCTAGTCACGTGACCTTTTTTTCCCTCAAATTGATGGAAAATTTTTCCACCGCCGATTTTCCAGCAGTTTCGGTTGTTTGATTGACAAAATTTTCCATGGAAATTTTTTTCACAAAGCTAGTAACATGACCTAAGTTCATTTCTTGTGAACTTCGGATCCAAGAAAACATGCACACTAGCCCAAAATTAGCAACCAAATAGAAAAAAGAGCAATGTAAAACTTAAAAAGATAATCTCAAAGATAGATAGGAGAATGAAACAAATGACAACTTAGAATATAGATAAGTTTTTCCTTATTATATATACTCAAACTAATACCCCATATAAATAAGACTTATACATATATAACTTCATAACCATTTATTAAAACCTCAACAAAAACTACGAGACATACGCAATATACCAAGAGTGATTTATAAAACTCACACAACTTTAATACAAAGAAACTTCCAAAGAGTTATTCTTGGAAAGAACAAGCAACCATTTCTAATGAGAATGCTGGAAACAAAATACCTTAATTCTCAACAGCTAGCGTTTCCTGATTGCATGCATTTGGGCTGCAACATCAGTCATGCCAAGCCTCTCATTTGGAGATTCCACAGAGCAAGCAAGCCCCAAAGCTACAACAGAGACCAAGCACTCTATCTTTTTCCTCACATCAACTGATATGTCTCCATGTTCAATACCATCATCTTCTTGTTCTTGTGAGAACATTAATGACGGATCAATGACCTCCATGATTCTATCATGAGAAGCACAAATCTCCACAAACTTTCTCAATGTCATACCATCCTTGAACCTCTCATCAACTGGTCTCTTTCCTGTGAACAACTCCAGAACAAGTATCCCATAGCTATAAACATCCCCCATGGTTGACACCTCACTCCCTAAACCATACTCTGCATGCATTTATACAATCACCCATAATTTAGTATATGAAAAGAAATCAGAATGAATGAATGAATCATTAGTTTACATGTACCTGGAGGAACATAACCAACTGTTCCTTTGATTCCTGTTGAGGTTGTGGAGCTCTCCATAGAATTCTTGTTGTTGCTGCTGTTCATAAGGAACTTTGAAAGACCAAAGTCTCCAACATGAGCATTCATGTCATCATCCAAAAGAACATTGCTTGGTTTCAGATCACAATGAACAACTGGAGGTTGGCAAGAGTGATGAAGATAATCCATGGCGTCAGCCACATCTGTGGCTACGTTCAATCTCTGGATCAAACTCAGAGGACCTCGTTGTTGTTGTGGCTCATGTTCTTGATGCAGCCATGAATCTAAGCTTCCATTTGGCATAAAATCCAGAACCAGAGCTTTGAAGTCATGGCCTTGTGAATCAACGCTCACGCATGAAGTGATGATCTTGATGAGATTTCGGTGTTTGATGCTTCTAAGCGAGTCACATTCAGACAGGAAGCTCTTTAAAGCTCCTCTTATGGTGAGATTGAAGACCTTTATGGCTACCAACATGGTGGAGCTGCTGCTATTAAGAGTTCCTTTATAAACAGAACCATGCTCTCCTTTGCCAATCAGATTACCGGAAGAGAAACCATCTGTTGCTCTGGCCAAATCATTGTATGAAACTCTTGGAAACTTTTCATATGAGACAGGGAAGGATGAGGTCTTTCTTTCCTTTCTTGATTCTCGTTTCCATCGGGTGGAAACAAAGTATAAGATCAAGAACAAACAAAACAGAAATGAAGCAATTGGTATCACAATCTTCAGCACTAAAGATCCTCTGTTTCTTTTGTGAGGAGATAAGGACAGGCAGACTGGCAAGTGAAGCTGTGGAACACCCCCACAAAGCTCACCATTTCCTACAACTGAAAGCACTGCAGATGAATTTCCAAACACACCTTTAACAGGGAGTTCACCATGGAAGTGATTGTAGGAAAGGTCCAAAACAGACAGATACTTGAAGTCCTCCAAAAACTGTGGGATTGACCCTGATAAGTTATTGTTTGAGAGACTCAGTACTTCAAGAACGTTTAAGTTTTTAAAAGATGAAGGAATACCTCCTGACAATTTATTGTCTGAAAGGTTTAGATAACTGATACCTCTTAAATTCCCGAGAGATGGAGGAATGGATCCAGTGAAGAGATTACCTTGCAAGTTTAGGTCTTCTAAGACTGCACTTCCACTGATAGACACAGGGATTTCACCTGACAATTCATTGCCATCCAAACGCAATTGTTGGAGATTTATCAACCCTCCAATCTCTGAAGGAATAGTTCCATTCAAAGAATTGCTACCTAAATCCAGAATACGAAGTGATAGGAGTTGGCTAAAGATTTCTCCTGGTATCCTTCCACTGAAACTGTTGTCGTAGAGGTCCAGTTCTGCGAGTTGGTGAAGGTTCTTCATAGTGGAAGGTATAGTGCCTTCAAACTTATTCCCAGAAATATCAAAGTCTGCTAACTGAGTTAGATTGCCAATGCTGGATGGAATGTAGCCTGTGAGCTTGTTGTCTTCAAAACTCAGTCTCTGTAACATTGGAAGGTTTCCTATGTGCTCTGGAATTTGGCCAGTGAGATCATTACCACTAAAATACAGGACATTCAAACTGATTAAATTCTCAATCCCATGAGGAATTATCCCAGAGAAATGGTTGTAAGGCATTGATAAATGCCATAACTCTTTGGAGAAATTGGCTAGTGATAGTGGCAACACACCTCCAAGATCATTGTATGCAATAGAGAATACCTGCAAATTGCTGCAATTCACCAAGGAATCAATGAAGCTCAAATCCTTGGCATCACTGGCTTGAAACTGATTCTTTTGTAAATTGAGAAAAAAAAGAGCATTCATCCCTCCAAAAACTGGAGGCACTGTCCCACTAAACTTGTTTTCTGGAAGGTCAATATTTTGAAGCATAGAAGCGTTGGACAGTGAAGCAGGGATGGTTCCACTAAGCTTGTTAAACCCCAAGAGAAGTGTTGTAAGTTTAGGAAGCTTGGCACCTAGACTTGGAGGGAGAGTCCCATGGAGCTGATTGCGTGCAACGCTGAAATAATCCAAAGATGAAATGTTGAACAAAACTGGAGGGATTGTCCCATTGAGCCGATTCTCAGCCACCTGAAAAGTTATCAAGTTAGAGAGCCTGCCGAGTTCTTCTGGGATGATTCCTTCTAATCTGTTCAACATGAGTGAGAGTAAAGTAAGAGAGGAAAGGTTCCCAATGGATGAAGGAATGACTCCAGTGAGACTATTGTTACCGAGAGCCAGTATCTCAAGCTTGGGGAGAGTTTGACCAAGCTCAACAGGGATTGAACCAGTGAGCTGGTTGCAACCCAAGTCGAGAACTCTGAGTTTTAAGCAGTTGGCCAAGTTTACAGGGACCATGCCATGAAGTGCATTGAAGCTGAGGTTGAGATATTGAAGTCGGTGTAGGCGGCCAAACTCCGGCGGGACCTCACCGGAGAATCCATTTACAGAGAGCTCAATGCTATGGATGAAGCTAAGGTTGGCAATGGATGGTGATATGAATCCCCCCAAGCCTAACATGGAGAGGTCGAGTGCTGTGACTCTCTTTGGGTGCTTGCGTGATGAGCATGAGACACCAGTCCAGTTGCAGAAGTGGACATGACTCTCATTCCATGAACTGAGAGCTCCAGAGGGATCAGAGGTGACTCCATTCTTGAATGCAAGCAATGCCATGTGATCATCAATAATCTCGTTTGCTAACAAGGTGGTGATCAGCATGGAGCTGAGAAGCAAGTAGAAGAAGAACAAGTGTGAAGAACTCATGATGGGCCACTAAATTATAAGATGTGATAATATATTAATGGAGCTGATGCATGGTAGAGATGATGTTTAATTATCATATATATATATATTATAATAGTTTTTTTTTATTAAATATTTTAATAGTTAATTCTAAAGAGGACTTGGAAGTCTTTTAAAATAGAAAAATAATAATTAAAAAAAAAAAGACTTGGACTTCAAAGCCTGCTTCCCATAGACCCATATTTTCTTTCCAAGTCTTAACTCTACTCCTACACGGCAAAGAAAGTATGGGTTTACTGCACGTCATGAACGCTGCTTCCGATATTTTCTTTCCAAGTCTTTGCTCTACTCCTACACGGCAAAGAAAGTAATGTACTCCTATACAGCTAGTTTTTAGGGTTTAGGGTTTTTATGGTACCATGTTTTAAATTACCGTCATTAAAAAAATTATTTAAGAACGGGTCAGACACATAAACGGCCCACATGAGCAACCTGAAGGTGTTTTTTATTGTTTTGATATTTTTTTTTTCTCCATTTGCTCTTGGAAGTTTCTTTACCAAGGTAAATGTAAATATATTTTTAGAACTTGTTTTATTCTCAACTTATTTTTGTAGTATGCTATTATCCAAATTCATTATTTATTAATTGATATAATTTTAGAATTTTAAACTTAATAAAATTAGAAGATGGAAAACCTAATTGATTGACTATTTAATTTATTGATTCTTTTCTATATATTATTTATTTGACTTTTTTTTATTTTTTGATAAAATTTTGACCCTTATTCTCCCAAAATAGTTCTACTTTCTTTTCCTCTTTGTTTCATGACTTTGATATTAAAATAATGTTGAACAAATGAAATCCACATTTGTATTGATATCATATTACATATTTGTACAAGAGAATGAAAAGTAATAAGAAGAGAGGAGATTACAATCAAGAGAATAAGAGACTAGTATTAGAGAATAGAAAACAATCGAAACATGTTATTTTGATTCTTTCCTAATATAAATCAAGAGAATAAGGGACTAAATCATAGAGAATAGAAAAGAATCGAAACAAACTTTTAACCTAACAAAGATTTGAAGAAGTAGAAGTAACAAAGAGTAGGGGTGTATTTGGTAGAAATTTGTTCATGAAGCCGATGTTCTTCGATAAGAGCTTGTTCGTGTTCAACTCGTATTGAAAATGAGTCAAGCTTGAGCTTCAATTTCATGCTCGATTAATAAACGAGCCAAACTTGATCAGCAGAAGAAAGCTCGGCTCATTTAGACTCGCGAACAAGCTCGTGAACAAGCTTGTGAACAAACTCGTTTGTAGGCTTGTTTGTAAGCCCTTTTATGAGCTCGTTTATATATATATATATATATATATATATATATATATATATACTAAAAATATTTGGGTGGATGTAAAAATTAGTATTGATAAAGAAGCTCGCGAACAAGCTCGTATATATATGTACTAAAAATATTTGGGTGGATGCAAAGATTAGTAATGATGAACAAGCTCGCGAACTGTAATTCTTCAAACGAGCTGAGCTCGAACAGAAGTTTTGGGCTCGATTCAAGCCACGAGCCGAGCTTGAGCTCTTCGTTTTAGTCGCGAGCCGAGCCTGAACACACGAAAGCTTGGCTCGGCTCGGCTCAGCTCGAATACACCCCTAACAAAGAGATATTCAGCTTCAATAGAGGAACAAGCAATAGACTTTTGTTTCTTGAAACTCCAAGGAATAGGATTGATGCCCAAGAACACTATATAAGCACTTGTAGATGATCTATCATCTTTATAGCCAGCCCAATCCACATCGAAAAAGGCATGAAGATGAAGAGAAGGTGACAACGAAGCAAGAGACCATAAGAAGATGTACTAACCAAGTAACGAAGGACCCTCTTAATCGCGGACCAATGATTTGTAGTTGGATAATATGTAAATTGAGAAAGTTTGTTCACAGGATAGCAATATCCAATTGAGTTAACTGCAAATACTAGAGACTTCTAACTATAGTAAGAAACTTCATGGAATCATTAAGAGAGGAACTGTCTGCCAAGAAGAGAGTGTTACTTGTTACTAAGGGCGTGTGAACAACGTTTCTCCCCGTTATGTTGGATCCATGTAGAATGTCCAAGATGTATTTCTGTTTTGAAAGAAAGATACCAGTGGTTGTTGGAGTAACCTTATCACCCAAAAATTAAGTAAGAGGCTAGAAGTCTTTAATAGAAAATTTCTTCCCAAGCAACGTAACAAACTCATCAACCAAATGGACTTAATTATCAGTAATAATTAAAACTTCTTCGTAGACAACCAAATAGATTACCAACATAGCTAGATTTGCTACAGGTGAATAAGCAATGATTAGGCTCAGAATTTATAAATCCCACAGGAAGCAAAAAATATTTCACCTTATTATACCAGGCTAGAGGTGCTTGCTTTAGACCATAGACTGCTTTGTAAAGTTTGCAAACATGATTGGAGAACTTCTCATTGATGAAACTAGGTGGTTGAGCCATATAAACATCCTCAATAAGAGTGACATGCAGAAAAGCATTGTTCAAATCTAATTAATGAAGAGGCCAGTCATGAGAAATAGTAATAGAGAGAATAACTCTGACATTTGTATGCTTGGCAACGGAGGAGAAAGTCTCAATATAATCGATCCATGGATGTTGATGGAACCCTTTGGTAACTAAACTTGCCTTGTACTTGTTGAGAGAGTTATCCGAATCGTATTTGATTCTAAATACCCATCTACAGCCAACAAAATTTATTGCATAAGTCCGGGGAACAAGTGACCAAGTTTGTTTTTTTTTTTTGACAGAAGGAGTCTAAACATAGACTAATTGAAAAAAGAAAAAAAAGTGGTATCCAACTAGCAGCAGAGGTGCTTAGAGCAAGGGTGTAACTTCTTGCATTCCTGTCTTAATCCAGATGTCTTCCAGCCACCTGGGTTTATCTTCCCCTCTATGATAGAGGGACCTCTGAGGATTGAGTCTTCCATGCTTTGCTAGAGCATCAGCCAGAGCATTGAGCTCTCTTGCGCAATATGCTATCTCTAGGAGTGGTATCTGGTCCAGCAGGCCCTCTACAAGCTGTATATCTTCCTGTATTCTCCAGGTTGTTGGCAAGTTCCTCTTCATTAAAAGATCCAACACCCCTGGGCAATCTGTGTATATTGCTTGGTTGTAGCTTGTGCTTTAAACAGTTGGTTTAGGCCCTCAAAGAATCGCTTTCAGTTCAGCTTGAAGGCTTGTCTCTGCAGTTTGAGAAGTTGCTCCAGCAAGAAGTAGAGTGGATGTACCTTGTATAGCTGCAAAACCAAGACCACAATGAGGATCATCATCATGTTTAGATGTATCAGAGAAGACTATGATGTCATTATTATATAGTGAAGTGTGAAGAATCTCCCTATAATGTCTTCTAGTTTTCCATAAGTGATCCTGTGTAATAGAAAGAGCTTGATGAAAGATCTGTTGGGGCAACAGTCTTTTTTCCTGAAATACTAGCTCACATCTTCATTTCCATATGCTCCAAGCACATGAGGCAATCAAACATCTGAGTATCTGCCTATTCTTCCTTTCAAGTCCTTGGTTATCAAATAACCACTCCCCTGCAAGAAAGGTGTCTAGGAAGCAAACATCAATATTCATATGTACTGCTACTAGGGCCCAGCACTGCCTGGAAATGGGGCAAAAGCATAGTAAGTGTTCCACAGTTTCCCAAGTTAATTCACATAGTGGGCAAAGCCTTTGAGGTCCAATAGATAGGTTATACAAGAACTCAAATGTTGGAAGTTTGCCATGGAATAGCCTCCATAGAAATGTTTTAACCCTAGGAGCTATTGGCAGTTTCCACATAGTGTACCAACCCTTCCAATTCTCATCCTCAGGATAATGTGAGCTATTCAGGTGATTATAAATGGTAGAGACCAACTTGGCAGAAGAGGAGACAGGTGACCAGACCCAAAGGTTAGAGCACTGTTCATCTATTATCATTGTTTGAAGTCTGTCCCAATCCAGGGATGTACCAAAACAATGAATTGCATCAGTATAATTTATGTGCCTTCCCTCTGCAAGGTCTGTAATCTGAATTTGCTCAAAGGGCAGATCCATGTTTAGGTATGTAGGTTTAAAAGCAATTGGAATCTCATTGAACCAGGGGTCATTTAGAAAGCTTGTATTATGAGGATTGCAACATTTAATCCAGAGATTTGGTTTAACAGTTGCAGCAGTCTTACATAAGGATCTGTAAAAACAGGAGATGGAGTTTGATCTAGGGCTGGCCCATAGGTTAAACTTGCCATACTTACAATCTAAGATTTGCACCCATAATTTGCTATCAGAATTCAAAACAGCAAAAAGGTTTTTAGTCATTAAGGCAATCTTGGCTTTCTTGAGATTTTTGATTCCCAGTCCTCCCTCAGTTTTGGCTAGAGTAGTGCAGCTCCAATTCATAGTATGAAATCTGCCACCAGCAGTGCCTCCATCCCAAAGGAAACTTCTAGCAAGCTTGGATATCAAGTCTAAAGTAGTATCAGGGACATGATAACAAGACATTGAGTATATTGGGATTGACATCAAGGAGCTATTGATTAGAATGGTTCTACCAGCTAGAGAGACTGAAGATGCATTCCAGGAGTTTAAACTGTGCTTTGTTCTCTCCACAATAGGCTGCCACTGCTGGACTGAAAGTCTTTTAGGTGAGATCTGCATACCTAAGGATTTAAAAGGGAAGGTTCCTACTTTCATACCCATTATATTCTCTATAGATTTTGCTACTCTTCTATTGAGCCAACTAGGGAAGTGTAAGGTAGACTTCAACAGGTTAATTTTCTGCCCTGTGAGATTGTTATACAGGTCCAAGCACAATCTACAATTTCTAGCAACTTGTCTTGATGCCCTAGAGATAATAAGGAGATCATCAGCAAACATTAGGTGATTGAAATTGGTGACTAACCTGTTATCAAAACCAGGGATGAGGTTTATAGACATGGCTTTATTTAAGAGGGCAGATAAAACCTGGGAAACTAAAATGAAAAGGAAAGGAGAGATAGGATCTCCCTGCCTAATTCCTCTTTGCCCAGAAATCCAAACAGTAGGTTGCCTGTTTATTATAAAGGAGAAGCTGGGGGATGTGATACATGCCTTAATCCATGATATCCATGCTTCAGGAAATTTCATAACCTTGAGGGTGGCAAGGATGGCTGACCATTCTAAGGCATCATAGGCCTTCTCCACATCAAGTTTTAGTAACATCCTAGGAAGGGACTGGGAATCATGCTCTAGCGAGTGAGTAATCTCCTGGGGTGCTATTATATTATCAAATGATGATCTACCAGTAAGAAAACCACTCTGTTCAGGGCCAATGATTTTATGGATGACCATTTTCAATCTGTTAGTCAAAATCTTGGATATGATTTTGTAACAAACATTACAAAGTGCAATTGGCCTAAAGTCTTGTACTCTGTTTGGGGAATCTTTCTTTGGTATTAATACAATGTGAGTTTTCCCCCAAGCTGTTGGTAATTTGGCTGTTTGAAAGAAGTGGTTGATGGCAGAGATCAGGGAGTCCTTAACCACATCCCAAAAGAATAGGTAGAACGCCACATTAAAGCCATCGGGACCAGGACTCTTTCCTTTAGGCATTGATTTGAGTGTTTGATAGATTTCAGATGGAGAGACATTTCTAGACAGGATTTCTCTATCCTCCTCATCCAAGGATGGGAGATCATTAGGCAGTCTAGAAATAAGATCTTCAATTGTATTGGCATTGGATGGAGACCATAATCTGCTATAAAAGTCACAAAAGACTTTGCCAATGGCTTGGTGTTCAGTGTGTATGGTACCATGATCATCAACTATGGCAGATATCTTATTTATGTGTCCCCTAATTTTAGCATGCTTATGAAAGAAACTTGTGTTGTAATCTCCATTCTTAAGCCATAAGAGTTTGGCTCTTTGGGCCCACTTGATGGAATTTTGTCTAATGAGAGCATTATGCTTATTATAAAGACTATTGAGGGCTATATTTTCTAAATCAGTGTATTCCATGGATCCTTCCAGTTCCTCCAGATTAGTAATGTCTTGTTCACATTTGCTTATAGCCTGATCCAGGGAATTTTTGGTGGTAAGCTTACCATTAGATAATTGCATCCTGGTTTTGGCTAAAGAATGGGAAAAAGCATGCATTGGAGAAGTATTAGCTTGGTTGTGCCATGATTTATGAACAGTTTGGTGACAGGCCTCATATTCCAACCAATAATTCTCAAACCTAAAAATTTTCTTAGTATTGTGTGAGAAGAGTTTGGCATTTAAGAACATAGGAGAATGATCAGAGGATGTCCTTGGGAGGTGTTTATTGCAATATGTGTCAAAATTGTTTAGCCAAGCATTATTTGCTAAAAACCTATCCAATCTGGCCCATCTTCTAGCCAATCCCCTTTGGTTGTTACACCATGTGAATGGGGTGCCATAGTAACCAAGATCAAATAAGTGATTTTGGGAGATGAAGTCCTTAAACTGTCTACTTTTAGCTGCATAGTAATCGAAGCTACCTCCCCTATGTTCATTTGAATTCAGGATTGTGTTAAAATCCCCCACTAAGATCCAGGGTATGTTTAAAACAGATAGAGCAGAAAGATCTTTCCATAAGGATTTTTGTAATTGCATGTTATGTGAACTATATATCACAGAGAGAATCCAATGTTTTGGTTTCTCAGCTGAAAGTATGAGATGCAATGCATAATGAGAATATGTGATGGGGGTTACCTGACCCATCCTCTGTTTCCAGAGGATGATAATTCCACCAGACATGCCACGAGCTGGAATGGCTGCCCAGCTCCAGGATTTGGTAAACTTTGCACCAAATATCTTTGTTCTAGTTTCATCCGCACGGGTTTCAACCAGGCAAACGATGTCTGGCTGGTGAGACCTCATGAGTGACTTTATCCTGCCAATGGTTTTGGGGTTAGAAGAACCCCTACAGTTCCAACATAATAATTTGTGTGATTCCATAACAACTCAGTAAAAAATTAAGGATACGAAAAATTAAGAACCCAAATCAGGGTAATCCTTCAAGCTCTCCATCAGGGGCTTTAGTTCTACCCTTCTTAGAGCTATTTGTTTCCTTGAGCTTAGCTCTTCTTGCCAAAGCCTCAATTTTTGCTTCATTCTGGACCTGTGCCAAGGGCATGTCATCGTCAAAGAGCTCAATCACACTCTCCAATTCCAGCATGTCTGCATCCTTTGCTTGATCTCGCTCCAAGTGGGTCTGAATCTTGGACATCTCAGCTGGGGCCATCAAAGCTAGGGACACAGAGTTAACCAGACGCTCATGGGCATCTTCTTCCACTCGACTTACCTGTGAACCATCTCCTTCATGATTGGACAGATTTGGGCTCTTGCCTATGTCCATTGAGGTGATGAGGGTTGGTGGCGGCAGCTTTGGGGGGTGGGCTGCAGCAGAAGACTCTCCTGTTTCCGGTACTGACAGGATCTTTCGGCTTGGCAACGGTAGGATTGGGAGATTACCTGGATGATCCTCTTCAACGGTCGGAAGCATGTGCCAGGGATTTGAGAGCGGGAGAGGGGCAGCAGGAGGCGAAGTCGAGTGAATCACAAGTCCACGATTAGGGTTAGGGTACGGGACTATCTCCTTACCCTTTGACCGCACCTCGGGATATGGACTCTGATCTCGGTGTAAGCCAGCTCTACCCCTTCCACGACCGCCTCTTCCCCCACGTGATACCAGAAAACCCGCAGAAGAGGTATCATGGGATGAGTCCACGTTACCCCTGTTCCACGTGTCCGCCTGAGGGACCTCCATCTTCTTCAGCGGGATCTTGGGTGGCCCGCGGCTGTGAGCACGGCCGCGGCCACGGTTTCGGAAAAATTCAGCGCTGAGCCACCTACCATAGTCTTCTGGTTCCTTCTGATTCGCATCATGGGTTTGGGCGGGGTCCTTAGGGTACTTTTCCTTTCCTGTATCCCTTTCTCCATCCACTTGCATGTCTTGTTGGCGATCAGAGTTTGGTTCCTTCCCTGAGAGAGGGCCTTTCGTACCTTCAGTGGGTTTGCATGGGATTTTATTGCAAGAGTTCACTGTGTGACCAATAAGCCCACATCTGAAACAAAAGGATGGTATTTTCTCATAGAGGATGGTCACTAGCATTTCATCTCCTTCGTCCCCTACCCAGATGCCTGTTTGAAGGGGCAGTGAGAGGTCAATTTCAACACAAATGCGTGCATATCGTGCTCTTCCCATCTCCAAATCAGGGGATTCCATTTGGAGAGTTCGCTCATCAATTTTCAGTACAGTCCCAAGAAGAGAACCTAAGCTTTCAATGCAGTCCGGTTCCCAGAATTCACATGGGAGGTGGTGGAGTTCTATCCACACCGCAGCAGTATCTAACTTTTCGAATGCTGGTTGGAATCTCTCCTTCCAAGCAGTGATCTGAAGAACCATACCCCCAACGGTCCATGGTCCGTCCCACAGAACCTTGTCCCTCATCTCCACCGATTCACAGCGGATAAAGTAGAAGCCATTAGGGAGGTCAGCTATAGAGAATTTGCCAAAGTCTCCCCAAAGCCTCAGGAGGGCCTCCCTTAGTTGTTCTAGTGGTAAAGCTTTGCCAAGGAACTTGGCATACAGTGCTGTTTTCATCCTCTCGTACATTCGTAGCTGAAAGTCTGCATCTGGTTTAAAACGTGGATGGTTGCGCGATTTCAGTCTCTCAAAATTCTCTCTGAGGTTCACAGTATCTTCTCCGAAGACCCTCTCCTTTGGTGTTCCAGTCAGTACTCGAGACCACGATCTCCCAGGGTGGACCACCGAGCTGGGAACTCGAGTGCCCGAGACTCCACCCCCACTCGCCATTGCAAGTGGGGGAGAAGCACGTTGGAGTGTAGAGATGGTGGAGAGCTGAGGAGCTTTACAGAGCTGAGGAGCTTTTCAGAGCTGAACTTAACCAAGATGCATTGAAAGCTGAGGAGCTTTACAGAGCTGAGGAGCTTTTCAGAGCTGAACTTTACAGAGCTGAGGAGCTTTTCAGAGCTTTTCAGAGCTTTACAGAGGCAATAAGGCAGACTTGATGGCAGCTGGAGACCAGGTGGGGTTGAAGGACTTGACATATGCTGCAACCGCAGTTGCATGAGGGCAAGCCATAGATGTTCCAGAGAGGATGTTGTAGGGCACTGACCAAGTTTGTTGGTGAGATAAAATAGTAAGCACAACAAGCATAGCCTCATGCCAGTTGGGATTCTTCAACGCTTGAGTAGCTGATTTGGGCATTGGGGCTATAACATTGGTATTAGGGCACTCCTGTCTTGTGGTCTCAGGTTGAAGTATAGGTCGGGCATATTAGGATGACACACTTGCACCAATAAGTGTGGGACATGACAGGTGAGGCAGGTTCTATGTGGAAGAGGTTTTAATGGTGCTTGAAAGACAAAGCTTTTGAATCTGCTTATAGATATTGTTTTTCGATGTTGTGACCATTAGATGAGTGTTAAGGGAAGCGGGTCGTAAAGAAGAAGAAGAGGAAGGTAAGGAAGAAAGGATAGAAAAGGGAGAAGGACGTGTACCTGATACAATATCGATAGAGATCAATTTCCATTGCTATAATGCACCGTTGGAGAAGACGAGCCCGTAGAGGAGTCCATGAGAGAACCATCCATGGGTCAAACAGGTGACGTGAGGGTGTAGGATTATCCAAAGAGGTGGGAAAAGAAAGTGACAAGGTGACCATTGAGCTAAGTTCTCTTTGGTTGGTCGTGGTTGATGAAGGATAAGATTTATATATGGAAAATTATGCTCAACAAAGTCAACATGTCAAGAGATATAAATCTTGTATGTAGTAGGATCCAAGCATTTATAGGCACTTTGGTTTGATGCATACCCATGAAAGATACAAGGACTGAACCAAGATTGAAGCTTGTTGTGATTATAAGGACGAAGCCAAGGATAGCAAAGACAAACAAATACTCATAGTCTATTATAATTGGGAAGAGAGCTGAATAAATTAAAATATGGAGAATCCTTATTAAGATTTGGGGTTGGCATTCTACTGATGAGATAGGTAGTAGTGAGAAAGGCATGTGACCAAAAAGATAATGGAAGATTAGCAAGATGCAGCAAGGTAATACATATATGTCTCCACAATATGACGATGACAATGCTTGGCAATAGCATTATGTTCAGGAGTATATGGAGGTGTAAAAAATATGACATACCATTAGATTGAAGGAATGATTGAAGATGAACAAACTCCCCACCATTATCAGAGTAAATGGTCACAATGAGTTTGTTGAAAAATTATTCCACAAGAGATTTAAATTATGGAAAGATGATGGAAACATTGGACATATGTTCAAGGGGATAAAGCCAAATGTATTTAGTAAAATGATCAACAAATATAACATAATAGCTAAATCCATCAACTGAGGTAATGGGAGCTGGTTCCCAAACATCTGAGTATATAATTTGAAGAGAGGAAAACTTTTTATTGAAGATTGAGAAAAAGGAGTTTTGTGCATTTTATTGCAATTGCAAAAATTGCAAAAGAAATATTTGGTTTACGAAAAAAAAAGGAAAATTGAAAAGCTGAAAAACTTATGGAAAAATTGAGATAGAAGGATGCCATGCCATTGTGGAGCTAAAGTAGTGGTGGTAGAAAAGGTGTGAGGAGAAAAATAAGATTCTAAAGATGCAGATCCAAATTGTAATGACCGGATTTTCTGAAAAATTGGAAAATATATTGAATAAACAGAAAAAAGGTAAATAAAATTATGAGGATGATTAAAAAAAATTAATTAGGTGGAAAATGGGATTAATGAGTAGTTATGAGGTTTGAAAAGATTAAAAAGAAATAAAAGAGAAAGTAAATTAATGAGGATTAAATTGAGAAATGTATAAAAAAAACATCAAATATCTCATTCCACTGAGATTTCATTCAGTTCCACACGTGGCTTCTATAGTTTGTTTGAAGCTTTTCTCATCTACACGTGGATTCAATAGCCATTAAGCTTCGCTCATGAATACTTTGAATGCTCTTTAGAGGGTTAAAATTATTGTTGGTCACTAAATTATTGACTTTTATCATTTTGGTCACCAAACTTTAATTTGTATCAAAACAGTCACTGAACTTCGATTTCATTTCACCGGCATGTCACTCATGCGAATTCCGATCACCAAATTTAAAACACCGCTGATGTGGCGCCAAAGAAGTTGACTCATCTTTTTTTTATTATTCAAAAAACCACGTCACATCTCTCTTCATCTCTTCCCCTTTTCTAAATCTAAATCCCTAAACCTAAATCTCACCGTCGTCGCCCTCGTCGGCACCGATCCCGCCCCCTCCCCGATCCTACCCCGATCTTCGCCCCCTCCCCGATTCAGTAGCACTCCGGCCTCAATCCTCGCTGCCGGGACTGAGTTTGCGGGGGTCAAGCGGAATGGAAGTGATGCGGAACGAGATGACAGTCTATGTATAGAATTCATAGACTTCTTTCACTTTATTTTTTTCCTTCTCAACAATCATTTTGAGATGGATTTTGCACATTGTGGATTTAGGCTTTGGTTGTGGAAATTGTTCAATATCAGACCATGTATTCTTTCACGAACGTTCTTTGATTCGTTTCTATTGTTCCAATTCTTGTGTAACTAACAATTATATCATCTTTCATTCTTAAGGAAATCCATTTGGCATGGAGGCATGCTGTAGAGGAAGCATTTCCTCTTTTGTTCTAGTCTGGAAGTGTTTTGATTTTTTTTTATTGTGTTTTATAGTTTTCATCTGAAAGTTTGTTTTAGAGATAGAACTTTGCCTCGGCGGCGAGGATCAGGGCCGAAGTGTTGCTGGATCGAGGAGGGGGCAAAGATCGGGGTGGATCAAGGAGGGGCTAAGGCGGTGCCGGTGAGGGTGACGGCGGTGAGATTTAAGTTTAGGGAATTTGGTTTAGAGAAGGGGAAGAGAGAAAGAAAGATATGATGTGGCTTTTTGAATAATAATAAAAAAAAAAGATGAGTCAGCTTCTCTGACGCCACATCAACAGTTTTTTAAATTTGGGGATCGAAATTCACATGGGTGACTTGCCGGTGAAATAAAATCAAAGTTCAGTGACCGTTTTGATACAAATTGAAGTTTGGTGACCGAAGTGATAAAAATCAATAATTTAGTGACCTACAATAATTTTAACCCGCTCTTTAGATTTGAGACTTTTCATATTATCATTTCTCACTATCTCTCCGAACTCTCTTTTTCTCTCTTAATGGTTCTTTTAAGCACTTGAATTAAAGTTCTCCTCCGAGGCGTTCTAGCTGTTGGAAGTTTAATTTCTCCATTCTTCTCATTTCCTCAAGCCTTGGTTTGAGGTATTCAATAACCTCTTTTAATTATGGTTTTAACTGTTCATGGATTTTATCAAAGATTAATCCATCACTATGGTTCTAGTGTACAGTGAGGGTTGCAGTGATATCTTTCATCTAATTGAGAAGCTTAAGTAGAAATAAGGAATTTGGTTTATAGTGGGTGATTGCTTCCTATCTTGAAGGTAAGGAGTAGTGATGCTCTCCTAGTCCTTTGTTGTAGTGCATTTAGTAAAATTCAGTGATTGTCTTGTTGAATATAAGGTGTATTATTATGTATAGAACCCAGTAAGATTGTCAAGGGCTCGGTTGGAGAGTTGGAGTCAGCACCATAGGTGAGGGACTGTCACTATACTTGGATGCATTTATGATCGTGGTTTTACATGCGTTCGTATGAGTTTCTATATCGAAAGTGGTGCAATGTAGATGGTTTTATATTATGATCATATATATTACTAGCGGACGGATTGTTTTATTCATGCACTGTGAGTGCAAATGCATATGTGAAAGGAAATAAAGAACATGAATAAGATAACATGGATGTTGGAAATATCAACAGAGGTGCACCCTACACAAGATAAGACTGTTTATATTAGAAGGCCGCTGGGAAAGGGATACGGTCCACCCGGGGCTTGTCTGGTATAAACCACGACGTTGAGGTCAGGGTGCATGCGAGGTCGATATGATACTTATATTGCATAGGTGTTGCGACACAGTGAATGCATGTGCTATGAATGTATCCGGATTTGGTTTTCTAAATGCTTGGCATGTTAACTAACTAGAAGAGAATACATATGATTAGTTTTATTTCAAGATCAATATATTTTCAATATGTTCATTTTTATGCTTCCTTGTATTAGTGGTTTTCTCTCGCTGAGCGCATGGAAGCTCATCCCCATTTCCACCATAGATTGCAGGTACAACCCATGTCAGCATAACTAGACCTAGAGGGGTGCTTGAGCGAGGGTGACTACTATATAGTTGGCTCTGATGTACTTGTTGTGGGTTGAGTCTATTTATCCGTTGTGTGTTAGTATCTGAGGCCGTAGTAGGCATTCAGTGAAGACTTGGCTAAGTAGACATACAGTGAGGACTTGGCTGAGTAGGCATGTAGTGAAGACTTGACCGAGTGAAGACAAGGCCAAGCGTGACATGCAGTGAAGACCGAGGCCGAGGATGACATGCAGTGAAGACCTAGGCCAAGCGTCACATGCAGTATAGATCGAGGATGAGGGTCACATGTAGTGAAGACCGTGGTTGAGGGTGACATGCTGTGAAGATCAAGGCCGAGGGTGACATACTATGTAGACCGAGGCCGAGGGTGACATGCAGTGTTGAGTTTGAAGCTTCAAGTAGGAGGGCTTGTAGGGTCTTTAAGGAAACAACTAGCAAGAGAGAGAGAGAGAGAGAGAGAGAGAGAGAGAGAGAGAGAGAGAGAGAGAGAGAGAGAGGAGAGGAGAGGAGGGAAGACGATACTAAATTGAGAGTTAGAGAGAAAATTTAGGGCTAGAGAAAAAATAGAGAGATTGCTTGATAGGGAGGTTTCTTCCTATTGATCGAAAGCATGATCCACTCTTGTAAATTGGTTCTCTAATCTTAGTGAAGATCACCGGAAGCTAGACGTAGGCTATTGTTGGGCCGAACTAGGGGTAAATCGTTGTTGTTTCTCTTTACTGCATTTGCTTTGTTCTATGAGTGTTCTTGGAAATTTGGTTTCTACGATTGCTTTCTCGTTCCGTATATGTGTGCTCCAAGTGATAGCTTCCAGGTGTAAAGGAGGTAATCACAACAAATTGGTATCAAAGCTTCGTTAATTGTAGATCGGTGGAAGTCGTGGTATTTCTGTGAAAGGAAAGGGTAGTGAAATTTCTGCACACCAAGTGTTTGAAGAAATTCCTGTGAGATGGCTAGCTCAAGATCCAAGGTGGATATTGAGAAGTTTGATAGGACAAATGATTTTGGGTTATGGAAGATGAAGATGAGAGCTCACCTTAGTGATTTTGGTCTCGTTAAGGCACTAGAATGGAAATTCCTGGAGTCAATGGAGGCGAAGAAGAAGGAAGATGTCCTAGAGAGGGCGTACAACACTTTGATTCTTAGCCTTGGTAACAATGTGCTATGAGAGATAGTGAAATGCAAGAGTGCGGCAGAGGTGTGGTTAACTCTTGAATCTTTGTACATGACCAATAGCTTGTCTGGACGGTTGTATCTCAAGGCAAGGTTCTTCACATAGAGGATGGTGCAGGAAGGCAGAGATATTCATGCTCACATCAATGATTTCAAAAAGTTGATGATGGATTTGGAGAATATTGGGATCTTGTATGATGATGAGACTAAGGCTTTAGTGTTGCTTCATTCACTGCCAAAGTCTTATGCCACCTTTGTGGAAATTCTACAACATGGAAGAGAAACTATAAGTTTGAGTGATGTTGTGGGGGTTCTAAAGGCAAAGGAACAGAAATGGAAGAACAACTTGGGTGATCACATGGGAGAAGGCTTAATCGTTAGAGGAAGACCAAACAAGGAAGAGACAAAGGCAAAGGGTAAGGTAAGATCAAAATCCCGGGGTGGCAAGAAAGATGTAAAATGTTTTTCTTTCCATAAGCATAGACATTTTAAGAAGGACTGTTTGAAGAGAGCAAAAGACAGGAAGCCTCAGAATGAAGGCCATGCTGCTATTGTTTAAAGGGATAATGGTGATGAAGATGCCGATGTGCTAGTTGCTTCATCTAATCATCAAGATGGGTAGTGGATCATGGACTCGGGATGCTCGTTCCATGTAACTCCTAATGGTGAGTGGTCTGAAGACTACAAGGAGATGGATGGGGGCCAGATTTTATTGGGAAACGACAAGCCATGTAAGGTGGTCTGTATTGGTTCAGTGAGGTGGAAGACTCATGATGGGATTGAAAGAGTTCTATTGGAAATGAGACATGCTCCTGAATTAAAGAGGAATCTAATCTCTTTAGGCATGCTTATGACCATGGTTTTGCCTGGAAAGGTGAGAAGGGTGTCTTGAAGGTTACCAAGCGGTCGCTTGTGGCGATGAAAGGAGTGAAGGAGAGAAGTCTTTACATGCTTCAAGGAAGTACTGTGGTCGATACAACAATGACGGTGGTGGAACCAAAGGAGAAATCTTTGCAAAGCCTATCGCTCAAAAGACTTGGTCATGTGAGTGAAAGGGATTACAAGAACTAAAAAAACTGGAGTTGTTTGGGAGTGAGAAGCTAGGAGGACTTGACTTTTGTGAGAATTGCGTCTCTGGAAAAGCAACTCAAGTGAACTTCAGCAGGTCATCATATGTTACGAGGGAGACACTTGGCTATGTTCATTCCAATTTGTGAGGACCTTCACAAAAAGAGTCTCTAGGAGGTGGAAGATACTTCATGTCCATAGTGGATGATTGTTCTTGGAAGGTTTGAGTATATATTCTCAAGAACAAGAGTAATGCACTCGTGAAGTTCAAAGAATGGAAGATAATGGTAGAAGTCCAAACTGGGAGGAGGGTGAAGAAATTGAGGACCGACAATGGGTTGAAATTTTTTAATCAAGAGTTCAATCAACTATGTAAGGATGAAGGAATGGTCAGACACAAAACAACACCATACACTCCACAACAAAATGGTGTGGCGGAGAGGATGAACAGAACACTGTTGGAGATTGTGAGATGCATGTTACTTGAAGGTTGAGTTCCTCAGAGGTTTTGGCAGAGATTCTTCCAACCAAAAGAACAAGGAGGATTGGGAATTTTGAATCTTCAGGACTTCAACAATGCACTGCTAGCTAGGGAAGTGGTGGTGGAGATTCTTCAATGGTAGAAGCGAGTATGCCTCAAAATCATCAAAGATACCTATTTGAGGAGAGCGTTCATAGATGCTCACGAGGCCTATACCTAGGCATAATTTGTAAGGAAAGGGGCAGCCCCTCCACAACATCATATCCTCAGCTTGGAGGTGGGCAGATAAACCCTAGGGATCAAGGTATGTCTTTCCTCATCACTAAAATGAATGATTTTTTCTCACCGTCATGATTTTTTCACCTCTATTTCTCTCTAATCTGCAAGAGAAGCTCTCAAATCTTCACCTTTCATGGAGAGATCAGTTGCCGCGTTCTATTTTGATTATTGAATGTTTGTGTTTATGTATTTTTATGTGTTATCCATAAAGGTCACAACTTTATGGATTTAATTAAGTTGATAATTCTGTGTATTCCATGGTGAAATATCCCAAATTGATTGCGAATGCGAGAATGCCTGGTGCGCAGATCCAATTTTATTTTATTTTTTCTTGATTTTTACAATGGGGCATTGTCATTAGTTTGGGAGCTTGATGTTCAATTTTCCAATAATTTGTTGTGTGTTGTTCTATTGAATGCAAAGGTTTTCAGTTTGAGGCTTGGTTTAACTACTGTTAGTGATTCCAAAGAGATGGAGTATTCTTCTAGTGAAGATGATGAACCTATTGATCTTGATATTGATTTTGGTGGTGATGAGACCACACAGTCAGATGCTGATCAGCAAACAGACGGTGTATCGGTGCCACTTCATTTCTTTAATCAAAGCAAGAGTTCTATAATGCCTCTGGAGAACTCTAAGGGTAACGAGCTTCTAGCAGCCGATGGGAATGTGGAGGTGTTGGTGATGAAGAGATTTGTGTGTTTGAAGGAGGGCCATCACAAGAAGAAGGCGACAGAATACAACGGTGTCAAGAAGAAGCACAAACGGTTATCTATTAGAGATGGCTGCCCGGTGATGATGGAAGTTGTCATGAGAGGGCCAGAGAGATGGGTGGTCACTAAATTAATTCTGGAACATACACACATGGTGGTTAGTCCAGATAAAGCGCGGGAAATTCAACTTAACCGACTTTCGGGCAAAGAGTTGGAGCATGAGATCTACCTCAAGGAGATGAGGCGAAAGGCTTTTGGAGAAAGAGATGCTCAGGGCTTACTTGAGTATTTCAAGAGAAAGCAGACTTCCAATTACGGTTTCTTCTATTCCATGCTGAGTTGATAATAGAAATTGCTTGACTAATGTGTTTTGGGCGGATGCGGCGAGAATGGCTTACGACCATTTTGGGGACCTTGATTACTTTCGATCTGAGTTATAAGAAGAATCGTAACATGGTGCCGTTTCTTTGCATTCACCGGGTGAATCATCATGGTTAACTGTTGTTTTGGTTGTGCTCACGGTTATTGATAACACGTAGTCTTTGTATGTTTGGTACATTTGAGACATAGGTCACGGCGATGTACGGACAGGATCCATTATCATAAACAATTGATCAAAGTAAGGCCATCGGATGTTCAGCTCATCTTGTCAAAAAAAAGTAAGGCCATCGGAGCTGCAGTCACAAAGGTTTTCCCCAATACTTGTCATCGGTTATGTAGGTGGCATATCTTGTCTAGATTCAAGAAGAAGCTGTTTGATGTGTATTCTAGGTATCCTACGTTTCATGAAGAACTGAAAAGATGTGTCAATGAGCCTGAGACTGAAGGAATGTTTGAGATGTGTTGGAAGTCATTGATCGAGAAATACAATCTGATGGAGAACGCATGGCTGCAATCAGTGTACAATGTTCGGCGAAAATGGGTTTCGGCATACCTTAAGGAGTCATTCTTTGCCGAAATGTCCACAAAGGAAAGATCAGAGAGCCTGAACAAGTTTTATCGAAGACATTTCAATATGAGAAAATCATTGCAATCATTTCTTGCTAAGTTTGATCAAGCTTTGTGGACGGTATGAGAAGGAAATCCGAGATGATTACTCCATGCATAATTCCCAAAGAAATTTTGAAGATAGAAGTACCTTTCGAGAAACATGCAGCGATCCACATATACAAAGGAATTATTTGAAAGATTTGAGGTTGAATTACTCGAAGTGAACAATAATATTGTTAAAATTGAGGAGCGGGCAATTAGCAAGTATTACATTTGCAAGGGTGCTGGATTCACGCAGGACTTTCAAGTTGTAACCTTTATGAATCTCGGAAGAAAGTTGTATGTTCTTGCCACAAGTTTGAGTATTACGGAATCTGTGTAGACATGTGTTGTCACTTCTACGGGCTTGAAATCAATTTTCTCCCTAAGCGGTACATTTTAAAATGATGGACTAGGAAGGCAAAGAGCTGACTCTTCCTTTGGATGAGCGTGTGAAGTCTTGAAAGTGCATGGGAATCTCCACTCTTATGGTACAACGATCTCTTCCATGATGCCATCATATGCGCAGAGAAAGGAGCAACATCCGGAGAGGCATTCAAGGTAGCAAAGGACATGCTACGAAAAGCTTTTGCTGATATTGTTTTTTGTTTTTTTTCATGATAAAGTGGATAAACCACATTTTATTTAAATATGTTAATAAGGTTTACATTGCATGGACAGATTAAGAGAAAAAATACATCCGATTAATATCAATGCAATCTGCCAGCAACATGTCCCAGACTTTTCTTCTCCTAGGCTGGGGCTGGTTCCTCCCCGGAGGAGTTCTCTTCTTCGGCCGCCGTCCTTGAGGTGTTGAAGCTGAGTTCCAGGCTCCGTTTCACCAGGTTCGCTGCTGCCTCCAGCTTTGGTCTTTTTGCCAATAGAGCTGCATCCAACCAAGATATGATAAGGAAAGAGATATCTCGAATAATTCGTAAGAAAAGCGCGTTGTTTTTACTGGAACATCGTCTATTTCTTTCCCCCCAGATACTCCAGGTGATTGCCATTACAGCTATGTCCCATCCTCCTCTTAGGGCATTTTCCACCCCCGAGGACATGCCCTTGGTTCCCTAGATCTTTCGGAGCTCCATCTCTCCTGTTCGGGCCCCAAACAGTGTTCTGAAATAGTTCCATATGTGGGTCGTGTATTGGCAGGAGGAGAGAATGTGTTGTACCGATTCCTCATCCGATTCACACAGGTAGCATCTAGTGCGTTCCCCTCTCCACTTCCTTTTGTGCAAGTTGTCAAGCGTGAGGATCCTGTTTTCCCGGGCCAGCTATGCAAATAGCTTGACCTTGAGAGGGCATGGTTGCTTCCAGAAGCCCTGCTTAAGATTGCTTCTAATACCCCCATCGGTCCTGAATCTATAGAGTGATTTGACCGTAAAGATTTTGTTATTTGTGAGTCACCATTCTCTAGTATCAGGAACTTCAGGATGTGTGGTTGGGTTTGCCAGTGTCATACGTATCATTTCCATCCCTTCCACTTCTCTAACCGACAGGGGGCCCGGTTTGAGGAGCGGGAGTCCCCTTTGGGTTCTGAATCTTGCTTCTGGGCGGTCAAAGTGTCTCAATATAGTTAGCTCCTGCGGTCTGTGGTAGGAATTTAGCAGTGAGTGTCCCTCCCACCAGTTGTCTCTCCAGAAATTTGTGTCGGCGCCAGATCCTAGTTTCACACATATGTTGGCCAGGACTGGGGGGGCTTCCCGGCACAGGGTCTTCTAGAAAGTAGATGCTCGCCCAGGAGCTGGTCTGTGTGGGTCAATGTGGCCCCTCCTTGAGTATGCATCATGGAATATCTTCTGGCATATCTCGGCTCGTCCGGTTAGGATTCGCCACCACCATTTTCCCAGCAAGGCTCCATTGAACGTCTTGCTTGAGTTTAGGATCCCCCATCCCCCATTGTCCTTGGGTCTACAGATCCTCCCCCATTTGACTAGGTGGTAGCTATGTGTCTCCTTGTCCACTCCTCTCCATAGGAAGTTCTGTCTAATTCCGTCAATCTTCTTGAGCACCCACTCTGGGAGGCGGAAGGCCGACATCCAATGTACTGGTATGGTTGATAGAATTGAGTTTAACATTGTCAACCGTCCTCCCATTGATAGTAATTTTCCTTTCCACGATGCCAACCTCCCTCTGATTTTCTCAATTAACAATTCCCAATCCTCCTTTTTAGGGCGACCTCCTGATAATGGCACCCCCAAGTATTTAATCGGGAGCTTACTTGTTACGCAATTGAGCACCTGTGCAAATTCCTCAGTGTTATAGTCAATTGACTTGATCGGGATGATGACACTTTTTGAGTAGTTAATTTTCAAACCCGAGAGGCCTTCAAAAATGTAAAAAATTAGCTTCAGTATTCGGGCTTCTGATATTCCGCCCGTGCAGAAAATCAATATATCATCGGCGTACTGTAGCGTCGCAATGGTATCGTCCCGACTGTCTCCAATGGGAACTCCATGGTAGGTTCCAGCATGTATGGCATTTGAGAGCATTGTGGGGAGGACATCCATGGCTAGGACAAATAGTAATGGGGATAGCGGATCTCCCTGTCTCAGACCTCTTTTGCTTCTCACATATCCTGTTGGCGCCCCATTGAGGAGGAATCTGGTTTTTGATGTAGTAAGCAAGCATTTGATCTACCCAATCCATTTGGGTCCGAATCCTCTAGCTTTAAGAATATCAAGGAGGTAGTCCCAGTCGACCGAGTCAAATGCCTTTTCCAAGTCAATTTTGATCAGGGTGCCATTTGTGTTTCCTGATCTCATCTTGTGGATTAGCTCCTCCGCGGCGATGATATTGTCGTGTATCATCCGCTCCTGTATGAAGGCTGTTTGTGATTCATCTACGAGCTCTCCCAGCATTCCTTTTGGTCTGTTTGCAAGGACTTTGGATATGATTTTGACCGAGCAGTTGATTAGGCTGATTGGTCTATAATCTTTGATGCTCTCCGGGCTGCTGTTCTTCGGAATAAGTAGGATGTGGGCCCAATTTAGGCACTCCAGATCTGCCGATCCTTGAAAGAAGTCTTCGAAGAGTTTTAACATGTCCTCCTTGATTATGTCCCATCCCTGTTGGTAAAAGGTCATTGGAAAACCATCGGGTCCTGGTGCTTTGTCGGCTCCAAGCTCGTTTATTGCTCTCCTGATCTCTTCTTCTTCAAAGGGGTCTTCTAATTGTCTGAGCTCCACTCTTCTTTTTCGAAGGAACAGTCAATCCCATGAGGTTTTGTACCTCGTTTCCCGTTCCTTGCCAAAGAGTTCGATGAAGTGTGTGGAGATTGCTGCTGATATTTGTCTTGTGTCAGAGATGATTTCGCCATCATGCTGGAGTTGCTTTATCCAATTCATGTTCCTTCTTTGATTAGCTACTGCATGGAAGAATTTCGTATTCTGGTCACCTTGTTGTAGCCAATTGACCCGAGATCGCTGTCGCCAATATGCTTCTTCCTCGGTGATGATCCGATCATACTCCTCCTTATATGTTTTTTCCTCTACCCTCTCTTCTGTAGATAGAGGGGTTGTTTCTTTATGGATATCAATCCTCTTTATTGCATTCAGGAGTTCTTGCTTCCTTTCCAATTTCTGGTTGATGGTTTCCTTTTTCCAGCTTCGGAGTCTTTCCTTTAGATATTTCAATTTTTTTGCCATCTTAAAAGCACCATCGCCCATTAGTGGTTGCCCCTGCCATGCTTCTCCGATCATGTCCCAGAAGCCTTCCATCTTTGCCCATTCTCTGTTAAATCTGAAAGGTGGGAAGTGTGGTGTGTGTGTCCCACATTCCAGGCTTATCGGGGCGTGGTCGGATCCCACTCGGTAGAGGCGCTTTGCCATATTCGTGGGTATTCTTGGGCCCATTCTGTTAATAGGAGGAATCTATCCAGCCGGGCGAACGCCGGTGAATCTCTTCCATTGGTCCATGTGTATTTTCTCCCGATGAGAGGGGGGGGGGGTCTTCGAGATGAAGATATTGTTAGTCTGCAAGAAAACATGGTTAAAACCAGGGCAGCGTCTTCCGCAAAATATCTTGTCTTAACATACGTTGTCTATTCGGGCTTGAATGTTTATGAATGGCTTTCTGAGCTAATGCAACTAACTTCATTACCAATTTCATGCTCTGTATCTCTTGCAATAGCAAGAAGTTGTCATATTTCTCAAAGGTAATGTTACAAAAAAAGTTGCAGAAATTCTCCATGTCTCAAAGCTGTGATTACATTAGACCATTTCTATCATCCTCATATCAACCTCTTTCTCCTCTTCCAAATGGAAAGCTCTGCTCAGACTACTCAATAATGAGTAGATCTCGGTTTTCTCCGGATATGAAGCATCTCTTGCCAGAAACTCACAGATGATCCCATTCACTTCAATGGAGCTGCACCCGGGTGTCTTCTTGATGCCCTGGTCTTTCGTCCTCCTCCTCACTTCGGTCACATCCTCCCATCGGTTTGCCACCAGGGAAGACTCCAGTTTAGTGATTCGCTTTTCCAGTTTCTTCACCATTTGGACATTCCTAATGGTTCTACAAGCTCCAAGAAGGGATGCCAAGAATGGCAAGATTTCTTTAGCATTCTTATATGGAATCTCTTCTATCAACTTCTCTGCCTGTTCAAGAAGACCTGCACGTCCAAGGAGATCAGCCAAACAACCAAAGTGTTCTAGTTTTGGTTCTATATGATACACCTCCTTCATGGAATGCAAACATTGCAGGCCTTCATCTACCAGTCCTCCATGACTACAAGCAGTTAGAACACCAATGAAAGTAATGTCATCTGGTTTAACTCCCTTCATTTGCATCTCTGAGAAAACCTTCAGAGCTTCACCTGCTTGTCCATTCATGGCCAGCCCGAAGATGACTGAAGTCCATGTCGCCATGTCTTTACTGACTATTCTTTTGAAGATCTCCAAGGACTCTTGCATGCACCCACACTTTGTGTACATGTCTATGAGAGCAGTTCCTACAACAGCGTCGATTATTATCTTGTTTTCCTTGATGAATCCATGTATCCACTTCCCTTGCTCCAAAGCTCCCAGATTAGCACACACTGTGAGAAGTGCCACAACTGTGAACTTATCAGGCTTGATTCTTCTACTCTGCATCTCTCTAAACAACACCAGAGCTTCATTGAAGCGTTTATGCTGCACATACCCATTGATCATTGCAGTCCAGAGAACCAAGTCTCTTCCTGGGCTCCGGCTGAATAGTTCCCTAGCTTCATCCAGCATACCCGAACTGGCATACCCGGAGACAATGCTAGTCCAAGAAATCACATCTTTTGAAGGTATCTCATTGAACAATCTCCGAGCCATGCTCATACACCCACACTTGGTGTACATGTCTAACAATGCATTGTTAAGAGGAATGCTGCCTTTGATTCCCCTGTTCTCCATGAAACCATGAACCTTCTTCCCCATTTCCAAATCTCCAAGTGAAACACAAGCTGAGAGTGTAGTTACAAGAGTAGCTTCATTAAGCTCCACTCCACTCTTCTCCATCCTCAGGAAAGCAGTGATTGCATCTTCAAACTTGCGGCACTTGATGTAACTGGCAATGAGAACATTCCAAGAAACCACACTTCTCTCAGGCATTTCGTCGAACAAGGCCCGTGTAGCCTCAATTGCTCCCATCTCTGCATACATATCCATGAGCGAACTTCTCAAGAAAGGATCAAACTCAAAGCCAGTCTTCACAGTGAAACCATGAACTTTCCTCCCCTCCGCCATTGCCCGTAACTCACCCAATGCCTTGAAGACAAGAGGGAAAGTGAAGTTATCTGGCGACATGCCTGCTTTCCTCATCCTCTTGAAGAGTAGTATAGCCTTCTCTGGTTGTCTATCCTTAGTGAAAGACTTGATCATGAGGTTGTTGGCAAAGAGAGAAGGATCACTGAGAGTTTCAAACACTCTCTCTGCATGGTATAAGTCTCCAGATTGAGGGCGTGTGCAGAAGACCAAGATGTCTTCCATGATGTCTTTGTTATGTTGCAGGCTTGACATGAGGATTTGGCAGTGGATTTGCTTGAGTTGTCTCATGGAGTTGCATCTCTGGATGAAGGAGATGCACTCTTTCTTGGTCAGCCTTGAGGGTTTGGAGCTTGAAGAGGAGCATGAATGGCGGATGAATTTGGAGAGCATGGAGTTCGGCTTCTCTCTATCAATGGCGGCGAGCTAGGAAAATCAAAGATTTCAATTTATAATCTAGTCCTTGTGGAGGACCTGGTTGTAAATTGTAGAAATTTGTGGTCTTTGATGAAATTAAGATTGGAGATAAAAATGCGAGCTTTGGAGATGGGATATGAGAGACGGAGGACGGCCATGGAGAAGAAGGCCATCGTGGTCGGAGGGAGCATCGCGGGCTTGTCGTGCGCTCACGCTCTCATCACCGCCGGGTGGAAGCCGGTGGTGATCGAGAAGTCGGCGGCACCGCCGGAAGGTAGCCCCACTGGCGCCGGCCTCGGCCTCGACCCTCAAGCTCGCCGCCTCCTCAGCCTTTGGATCAACGACCCCGACCTCCTTCTCTCCTCCACGCTCCCCCTCTCCATCGATCTGGTAAAACCTAAGATTTATTTATCACCTTTGTGGTTGCCCGCCATGGCTGGAAGCTGGCTTGAGCGTTGTTCCTTCTTTGGAAATAGAACAGAGTGACTGATAGTGAGAAGAAGACGAGCCGGACTTTGGCCAAAGATGAGAACTTTGGCTTCAGAGCTGCGCATTGGGCTGATCTTCATAGGATTATCTACAAGGCATTGCCATCTGATATTATTCTTTGGGGTCACCAGTTCATTTCCTTTGAAGTTTCTGATGATAAGTCTGCTGCTGTTGTGGTGAAAGCCAGAGCTCTTGGAGCTGGAGACACTGTAGAGATTGTGGGAGATCTCTTGATAGCTGCTGATGGGTGCTTGTCCTCAATCAGAAGCCATTTCCTTCCTGATTTTAAACTGAGGTTTGTGTTTGTGAATTTTTTAGCAGCAGCAGTTCATCTGTTCAAGTTTTTCTGGAATCTTTTCAACTGGTACAGGTATTCAGGCTACTCTGCATGGAGAGGAGTGCTTGATTGTTCAGGCCAAGAGCGTTCTGAGATTATTAGCAATCTCAGAAGAACTTATCCTGAATTGGGAGACTGCTTGTATTTTGATCTTGCTCATAGAACACACTGTGTACTGTATGAGCTTAAAAACAAGAGGATCAATTGGATTTGGTACATGAACATGCCAGAACCAGAGCTTAAGGTGATGTATTTCATGTTAAGTCTTTCTTCGTCACTCAGTTTATGCTGTTTCTAATGCTCTTCCTTAGAACGATAATCTCAGGGAAACTCGGTGACGATGAAGGTGAGTGATGAGATGATTGAGAACATGCACGATGAAGCAGAGAAGGTCTGGGTGCCAGAACTTGCGAGGGTGATGAGAGAAACCGAGGATCCTTTCATCAACATAATATATGACAGTAATCCACTTCCACAGCTGTTTTGGGACAATGTGGTGTTGGTTGGAGATGCAGCTCATCCAACAACTCCTCATGGCTTGAGAAGCACTAACATGTCAATCTTAGATGCTGGAATCCTGGGACATTGTCTTGAGAAGTGGGGATCAGAGAACTTGGCCTCTGCTCTCGAGGAATTCCAGGCAATCCGGCTGCCAGTTATCTCGGAACAGGTTTTGCATGCACGTCAATTGGGTAGAATGAAGCAAGGATTGGTTTTTGGTGAACATAAGATTTTCAATCCAAAAGAAGCCACTCCAGAGGAATGCCTACTTCTTCAGCAGAGAAACATGCCTTACTTTGAAGGTGTTCCTTTTCCAATTTGATTCTTTGCTGTAAAATATATTACTGCTCTATTCTAGTGCCAACTGCCAATCAAGATTGTCAATATAGTTCAATTGCAAAAGATATACTTTTGTTCCAATAGTGTGTCTCCAAAACAAGGAATTGCTTAGATTTTTGCAAGGTATATGTCATTCCAAGGAGGCTAAACATGTAGATACTATTACTGCAGTAATGGAGGATGAAGTGGGTGAAGATCCAAGTCTTAAATATATCTTTTTCTGATTGTTTGTCATGGTTCTTGTTGTCTTCATTGGTATTATGGCATCTAAAGAATACAAATTTAGACAGTTGTTAACAGCAAGCATGATTGGAGTCAAGAGGAGCGCTTTGGAGGAGAGAAAGCAACAATGAATGTGGATACGAAGAGACGGCCGAGAGTGGTGGTGGTCGGAGGGAGTATCGCCGGGCTGTCAGCTGCCCATGCACTTATCAGTTCTGGATGGGAGGTCATAGTTATTGAGAAGTCATTGACACCGCCGGCTGCCAGCCCAACTGGCGCCGGTCTCAGCCTTGATCCGCAGGCCAGGGAGATCCTCAGCCACTGGATATCAGAACATGAAATCAATGAGATGACTCTCCTCCTCTCAGTCGAATTGGTGCAATTCTTAAAACTTAAAACTTTGAGCAATTTCCTGTTTGATAATTTCATGCTCTTTATTCATTTGTTCATCTGTTGATAAAGCAACAAGCAATTGACGGTGAGACGAAAAGTAAAAACATTGTGGCCAGAGATGAGAATTTCAATTACAGATGTGCACATTGGACTGATCTACACTCAATTATACACAAGGCACTACCTTCAGACATCATTCTATGGGGTCATCGCTTCATCTCTTTGCATGTTTCAGAGGATAAGTCAACTGTTAAGGTAACAGCCTTGGCTTTGCAAACAAATGAAACAGTGGAAATCGTTGGAGATCTATTAGTAGCTGCAGATGGATCTTTGTCCATGATCCGCAAACACTTCCTTCCTGATCATAAACTAAGGTTGAATTGAATTGCACATGAACTAGTAGATTATTGACACCTTGATGATTTGTTTACATTGCTGCATGTATGTGCAGGTACTCTGGATACTCAGCATGGAGAGGAGTATTCAACTATGCAGAAATGGAAAACTCAGACGCCATGATTGGCATCCGAAGAGCTTATCCAGAGATCGGAAACTGCTTGTATTTTGATTTGGCTTGTGAAGCTCACTGTGTCTTTTTTGAGCTTAAGAATAAAAGAATCAACTGGATTTGGTACTTCAACATTCCAGAGCCACAACTGCAGGGAGGTTCGGTGACGATGAAAGTGAGCAATGAGATGATAGAGAAGATGCATGAAGATGCAGAGAGAGTATGGAGTCCAGAAGTGGCCAAGCTGATGAAAGAAACAAAGGAGCCTTTCATCAATGCCATATATGACAGTGATCCTCTTCCACAGTTGTACTGGGACAATGTTGTCCTGGTTGGAGATGCAGCTCATCCAACAACTCCTCATGCATCAAGAAGCACAAACATGTCCATTCTTGATGCAGAGGTCCTTGGTCTGTGTCTGAAAAAATGGGGATTGGAGAACCTAAACATGGCTCTGAAAGAGTACCAGCTGATCAGACTCCCAGTGGTTTCAGAGCAGGTTCTGCACTCAAGGCACATGGGTCGTCTCAAACAAGGTCTTCATGTTCATGGTGACAAGAAGAAGTTTGATCCAAAGACTGCTTTCACTGAACATGACTGCAAACTACTCCAGCATAAGAATTTGCCTTTCTTCACTAATGTTCCACTTTCTCTATCTGATTAGTGGAAACATCAATTCTTCTCATTCCAAACATGTTCTATAGATAGAGTTTGGTAAGATGTCTGTGTTTGTGTGCCGTGTGCGTGTCTCTTCTCTATTGTGGCCAATCTTCAATCTCACCAACTACACCATGACCAACTTAAGTTCTTTTTCTTTTCTTTAGTTTTCTTTTTTCATGTCTTCAAGCTCATTAAACTTATAAACCATAATAATTTATGAATAATATATACTTGGACTATAGTAATGGCCAACCACGCAATAGAAAATAGGAAGTTGGGTAGTTGTGGTTGTTGGTGGGGCCCAACCACCAACCACCGACCAAACCCACCAACCTAAAGTTGGTCGAACCCGAAACCCAAACCACCCACTCACTAACCGCTCATCAAGTCAGTGAGTGACTCGCCAACCTTAGATATATATATACCTCCATTGAGGAAAGACGAGTTCAGTCTCGGAAGGGAAACGAACAATGGCGTGGGAAACGACTCGTTTCTTTTGGGGAAACGAGCCATCTGAGGAGGAGTACTACGCCGCCAACGGCGTCGTCAACCACCAGTCCTACTACGCCTCCCCTCATGGCCGGCTCTTCACCCAGTCCTTCCACCCTCGAGACCCAGCCACCGGCGAGCCGGCGGCTAACGTCAAGGGCTTGGTCTTCATGACCCACGGCTACGGCTCCGACACCGGCTGGCTCTTCCAAAAGATCGCCATCTCCTACGCCAACTGGGGCTACGCCGTCTACTGCGCCGACGTCCTCGGCCACGGCCGCTCCGACGGCCTCCGCTGCTACCTCGGCGACATGGAAAAGATCGCCGCCGCCTCCCTCTCCTTCTTCGTCTCCGTTCGCCGAGACCACCACTCCCTCCCAGCCTTCCTCTTCGGCGAGTCCATGGGCGGCGCCGTCACCCTCCTCATGTACCTCCGCTCCGATCCGGGCACTTGGACCGGCCTCATCTTCGCCGCGCCGCTCTTCGTCATCCCCGAAGACATGAAGCCTTCCAAGCTCCACCTCTTCGTCTACGGTCTCCTCTTCGGGCTCGCCGACACCTGGGCCGCCATGCCAGACAACAAGATGGTCGGAAAAGCCATCAAAGACCCTGAGAAGCTCCGCGTCATCGCCTCCAACCCCCGGCGCTACACCGGCAAGCCCCGGGTCGGCACCATGAGGGAGCTCCTCCGCCTCTGCGACTACTTCAAGGAGAACTTCAGCAAGGTCACCGTCCCCTTCTTCACCGGCCACGGCACCGACGACGGCGTGACCTCCCCGGAGGGCTCCAAGATGCTCTACGAGATGGCCAGCAGCGATGACAAAACCTTGAAAATTTACGAAGGGATGTACCACTCGCTCATCCAGGGCGAAACCGAGGAAAATAGTCAACGGGTTTTGGCTGACATGAGGGAGTGGATCGACGAGAGGGTCAAACGTTGCGGCAGTGGCACTCAAGCTAACGACGCCGTTACGAATGGATCTTTTTAATCTTCACGAATCACAATGCTCATCTTTCTTGGTGTTGCCGACATGTTTGTATGAGAAGACACAAAAAAAAAAAAGATAATTAATTCTATTGTTCTTTTTCTCTTTCATTATTTGGTTTTGAGTTGTTATGTAATCAATCACATGACATGAAACCAAAATATATCTGGGTTGGCGATCATGGTGACGATGTAGATGTAGTTGTTGGTGTGGAGCTGTTGAATGGTGATCTATTTCTTTGTTGTTACTCACGCTCTGCCTTAAGTTGTTTTATCTGTCGCCAGTTGATTTTTTTGGAGCCTTATCACCTCTTATCTCTTCTGGAGCGTGCATTTTTATGAACTCCATGTCCCTTTTGATTAGATTTTATGTGCATGGATGATTTATAAAAAAATATGTTATTTGTCCTCATGAAAACATCATATATTCCTCTTGAGTCTTGAGTCATAAGTTCCATATATGACTATGGTTGTGAGCTCCCACCCTCCCCGTGGATCCTTTTCCACCAACTCGAGTCAAATTTTTGGGGCCGCATCCGCCACAGATCATCAACTCATTAATTCCACAAAGAAAGGACATTTGCACTACTAACTTTAGTTCATGCACTTTATGTGGAATCATGAACTAATTAATTCCATGAAGCACCCAATCAACTTTCTCAACATTGAAAAAGTCTCCTAGAAATACCGAATAATTAAGTTCATTTCTTATGAACTTGGAATCCAAAAAAACTGCACACTAGCCCAAAATTAGCAATCAAAAAAAAAAAATGCAAGATAAGCTTATAAAGATGATCTCCAAGATAAATAAAAGAATGAAATTAAAAAACAACTTAGAATATAGATAAGTTTTTCCTTATTATACATACTCAAACTAATTAATACCCCATATAATTCAGACTTATACATAACTTCATAACCATTTATTAAAACCTCAACATAAACTACGTGACATACACAATATACCAAGAGTGATTTTATAAAACTCACACACCTTTAATACAAAGAAACTTCCAAAGAGTTAATGGGAATGCTGCAAACAAAAAACCTTAATTCTCAACAGTGTTTCCTGATTGCATGCATTTGGGCTGCAACATCAGTCATGCCAAGCCTCTCATTTGGAGATTCCACAGAGCAAGCAAGGCCCAAAGCTACAACAGAGACCAAGCATTCTATCTTTTTCCTCACAGCTGATATGTCTCCATGTTCAATATCATCATCTTCTTGTTCTTGTGAGAACATTGATGGATCAATGACCTCCATGATTCTACCTGGAGAAGCACAAATCTCCACAAACTTTCTCATTGTCATACCATCCTTGAACCTCCCATCAACTGGTCTCTTTCCTGTGAACAACTCCAGAACTAGGATCCCATAGCTATAAACATCCCCCATGGTTGACACCTCACTCCCTAAACCATACTCTGCATGCATTTATACAATCATCCATAATTAAGTATATGAAAATAAATCAGAATGAATGAATCATTAGATTACATGTACCTGGTGGAACATAACCAATTGTTCCTTTGATCCCAGTTGAGGTTGTGGAGCTCTCCATGGAGTTGTTGCTGCCGCTGTTCATAAGGAGCTTTGCAAGACCAAAGTCTCCAACATGAGCATTCATGTCATCATCCAAAAGAACATTGCTTGGTTTCAGATCACAGTGAACAATTGGGGGTTGGCAAGAGTGATGAAGATAATCCATGGCATCACCAACATCTGTGGCTACATTCAATCTTTGAAGCAAACTCAGAGGACCTCGTTGTTGTTGTTGTGGATCTTGTTCTGGATGCAACCATGAATCTAAGCTTCCATTTGGCATGAAGTCCAGAACCAGAGCTTTGAAGTCATTGCCTTCTGAATCAACGCTCACACACGAAGTGATGATCTTGATGAGATTTCGGTGTTTGATGTTTCTGAGAGATTCACATTCAGACAAGAAGCTCTTTAAAGCTCCTCTTATGCTGAGATTGAAGACCTTAATGGCTACCAACATGGTGGAGCTGCTGCTAGTAATTAGAGTTCCTTTATAAACAGAACCATGCCTCCCTTTGCCAATCAGATAACTGGAAGAGAAACCATCGGTTGCTCTGACCAAATCATTGTATGAAACTCTTGGAAACTTTTCATATGAAACAGGGAAGGATGAGGTCTTTCTTTCCTTTCTTGAATCTCGTTTCCATCGGGTGGAAACAAAGTATAAGATCAAGAACAAACAAAACAGAAATGAAGCAATTGGTATCACAATCTTCAGCACTAAAGATCCTCTGTTTCTTTTGTGGGGAGATATGGGTGGGCAGACAGGCAAGTGAAGTTGTGGAACACCCCCACAAAGCTCACCATTGCCTACGACTGAAAGCACGGCAGATGAATTTCCAAACACACCTTTAACAGGGAGTTCACCATGGAAGTGATTGTTGGAAAGGTCCAAAACAGATAGAAACTTGAAGTCCTCTAAAAATTGTGGAATTGATCCTGATAAGTTATTGTTTGAGAGATGCAGTGTTTCAAGAAACTTTAAGTTGCTAAAAGATGAAGGAATACCTCCTGTAAAGCTATTGTCTGAAAGGTTTAGATCTCTGAGACCTTTTAAATTCCCAAGAGATGAAGGAATGGATCCAGTGAATAGATTACCTTGCAAGTTTAGGTCTTCTAAGACTACACACCCACTGATGGATCCAGGGATTTCACCTGACAATTTATTCCCATCCAATAGCAACTGTTGGAGATTTATCAACCCTCCAATCTCTGAAGGAATAGTTCCATTCAAAGAATTGTTACCTAAATCCAGAACACGAAGTGATAGGAGTTGGCTAAAGATTTCTGTTGGTATCCTTCCACTGAAACTGTTGTCGTAGAGGTCGAGTGCTGCGAGTTGGTGAAGATTCTTTATAGTGGAAGGTATAGTGCCTTCAATCTTATTCCCAGAAATGTCGAAGTCTGCTAACTGAGTTAGATTGCCAATGCTGGATGGAATGTAGCCTGTGAGTTTGTTGTCTTGAAAACCCAATTTTTGTAACATTTGAAGGTTTCCTATGTGCTCTGGAATTTGGCCAGTGAGATCATTATCATCAAAAGCCATGTCAGTCAAACTGATTAAATTCTCAATCCCATGAGGAATGATCCCAGAGAAATGGTTGTTATCCAAAAATAAAAACTGTAACTCTTTGGAGAAATTGGCTAGTGATTGAGGCAACACACCTCCAAGATCATTGTCCGCAATAGAGAATCCTTGCAAATTGCTGCAATTCACCAAGGAATCAATGAAGCTCAAATCCTTGGCATCACTGGCTTGAAACTGATTCACATCTAAAGTGAGTTTTAAGAAAGCATTCATCCCTCCAAAAACTGGAGGCACTGTCCCACTAAACTTGTTTATTCGAAGATCAAACATCTGAAGCATTGAAGCATTGGACAGTGAAGCAGGGATGGTTCCACTGAACTTGTTACCCCCCAAGAGAAGTGTTTTAAGTTTAGGAAGCTTGGCACCTAAACTTGGAGGAAGTGACCCATGGAGCTCATTGCTTGCAACGCTGAAACGAATCAAAGATGAAATGTTGAACAAAACTGGAGGGATTGTCCCATTGATCAGCGAATTCAAAGCCACCTGAAAAATTGTCAATTTAGAGAGCCTGCCTAGTTCTTCTGGGATGATTCCTTCTAAACTGTTCAACGCGAGTGAGAGTAAAGTAAGAGAGGAAAGGTTCCCAATGGATGAAGGAATTACTCCAGTAAGACTATTGTTAAGAAGATGCAGCATCTCAAGCTTAGGGAGAGTTTGACCAAGCTCAACAGGGATTGAACCAGTGAGCTGGTTGGAACCCAAGCTGAGAACTCTGAGTTTTGAGCAGTTGGCCAAGTTCACAGGAACCATGCCATGAAGTGCATTGAAGCTGAGGTTGAGATACTGAAGCCGGTGCAGGCGGCCAAACTCCGACTGGACCTCACCGGAGAATCCATTGAGAAAGAGATTAATCCTTTGGATGAAGCTAAGGTTTGCAATCGAGGGTGATATGAATCCCCCCAAGCCTAACTCGGAGAGCTTCAGGGCTGTGACTCTCTTTGGGTGCTTGCGTGAGCATGAGACACCAGTCCAGTTGCAGAAGTGAGTACTCTCATTCCATGAACTGAGAGCTCCAGAGGGATCAGAGGTGACGCCATTCTTGAATGCAAGCAATGCCAACTGATCATCAGTAATCTTGTTTGCTAACAACGTGGTGAGCATTGAACTGATCAGAAGCAAGTAGAAGAAGAACAAGTGTGAGGAACTCATGGCCATGCTAAGATCTAATAATATATTAATGGAGATGGTAGAGATGATGTTTATCATATATATGGACTGATGATCAATGGAGATGGCAAAGAAGACTTGCCAGTCAATACTGGCATTCCGAGATGATAATTGATGCAGGCGGGACCAGCGCGAGCATACTCAGACGCACCACAAGACAAAACAAAGGCGTCAGAGGGGCAAAGTTCGCGGATTTCATCATGCCTCAGTAGCACAATAGTTATTAGTATGGTGAATGGTTATTAGTATGGGTCATTATTAGCTGAGTCTTGTAATCAAAAAAGAATCAAATCAGTTAGAAAAGCAATGTATGTCAGGAGGTCGTGGTCTGGCACAGAAGGTGCTCGAGACAATGTCTGAATGAAATACACGCTGGCCAGAGTCTGTCTGTAGTCTGTTAGAGGTCTTTATATTGGCTTAGCTTGTCACTTGAAGGGCAATGAACATCTATTTCCTTCATTCCAATCTTCTTCTCCTCCTCCCTGCCTTCCTGCCTCCCCTCTCCTTCTCTCTTTCTCCCTCCTTACCCCAGTCTTCTCTTGAGTGGTGCATCATTGGCATCAATAATTTTGGCCAAAAACATCGATATCATGGGATTAATGTGGAATTAGAATGTGTTCACATCAATGTTGCAAGTTGTTCAAATGGTACGAACTGCATTAATGTGGGCTAAAATATCCTTCATATCCACCCACTACATTGTCCCATCTCATTATTTTTCAAATTTCAATTTTTTTTTTTTGTATTTTTCTCCGTTTGCTCATTTGTTTATGAAAGTGAATATAAATACACTTTTGGAACTTGTTTTATTCTAAAATATTATTTTCTCAGGTACTATTATCCAAATTCATAATTTATTAATAGAATAATTTTTTTTAGTCCCTCTATTTTTTAAAAAGTATCCTTTTAGTCCCTCTATTTTTTTCTGAGACATTTTAGTCCCTCTACTGTATAAAATGAAACTTATTAGTCCAAAGGCCAACGGCGTTTCCTTCAGCCGTTTAAGTTGGCTGACGTGTTTGCCACGTGATCTTTTAAAATATTAAAATATTAAAAAAATAAAAAAAATTAAAATATTAGATAAACGGAACCTAAATAAACCCTCCAAATCGGATCTTAACAATTAGCATCCGAGAGCCCTTTTCCCCCCTCCCCCTCGCACCCCTCTCCCCCTCTCTCCCGCCCCCTCACCCACTTATCCTCCAACCTGCATCATCTTGGTCGCCACGCTTACTCACCTTCGAGCAGGCTACCAACGTGCACGACGGAGCACCCATCCCACACCAGAACCCACTCGAGCCCCCGCCGGAAGTGCCTCAAGCTGACAACAGACTTCCCTGTCCCACGACACCGCAACAGCGCCACCCCTCCCACACTGGAATCCACTCAGGCCCCGTCGAAAGTTGTCCACACTGACACATCAGCCAGGCTAGGCCTCTTCATCATCCTGGTAAGATGCCCTCTTGTATGTTGAACCCTAATTTTCTATGTTATGATGTATGGTCTTGGATGTTGGGGTTTCTTTCTTTTTTTTTTGGGCCCTATTCCACTCTTTCTAGTTGTCCTATGCTTGAAGACTTCCCATTCCACTCCTCTCTCCAAAATTGTGTTGACTGTGTCTATGTTTATGTGCTTGTTCGGTATGCATTATTCTGTATTGCTTGTTCTGTATGAAGTAATTGCTCGTAGACTTTATTTAACACTTATGTATATTGCTTGTTATGTATGTATTGCTTGTTATGGATTTAACACTTATGTATTGCTTGTGAAATTGTAGCCAGACCTGTATGTCTTAATAATTCTGAATATTTAAGTCAATAAAAAGAAGTGCTTATAGTTACCTGAAGCTCATTTGAAGGGGAATTCTACAAGGAAATTAAGTAGTACATCTCTAGTGCAACTACAGCCACCAGGATTCAAATCTTTTGATATTCTTTCCTTGATAAACAAGTGAAAATAAATCACTAATGAGGAAATCAATTTGATTTGAAACATAGTTAGAGTAAGAAATCTAACATGAATTATCCATCATCCAGGTTGTCTGGAACATTTCATATGATATTTAGCATAAAATAAATAGGACATCTTCCCATATATATATATATACACATATATGCACACTACTTCTACAAAATCCTGATTTTAAAAAAATCACAACATATCATTTATAAAAAAAAGTTTACAAGTAGACAGAAGCCTCATGTTCCTTCTAATAAATTATTACTCCCAAGCCTTAAAAGAGCCAAGCTCTACATGACATGTCCATAAAGCCAATCAACACCAACAAATTGCTGAGCATCAGAAGTATAATCAATTGTTGTTGTTGTTGTTTCTTTTTTATATTATTATTTTTTAATTTTTTTAAAATTAAAAAATAATCCATTGCGCCGGTGAAGCTCCGCCAGGGAGGGATGCTCTCCGTCTGGAGCTTGAAGACGAAGTAGCGTTTTATTTTATTTTATTTTTTTATTATTAATTTGATTAATTAGATTAACAAGTTTTGATTATTATTAACAGAATTAAGTTGTGGGTTGAAATTGAATTGGTTGGATTAGTCAATTAGGTTAGAGTCCAACTAGAACAAATGAGTTTGACACAAGTGTGGAGCCCACCTCAATACACCTAAGTTCTCACCTGTGTGAGTAGGGGGTCAAACTCAATAGGCCAAGAGTTAAATCTATAACATGGTAAAACAAAAGATAGTCCCTACCTTTCCTGCAGGACCAGGAGCATAGCGAATCAGAACACCGATGTCTCATAGAGGGAGGCGATCTAGGTCAGCTCCTCTTTCCTCAACCTTTCGGACGATCTGAAAGGATGGATACACATTCGTTGCAAATAAAGAACAGCTCACATTTAAAAAAGGGAAACTGCAAAAGATCCAATAGCGAAGATCTGGAGCTGACATCTGCGGAAAGCTCTCAAATTGCCTAAGAGGATGCTGATGAGACCAAATTTGATGACCTTTGTTTGAAACTCAATGAAGGATCTCCAACAACCTGAAAAATCAAAAGATTAATTATAGTCTAGACAACACTCAATTTAGGAAGATAAATGTAAATTTAAGAAATAGGCCTTGATGACTTACTTAGTTATATTTCTCCACCTATGCAAATAATGGCATGTATATAAGGTTTGGAAAAGGCAACGCCATTGGACATCACATCAAACAGAACACTTGAAAGCATTATCCACTATCAAAAAATAAAGCACAATGTAGCATATGTGACACACTTTGTTCTAAAAGATAATAAACCTAACGAAAATTAATCTATGACCAGAAAAAATTTGACAGCCACCTACAAAATTTGCAAAATTAAATTATGTAAATTTAAAGGTGTACAAAAAGATGTTTTTAGTTTTTATTTTTATTTTTATTTTTTGACAAAAGCTACAAGCGCCTCTCAAAATTCAGGGGCGGACAACGTGGCACCCGTGTGTGCATGCCTTTGCGGTCGTGGAGGTTCAAACCTAAGTTTATCCCAACCAATCAAGTCCTATACGAAGACCCGATACTAATAGTCCAAAAGGCCCTGATGCCACCATATTGGAAATCTCATCCTGTGACATAGCAGACCAAAGGGTGAGAGGTTATGGAGAGGCAAAGCTTTAAGCTATGTGCTTCACAATTAATGATCCCACAAACAATTTTCAGATGCCATCTCACAAGGACCAATTACTATGGAAATGCAAAAATAGCAGAAATTTAAATAAATATTAACAAAAGAACTCTTCATACATAGTAGTGATGGTCATTAAATTAAAATTTTACCAAGTACCTTTAGTATCTAATTTCACCTGCATAACATCAAGCATGCCAAGGTCTTGCCATCCTCCAGCCTTGGTGTTATATAATTGTGTTCCCTAGAGTTAATCCAGACAAAAAAAATACACCAAATACACAAACAAAAACCAGAATTTCTTAAGGTACAAACAAAAAAGAACTTATTTGAGACAGACAAGTATATCACCAATATAAACTAATTATAAAACTTACTGAGCTGAAAGTGAGCCAAAATTGATGATTAATTCATTTTTAAACAACATCAGCAAAGTTTACAGAGATTTGTGCAAAACTTTTTTTTTACGTAGTTTCTGAAGGATTGAATACATTTTCCCAGCATCCTTGATGTTTTTCCCAGTATCTTTGCGTGAATGAACAAAAACCATAGCTTGATGTCCTTGCTTTAATGAATCTAAAACCTGTTAAGAATGAAAAAAAGAATACTGGATAGTCTGCTGGCAGAAACACTGGGAAGATACAAACTATCTACTATCTTATGCATTTCTGGCCAAGCAATGTAACAACTATCTTATCTAAATTAAATAAAATGATGTGGTTTATCCACATATTCAAAAAAAAAGAAAGAAAGAATGAAAATAAGAATTCAAAGGTGATATCTTTCATAGATTAAAGTTCAAATAAATGCTCAGTATTACATATATGTAAGCATGCATGCATGAAAGTACATATGTTAAGATGAGAAGAATAGTTATATTAACTGGACAAAGAATAAAACCTTCTCATAGCAAATTGAGTTGTAAAGATTAATTCTTTTGGCATAGTTGAGCAAGAGGATTTACTTGCAATAGCTCAAGTCAAAAAAGAACAAACCCGTCTCAGGATTCACTCGCAAAAATTGCGCAACATGGTCATCAACAAGAAAATTAGACTTGAGGAGAAAAAAATTGCCTACATGCATAAAACTCAATTAGTATAGCACAACACATTTTCTGATCTGAAAGACTGAAACTCTCTCTAAAGAAAAAAAAAAAAAAAACTCTAGGTAATTGGGCGGAATAAAAAGGATAGATGGTTTTTTTTTCTTTCTCATAGGCTAGAGAATTTTATTGCAATTTTTTCTTTTTGGTATCAATACATATATTTATATTCATATTATTTGCACAAACTTTTACAAATAAGTATATATGATACGTACATACATACGTCTTTCCATTTCTAATAACCTCTTTGGACATTAATTTTTCACTCCATGAACTCCAAATTCTAGGAATTTATCCCTAACTGCATGCATTTGCGCCGCAACATCAGTCATGCCAAGCCTCTCATTTGGAGATTCCACAGAGCATGCAAGGCCCAAACGTACAACAGAGACCAAGCACTCTATCTTTTTCCTCACTGATAATATGTCTCCATGTTCAATATCATCATTTTCTTGTTCTTGTGAAAACATTGACGGATCAATGACCTCCATGATTCTATCATGAGAAGCACAAATCTCCACAAACTTTCTCAATGTCATACCATCCTTGAACCTCCCATCAACTGGTCTCTTTCCTGTGAACAACTCCAGAACAAGGATCCCATAGCTATAAACATCACCCATGGTTGACACCTCACTCCCTAAACCATACTCTGCATGCATTTATACAATCATCCATAATTAAGTATATGAAAATAAATCAGAATGAATTAATGAATCATTAACCAACGAGCATTCGCTCTATTGGTACCGGGTTCGCTCTGTAAGACACAGGCCTCGATCCACGCGCGTTCGACGCGGGTTCGAGACCCTTGTCTTGCAGGATGTTGGGGGGGTTTACGCACAAGCACGGGTGCTATGCGCGGACCCCCCTTCCCTGACGGGGGCTCTTTATGGGTCATGTCAAAAAAAATTAATGAATCATTAGTTTGCATGTACGTACCTGGAGGAACATAACCAACTGTTCCTTTGATCCCTATTGAGGACATTGTGGAGCTCTCCATGGAGTTGTTGTTGTTGTTGTTGTTGCCGCTGTTCATAAAGAACTTTGCAAGACCAAAGTCTCCAACATGAGCATTCATGTCATCATCCAAAAGAACATTGCTTGGTTTTAGATCACAGTGAACAACTGGATGTTGGCAAGAGTGATGAAGATATTCCATGGCATCAGCAACATCTGTGGCTACGTTCAATCTCTGAAGCAAACTCAGAGGACCTCGTTCCTGTTGTGGCACTTGTTCTGGATGCAGCCATGAATCTAAGCTTCCATTTGACATGAAGTCCAGAACCAGAGCTTTGAAGTCATTGCCTTTTGAATCACAGCTCAAGCATAAAGTGATGATCTTGATGAGATTTCGGTGTTTGATGCTCCTAAGTGATTCACATTCAGACCAGAAACTCTTTGAAGCTCCTCTAATGCTGAGATTGAAGACCTTAATGGCTACCGACATGGTGGAACTTCTGCTAGTAAAAGTTCCTTTATAAACAGAACCATGCCTTCCTTTGCCAATCTGATTAATGGAAGAGAAACCATCTGTTGCTCTGGCCAAATCATCGTACGAAACTCTTGGAAACATTTCATATGAAAAAGAGGAGGATGATGTCTGTCTTTGGATTCTTGATTCTCGTTTCCATCGAGTGAAAACAAAGTATAAGATCAAGAACAAACCAAACATAAATGAAGCAATTGGGAGCACAATCTTCAGCACTAAAGATCCTCTGTTTGTTTTGTGAGGAGCTATGGATAGGCAGACAGGCAAGTGGAGTCGTGGAACACCCCCGCATAGCTCACCATTGCCTACAACTGAAAGCACGACAGATGAATTTCCAAACACACCTTTAACCGGGAGTTCACCATGGAAGTGATTGTAGGAAAGGTTCAAAACAGACAGAAACTTAAAATCCTCTAAAAACTGTGGGATTGATCCTAATAAGTTATTGTTTGAGAGACTCAGTGCTTCAAGAAACTGTAAGTTGCTAAAAGATGAAGGAATACCTTCTGACAAGCTATTGTCTGAAAGATTTAGAACTCTGAGACCTTTTAAATTCCCAAGAGATGAAGGAATAGATCCAGTGAAATGATTACCCTGCAAGTCCAGGTATTCTAATACTACACACCCACTGATAGACACATGAGGGATTTCACCTGACAATTTATTACCATACAATAGCAACATTTGGAGATTTATCAACCCTCCAATCTCTAAAGGAATAGTTCCACTAAAAGAATTGATACCTAAATCCAGAACACGAAGTGATAGGAGTTGGCTAAAGATTTCTCCTGGTATCCTTCCACTGAAACTGTTGTTTGGGAGGGAGAGTATTGTGAGTTGGTGAAGGTTCTTCATAGTGGAAGGTATAGTGCCTTCAAACTTATTCCCAAACATGTAGATGTCTGTCAACTGAGTTAGATTGCCAATGCTGGATGGAATGTAGCCTGTGAGCTTGTTGTCTCCAAAACCTAGTCTCTGTAACTTTTGAAGGTTTCCTATATTCTCTGGAATTTGGCCAGTGAGATCATTACCACTAAAATCCATTAAAGTCAAACTGATTAAATTACCAATCCCGGGAGGAATTGTCCCAGAGAAATGGTTGAAGGGCATTGCTAAAAACCATAACTCTTTGGAGAAATTGGCTAGTGATAGAGGTAACACACCTCCAAGATCATTGGATGCAATAGAGAAAAGCTGCAAATTGCTGCAATTCACCAACGAATCAATGAAGCTCAAATCCTTGGCATCATTTGCTTGAAACTGATTCCCATCTAAACTGATTTGAAAGAGAGCATTCATCCCTCCAAAAACTGGAGGCACTGTCCCACTAAACTTGTTTGTTCGAAGATCAATCTTCTGAAGCATAGAAGCATTGGACAATGAAGCAGGGATGGTTCCACTGAGCTTGTTACCCCCCAAGAAAAGTGCTTTAAGTTTAGGAAGCTTGGCACCTAAACTTGGGGGCAGAGTCCCATGGAGCTTATTGCCTGCAACGATGAAACCATTCAAAGATGAAATGTTGAACAAAACTGGAGGGATTGACCCATTGAGCCAATTCGTAGCCACCTGAAAAATTAACAAGTTAGAGAGCCTGCCGAGTTCTTCAGGGATGATTCCTTGTAAATTGTTCAAACCGAGAGAGAGTGCAGTAAGAGAGGAAAGGTTCCCAATGGATGAAGGAATGACTCCAGTGAGACTATTGTTAAGAAGAAGAAGCACCTCAAGCTTGGGGAGAGTTTGACCAAGCTCAACAGGGATTGAACCACTGAGCTGGTTGGCACTCAAGCTGAGAACTCTGAGTTTTGAGCAGTTGGCCAAGTTCACAGGGACCATGCCATGAAGTGCATTGAAGCTGAGGTTGAGATACTGAAGCCGGTGCAGGCGGCCAAACTCTGGAGGGACCTCACCGGAGAATCCATTGATAGAGAGCTCAATGCTTTGCATGAAGCTAAGGTTGGCAATGGAGGGTGATAGGAATCCCCCCAAGCCTAACATTGAGAGGTCGAGTGCTGTGACTCTGTTTGGGTGCTTGTGTGAGCATGAAACACCAGTCCAGTTGCAGAAGTGGACACTCTCATTCCATGAACTGAGAGCTCCAGAGGGATCAAAGGTGACTCCATTCCTGAATGCAAGCAACGCCAAGTGATCATCAGCAATCTTGTGTGGTAATAAGGTGGTGAGCATGGAGTTGAGAAGCAAGTAGAAGAAGAACAAGTGAGAGGAACTCATGGCTACTAAAATGTAATAATATATTAATGGAGATGCATGGTAGAGATGATGTTTAATTATCATATATATATATATATATATATATATATATATATATATAAGCAATGACGGTCAATGGAGGTTGAAAAGAAGACTTGGAAGTCAATGGTGGCATTCCAAGATGATAATTTTGGCAATCATTATCGATATGTTGGGACCAATTTGGTAAAAGAAGACTTCCAAGTCAATATTAGTATGTGTGCACGCTAGGAACTGCATTATGTGGGGTTAAATATCCCTCCTGTCCACTATATTGTCCCATCTAATTACTTTCCAAATTTCTAGTTTGTTTGTTTATTTTAGATATTTTCCTCCATTTGATCGTTTGTCTGATTATTTTTCAAATATCTAGATTGTTTGTTTTGGTATTTTCCTCCATTTGCTCATTTTTCTGATTATTTTTCTAATTTGAAGGGTTTTTTTTTTTGTGTTTCCTGCATTTGCTCATTTGACTGATTATTATGCAAATTTCTAGTTTTTTTTTTTTATGCTCGTTTGTTTGATTATTTTCTAGTTTGTTATTTTTGGTATTTTCCTCTATTTACTCGATTATTTATGGAAGTGAATATTATACACTTTTGGAACTTATTTTATACCAAATTATAATTTTCTCAATGTACTGTTATCTAAAATATTCATTATTTATTAATTAATATAATTTTGAAAATTTAAATATTTTAAAATTAAAAGACTCAATATTGATTATCTATTTAATTAATTTATTCACTTCTATTTATTATTTATTTGTTATTTTTTATTTTTAGGGTATGTGTTTGACTGTGCACTCGGTCTCTTCACAGAATTCCCATATGATGTCTCTCATCTCCAGCGAATCATCATCTGTTGATCAAAAACAACAATTATATTATTTTTAGGAAAAATTTACGTCAAACATTTACCATAAAATCCAAAACTATCAAATAAATAATAAATAGAAGTAAATCAAGTTATTAAATAGATAATCAATGAATTTTTGAGTTTTTTAATTTGAAAATTTTAAAATTTTAAAATTTTATCAAATAATAAATTAGGAATTTGGTTAATAGTATCTAAGAAATAATAATTTAGTATAAAATAAGTTCCAAAAGTGTATCACATTCACTTCCATAAATAAACGAGTAAATAGAGGAAAATACCAAAAATAGCAAACTAGAAAATAATCAAACAAACGAGCATACAAAAAAAAAAAAAAAAAAAACTAGAAATTTGAAAAATAATCAGTCAAACGGGCAAATGGAGAAAACACAAAAAAAAAACTAAAAATTCGAAAAATAATCAGACAAACGAGCAAATGGAGGAAAATATCTAAAAAAACAAACAAACTAGAAATTTGGAAAGTAATTAGATGGGACAATATAGTGGACAGGAGGGATATTTAAGCCCACATAATGCAGTTCCTATCGTGAACACATACTAACATTGACTTGGAAGTCTTCTTTTCCAAATTGGTCCCAAGATATCGATATTGTTTGCCAAAATTATCATCTGGGAATGCCAGCATTGACTTCCAAATCTTCTTTACCACCTCCATTGATCAAGCGTGATGTTGTTTCTCACTAATGTGGGTAATTGAGAATCGATCGAGCACACCTATCATTATGCCCTCGACTTACCTTGAGCTTGTTGCCTTTGTAAATAAAAATTAAAAAAATACAGAATACTTTGTAAAAAAAATACAGAATAATTAAGTTCATTTCTTATGAACTTCCGATCCAAAAAAAAAAAACAAGCACACTAACCCAAAATTAGCAACCAAATAGAAAAAAGAGCAAGGTAAACTTAGAAAGATAATCTCCAAGAGAAAGATAAGAGAATGAAACAAAAGGACAACTTAGAATATAAATTGAATGGAATGCTATCCTAGCCACCCTAAAGGTTATGAGTTTCCCTGAATGCTGGATTTCATGGATAAGGACATGTATCACCTCCACTAGCTTCTCTTTCCTCATAAATGGGCAATCAACAAATTGGATCTCTGGACATAGAGGAATAAGGCAGGGGGACCCAATCTCCCCCTTCCTATTCATCTTAGTCTCTCAGATCCTATCTGCCCTCCTAAATAAAGCTATGACATTAAACTTAATTCCTGGATTTGAGGCCAGGTTGGCCAAAAACTTCAATCACCTAATGTTTGCCGATGACCTCATTATAGTTTCTAGAGCAACTAGATTAGTTACTAGAGACTGTAAGCTGTGTTTGGATATTTATAAAAATCTTACAGGACAAAGAATCAATTTGACCAAATCTACTCTACATCTACCCAGTTGGTTTAACATGAGGATTGGCAAATCCATTGAGTGTATCCTGGGTATGCAAATGGGAACATTCCCTTTTAAATACCTAGGGATGCAAATCTCCCCAAAAAGACTCACAGTACATCAATGGCGGCCTTTAGTGGAGCGAACAAAACAGAGCTTAACTTCTTGGAATGCCTCTTCCATCTCCTTGGCTGGTAGGTCTATACTTGCAAACAGCTCCTTGTTATCAATTCCTGTCTATTCCCTGTCTTGTTACCCTGTCCCAGATACAGTCCTTGTTCAGATTGCTAGATTAGCTAGAAACTTTCTTTGTTGTGGAGGCATTGTAGGTGGCATTTTTCCATTCTATGAACTGGTCAAATACTACAAAATTTCTGCATGCATGCGTTTCAGTAAATTTCAATACCCCTTAAAAAGAAGGTTTTTTTTTCATATATATATATATATATATATAATCATAATTCTAGGTATAACCTTAGGTTTTTCATTTCATTTGACATATTCACCTTTGGGGTTAATAATAGGTATTTAGTCCTCTATGTATAGCCTTGTGAAAAGATCGTTATACCTTTTTAAAAAATATTCTTTAAAAACATCATTTGACTATAAATTTTCAAATATGCTTTTGAAAATATGAAATTAAAATAATTGAAACATCTATTAGGGGTATCAAAGGTATTCCGTTGTTCCTTGGTTTACATGTAGCAATAGTTAAGCGATTTTTGTTGACGACCATTCACAGATTTAACAATAAAGATATATATATATATATATATATATATATATATATATATATATATATATATATAATCAAATGAAAAATTTGGGAGTACACCATCTATTAAGATTTTCTAATTAGGAGTATATACTTCACGATATATAATTTTGAGAGTTACACAAGTAATTTTCTTTTACAACTAACATAATACAAAATAATAATTCGGATAATGAATCACCCACATATAATATTCATCAATCTCCTCCGGAATAAAATTAAGGAAAAAAAAATATAAATCAAAATAAACACAAAAATTAAAAATTACCATTCATTATAAAATATTGTTATGTCATTAAAGACACATATATAAATAACATTCTCCTAGGATAACATGACATGGAAGGATAATCCAAATTACTAAGAAAACCATAATGGCATCATATATCGATATATATTTTATATCTATTCGAGCTCATGCATGCCAGAGTTCATGCATGAGGATAAGAAGCTTTCATGGCAATGCCACATAGACCTTCAACAGCATCAACATCTCTTTGGATCCTATATATCCATTCTCGCCCCAGGATGTGCCCCATGAGTTTCTCACCAGCCAATACTTAGTACCATCACTTGCAGTTCCATAACCAACCATTGTAACTGCATGGTCCAAGTCTGTCCCACAATCTCCGGTGAAGACGCCCTTGGAGTAGTAACGGAAGTCCGAGCCACCGCCATCAATGGCCAGCGATACCGGTTGGTTTGCAACCGCCTTTAACAAGGATGACTCACTGTTCGCCGGCACATCTTCATAGCCACTGATTGTGGCTACATTAGATAATTCATGGCTGTTGCATGGTCTAGCAGATGCAATGTAGGTGTAGTTATCTTCAGTTGTTAGTCCTCCGTTCTCAACAATGAACTTAAATGCATTATCCATCATTCCACCATTGCAACCTTGATTCTTATCAGTGTCACAATCCAGAAGCTCTTGCTCTGACAAGGAGACCAACTTACCTGTGGTGATCCCTGTGATAGCTTCCACTGCTGCTACTGCTGAAAATGCCCAGCAGCACCCTATTTGATCATTTAAATATATGACGGTAAGTGAGGGTTCAAATAATATGAATTATTTTTATATGCAAGAAATTAATTAGATATATAAGTAAAACATTAATTACCACATTCTCCTTGATTTTTGATTGGAGTAAGAACTCCTTTAGTTCTCCAATCAAGAGATTCAGGGATATCAGTAGCATCCCCGTATCTGAAGCCTCCTGCGGGCTTCTTTAGAGATGCTTTTGAGGGCCTGAAGCCATTGTGTGTGGCCTTGAACTCTTCATTGGTTAAGTCTGTGAACTGGTTGGTGCCAAGCTTGTATGTGCGACCACCAGCATTGTTCACAGACTCAATGTACTCGACATTCTGCTTGAATATCTTGAACCTTAGCTCTTTCTCCGCGGAATCTTTGTAAACTCTGCCATGTTTGGTCATCCAGTGCTCGTGCTTGACAGACATCGGGTCATGATCACCGATCGTCCGAGCCGCAGAGACGCCGATGATCATGAACAAAGCCAGCAAGACAAATTGTTTGGAAGCCATATTGTTTCGCTATATATATATATATTGTTGATGCCAAAAACTGGTCCACCTCACACTTACTGTGGCCTCGTGATCTGGTCTCAGCCTTTGACAAACGGTTAAAATTTATAGTTGGTGTGGACGCTTACTTCTACTCACGAACAGGGAAACGCGGAGGGCACCCTGAAATTCCGTCCGGAATTATCCACTGATGGACCTGTAAAGGTGACCTGTAAAGGGGAGAAAAAGGGGTCGGAATTGGGCCTTTCTGCCCGGATTTAACTCCGATGCTTAAATCAGAAATTAGGGTAAGAAATCTTAGGCAATTCTTTGTATAATGTGTAGTGAGTGTTTTTCCGGATCCTTTCCTTTCTGTCCTTTCTCTCTTTTTATAGCAAGTTAGAGGCGGTTTAAACAAATATCTTGCAAGGCGGTGGGGTATGAAAGGCGGTGGGGTAAGGCGGTGGGCTAGGTAAATATCTTCTAAGGCGGTAGGAAAATATCTGCCTAGCGTGTAGGTGCCCTGTAGGTAAGTAGAGTAAATATCTGCCCACTGTAGTAAGTGGATAAGGCCTACTTACTGTAGGGGCGTTAGATATTTACTTCTCTTCTTCCACCTCACGCCTTGTATAAGAGGGCTGTTATAATTCCGACGGACTTGTTCGCAGGATTTATTCCTCATGTTATTGCCGAACGGAATTGTGCAAGGTTATTTGGTGATATTGCCACGTGGCCAATACGTGGCCGAAGGAACACAGTCCTGTGTGTGACAGGTGGTCCCTAGGTCAATGACATCTGTCTTACCAAATATATCCGTAACATATATATATATAACTAAGTTGGTAATTAACAAGGCTATGGGCATATATATATATATATAGAAAATGGAGGGAGAATGCTTCTTATATATATAGATAGAGGTACTGTTCAAGAAAGTTTTGCCTTCATTGTGGGTGCCGCGCGCGTCAGCTTTGTTCCACGATGGATAGAATCTTTTGCATGCAACACATGAGGATGTAATATCGTGATTTGGATGGCGAGGGTTGCGGTCAGTAATTGAACAACGTTTGTCGTGTCAACGGTGAGAGTCATGCATGTGTAGGGACGGAAGTCTGAAGGTGTGTTACGTTAAAGGTGTTGCGACCTTCTAGTTTCCAAACTCTTCGACGCGAACGAAGCTTCCCTGCATGCCGTGGTCTCAAATAATGGCCAATCAAATACTAGATTATTATTAGTGCGTCTGTTTTAATCGGAAATCATCTATTAACATAATACAAGCACTGAACTGAAAGCTCGGCGATTCCGCTCTTCACTGCTGAGCGCTCCAAAGGTTCGAGCGGCCTCACTGGAAGCCTTCGGGCTGTCTGACAGAGTTAGTGGTTCCTCCCACCGCACGGCGGTGGGAAGGGACACAGCGATGGCCCCCAAGGGGGCTTCCCCGGAAGTTACTGGGTCATCCTCCCGTGTGCAGGTTACCCCAGTTCAGAATCCAAGTAGATCCTACGCGAACGCAGTAGGCAAGAGCGAAAGGCGTGTTGATGTTCCAACAGTGATTTTCCCTGGTCCAGTGCTAGATATGCTGCGAGAGACCATCACCGATTCCATTACTGTGGACCCAGAGCTACTCAGCCGAACACATGAGTCCATGAAAGGTACCCTTTATGGCAAATTTCTAGGAAAAGCCCCAACACTGGTTACTGCTAAAGAAGTTCTCTCAAAGATCTGGGGCCATATTGGGGGTTTTACAATAGCGGACATGCCCAATGGTTTCTTTGTTATCCAGTGCTCGTCGGAAAGTATGGCTGAAGGCTTGCTAACTGACGGCCCATGGACAATTAATGGGATGGTGTTCCACCTCATGCGTTGGCGTGAACAGTTCCAACCGGCGTTTGAGAAGCTCACTACTGCTACGGTGTGGGCTCAATTGCATCATATTCCTTATGAGTACTTCTCACCGGAGATGTTGGATTTCGTGGTCTCATACTTCGGCCGACTGGTCAAGGTCGACTATACAACTGACCAGAAGGCCCGAGCGAAGTTTGCAAGAGTATGCGTTGAGCTAAATCTAGAAGTACCACTGAAAAGAGCGGTGTGGGTCAATACTCCGAGGAAGTCGGTGCTGGTTCCAATTGTATACGAGAAGTTGCCAGTGTTTTGCTACCAATGTGGAGTGGTAGGTCACGGCGCTGACTCCTGTGCTGAGGCACCACCTAGTGGACTTCCGACCTCTGATGGTACTAAGGTAACACAGGAAAGACCCATTGTGGAACCTGTTGTTCCTTCAGATACCGGGAGAGTTGGAAACACCACGGGCGAGTTGCAATGCCAGGGGACCGGCAAAGTGACTGACACCTCATCGACTGTGCAAGAAAGGCCCTTCGGTTCATGGATGGCACAAAATGGCTATCGTGGCCGTGGAAGAGGCAGAGGTCGCGGTGGTACTACTGGCCGTGGAGGTGGTCGAGCCTCTGGACGTGGTGGTGGTCGCGGCGGTGATCGTAGTCCGACGACGACCCATGCAATGGAAGAAGATCACGTGCCTGGCCAAAGAAGCTGTTTTCCTTTCGTTGACCAGCACGTGATTCCCCAATTGCCTGAAGTAAGCCCCGATGAATGCCACGTTGACACACCCATTCCAGATCAACCATTGGATGCAAGTCAACCGGTCAATCTAGCCCGTGGGCGGACCGTTGATCGCTCCATTCGAGGTTCTGTGAAGTGTGCTGTTGATGATGACAGGCTACTAACTTTCGTCAGAAAGAGAAGTTCAAGAGAGCGGAGCACAGACGGCTCGAGGGGTCTGCGAACACGCTCACGGTCAAATCAAAGGTATGAAGGTGGAAAGAGGAATCAATGCCCACAAGATAAGGGCGGTACACGTGGCAACTCTCTGTTGTTATCTTCAATGGATGATGATGACGTAGATAGAGGGCCTCGTTCTAAGATATCACAAAATAACAAAGGCAAAGGTATAATCCCTAACCCACTTCCTATGAACCATAATGATTTGATTCACAGGATTTCTCAAGCACTTGCTGAAGAGAAAGCTAAGCAATTAACGCAAGGTGACAAAGATGAAGATGAACCTCCGGACTATGGAGGACAATCATCAGAGGAAAGAAATACTTCTAATATGGAAGCTATGGAACCAAATTCAATGGAGAATAGCCTCAAGTCGAGGAATATGGTGGCAGATCCAAGCCACAGCCATCCCCAATAATCTGTTTCTTCATGAAGATGCTCCTGTGGAATTGCAGAGGAATCTCTGGGAGAGATACTGTAAGTAGACTCCTTACTTTGATTAAAACCCATGATCTAACAATTCTATGTTTAGTAGAAACTCGTGCGAACGAGGAAAGAATCCGAAGATTTTGCAATCGTTTCCGGAAACTATGGGAATGGGCAGCTGTGCCGGCCCTTGGTTATTCCGGCGGAATTATAATTTTGTGGAAGAAAAACTCTCTACACATTACCCCTCTATGTAGTATAAGATATGTTGTTCACCTGGTGGTTTCGGGAGTTACGACAAGACCATGGATGATTTCAGTGGTATATAACAGTCAAACAACAACAAACCAGAAAGAAGCATGGAATAATCTTAACACAGTTGGCAATATTAGTGGGCCATGGCTTGTGTTGGGCGATTTCAATGCGGTTCGTTCCCCCCAGGAAAGAATTGGAGGAAGGCCAAATTGGAATTCAGGTATGAAGTCTCAACTGTTCAACTCATTCATCTCACAAAACAATTTATCTGAGCTGAGATATTCGGGGTCTGTATTTACCTGGTGTAATAACCAGAGGGGAGCTTCTAGAATTTGGGCTAGGTTGGATAGAATCCTTGCTAACTCTGAATGGCTTGGCGAGGCTCTCTCCTATCAGGTCACAACTCTTGCAAGGTGTCAGTCTGACCATTCCCCTCTCCTTCTTCAGCTTAATGACCAATCACCAATTAGAAAGAAACCATTTAGGTTTGATAACAATTGGATACATCTCCCTGTGTGTCATGAAACTGTTGAGGCTATATGGAATTCTCGAAACTCTAACAACCCAATGCATGATGTGAGCCATAGATTTCACAATATTAAGTGTGATCTCAGTAAAAAATGTCGAGGTTCATCACAAAAACTTGAGATGGAAATCAAAATTATTGAGGATGAAATCAGTACTTTAGAATCCAGAGAACACAATTTACCCAGTAGTCTCCAGGATTGGATTAGAATCAGACCTTTGTATAAGAAACATCAAGCTCTACTGAGACAAAATACTAATTACTGGGCTCAGAAATCTCGTTTACAATGGATACAAAATGGAGATTGCAATTCAAAATTTTTTCACCAAATGACCAAAAATCATAGAAATAATAACCGAATTCTCCAACTAAAACATAGTGATGGGACCTTACTGTCTGAACCTGAACACATAGAAGACTGTTTCATTTCTCATTACTCTAATTTATGGCAAAATGACTCTACCAGCTCCTTGGAACACATTATTCATTGCTTACCTGATGACCTTCCTAGTTTGTCCAGTTATGATAGAGAAATGCTAATCAAACCAGTAACAAAATATGAGATATTCCAAACTATTAAAGCACTGCCTAGTGGAAAATCCCCTGGTCCTAATGGTATTAACAGTGAATTTCTAAGAGCTTTTTGGCCTAAAATTGGCACTGATTTTACTAAATCTATATTACACTTCTTTAATTCAGGTAATCTTCCCAACAGTTGGAATCAAACCCACATTTGCCTAGTTCCAAAGAAGGACAATCCCATTTTTGCCAATGATTTTAGACCAATTTCTCTTTGTAATATAAATTACAAGGTGATAGCTAAAATTATGGCAAATAGACTAAGAAGTGTCCTACCTGGCCTGATTGGAAGAGAGCAGTCAGCATTCATTGCTGGTAGGAGTATATTCGATAATATCCTCCTAGCACAAGAATTAGCTCATACCTTAGAGCATGACACCAACTCACATCCTATGATGATAATTAAGTTAGATATGGAAAAAGCGTATGATATAATTAGATGGGACGTTGTCACTGCAGTGTTAACTAAAATGTCCTTTCCAACTGAGTGGATACAGTGGACTAAGGCTTGCATTCAAACCACTACCATGGCTTTCCTTATCAATGGAAGCTCTGGTAGATGGTTTAAGCCAAAAGCTGGACTCAGGCAAGGGGACCCCTTGTCTTCATATCTTTTTATTATTGTCTCCCAAGTCCTTACAAATATTTTAAATAAAGCTGAGGCATTACAGTTATTTAATGGTGTCAGGATCAATGCAAATTTAAACATAAATCATACCCTTTATGCAGATGATCTACTGATATGTGGTAAGGCTACCAGAAAAAATGCAAGATCCATAATGATGTGCATGAATTTGTATAAATCTATAACTGGACAAAGACCTAACATGTCTAAATCTGATCTTTTTCTTCCATCCTGGATTAACAAGAGAGTTGGTCATGCTATTGTTGATATTTTAAAAGTAAAGCATAGTTCTTTCCCTTTTAAATATCTTGGTTGTTGGATTTCACCATTTAGGGTTCCTACCCTATATTTCAAAGCACTTATAAACAAAGTTGAGACAAAACTTGCTCATTGGAAAACTATGTTCTTAACCATGGCAGGGAGAGTGACTTTAGCTAACTCTACTCTAATGTCCATTCCCCTGTTTGGACTTAGCACATATGCTATTCCTAATTCAATACTTGACAGTATTACTAAGTTGGTTAGGCAGTTTATTTGGTCTAACACTAGCAGTGGCAATGGTATCCATTTGATTGGCTGGAGTACTGTTACCAGCCCTAAATCTGAGGGTGGACTTGGTGTCAAAGATCTAAGATTAATGAAAAATGCACTCCTAGCTAAACATGTTCTAGAATTATTGAACAAAAGTGATAAAACTTGGGCCCAATTCATGATTGATAAATATGGAACTCTAGAAATCTGGCAATCTAATAATCAGTCAAAAATATCATGGACTTACAGGGGATTATTAAATACTGCCAAGGAAATTAAGGGTAATATAGCCCAGGCAAATATTATCCCTAGCAATTCAGTTTGGTACCACCCTTGGCTCTTTAATATCCCATTCAATATGATGCCCACTTACCTTAACATGGAAATAGATATGAATACACTTCAAGTGCATGATTTACAGTTAAATGGTCAGTGGAACTATGTGTCTTTGGAATCAATGTTTTCATTAGAAATGGTAGAGTACATTCTCACAAAACAGGTCAATCAAAACTGCATAGTTAACAGGTGGAAATGGTTGCACAATACCAATGGCAAATCATGTACTGCTGCAATTTATGATGAGTATAGAGTGAAAAACCATTCCAACCAATGGTCTGGCTGGAGGAAGCTATGGAGACTCAATGTTGTGCCAAAAATATCCATGTTCTTATGGAAGTTTATTCATGGGAGACTCCCCACTAAATCATTTTTACATCACATTGGAATAGGGCTTGACTCCCCTTGCCCAATGTGTAATTTAAGTCCTGAAACTAACCTTCACTTGTTTCAGGAATGCAGTTTTGCCCAACAAGTATGGACCAAATTCAAAGGGGAAGGATTCTTTAGATTTTGGAATACTTCAAGCTCAGTGGATCTTTCCCATGGCATTTGGCTTGAAAAGAATCTTCTTGATAATTGCTATATCTCTTCTGAGGAGGTGGAAGTAATTGCAACTGGTCTATGGCTCATTTGGAAAGAAAGATGCAATAAAATCTTTCGTGAACAAACAACAGACCAGGAGCTGGAGATGAGGAAGGAAGTGTTATTGCCTACATCCTCTGGTACATCTGGAAGTCTAGATGTAATAGGATATTCAAAGGCCAGAAGATCGAGACAGATAGACTTGTTGAAATGAGTATCACTGCAGCAAAGGAATATACACAAAGAAATCCACACATTGACACAGCAGTACAGCAGAAAAGGGAGGCATGGAAGAGAAGAAATTACAAACATACATTGTGGACTGATGCAGCTTGGAATGAAGAAGGTAAGTATGCTGGAATTGCTTATACTATAACAACTAATGAAGGACAATTCTGTATTGCAGGAGCACAACAGGTGGCAGCTGAATCTGCCTTTGAGGGAGAGCTGAAAGCAATTTTAAAGGGAGTTGAGGAGATGATGAATTATGGAGTAACAGAGGCCCTGATGCTGACAGATAGTATAAATGCAGTGAGAGTTCTGAATGGAAAGGAGGAAGATGAAGACTGGAGAACCATAGAGACTACAAGAAGAATCAAAGCGTTGGCTTCAATGCTGGAGAATTGGGACATTAATCACATATCAAGATCAATCAACTTAATGACTGACACAATGGCCAAGAGAGCTAAAAGAACTGGAGAAGAAGAAGTGTTTAGAAGCATAGCAGAATTACCTGAACATTTGAACACTCTGTTGTTACAATGTAATGCTGGGTTTTGTTTGAACAATGATAAATAATAAAGACAACAAGAGGAAACATTGACGAGTGCTCTGAGGTGGTGCGATTCACGGCATCCGGCGGCGCACGGCGGAGACACGGTGCAAGACAGTGCCCAAGGAGAAATGGCAAACGTATGGAGAAGGGTGGTGGAGCCACGGCGAGCAACGACAGATCCCAGGCGTGCAGCGGCGGAACCGCGACGAGCAACAGTGGCGCCACCACGGGAAGCAGCAGAAGCCAGCCAAACAGGGAGGACTGTAATCCGGCAGGGACCTCAGCAAGAGCGCCCCCGGACGCCTCAAACCCTGGACGATGACCTCACGTTCGTTGAGGTGGTCTCCGGGACAAGAGCAAGTCCGCGGGACAACCAGAGAGACCAAGCAGAACAGAGAGGAAGTTCGCCGGCAACAGACGTCGGAGACGAACCAAAGGAGGCGCCATGGACAAAGGTGCAAAGTAAAAAAAACAAGCGCTCTACTATGGCCTACGATGCCCAGCGGCGTAGCCCGAAACCATGGGAAGATCAACAGCCCCGCCGTCGCTCACCGCCGATGAAACGCACCTCTAGTGGCGTGGTTGAAGTCTGTGGCAAATGTCGGCAGACGGGACATATGATGTTTGAGTGTCGGCGCTTGGAGGTGTGCCGACGATGTGAGAGAACGGGTCACAGGGCTTCCAAATGCCCGGTACCCTCGTCGGAGCTGGGAACTATCCAGTTCCACGAGAGAGAACCGGCATGGAAGAAGGGGAAGAGATGTGGCTTGACAACCTCAACGGTGCTGGGGATGACCCAGTTACACGAGGGAGAACCATCTCAAACAAAGGGGAAGGAGAAGCGGGCTATGAAAGCCGCTGCCTCAGGAACCCAAAAAGAGATGGAGAACAAGAAAGATGAGAACGCGCGACCCGGCCGGACTGCACCCTCAGGCATGGAAGTATCACACAATGGTTCCATCGCGATTGATGATCTGTGGGTGGAGGAGATCCGAAAACTCAGAAGATCCGCAATAGTAACGGTGATCAAAGGCTTCGCCGGACTTCGCCCACATGAGAAGGTGAAAGATGCGGTGGCAGAACTGGTGGCTCCGGATCTCAAATGGACGTCACAACCGTTCGAAGATGACAGAATCCTCCTGCACTGCCCCTCAGAAGACCTGGCCAAGCAAGTTGCGAACATGGGAGAGATGAAGCTCCAAGAATTCACTATCCGCTGTGAACCCTGCAAGGCAGCCACCAACGCCACCGGCAAAGCAGATGGGGAACTAAGATGGATCACTGCTTCCGGTCTACCTCTCTTTGGCATGCGACGAGACCTGATAGCCAGGTTGTTGAAGCCAGTGGGCGATCTTGTCTACTTGGGCACTGGCGGAGCTTTCTTCGTCGGCCACTGCAGGGCAGCGGTGAGGATCCGCAAGGGAAAGAGACTCCCAACCACGCTCAACTACAGCATCCTCACTGAGAAGTTTTCCATAAAGGTTCAACTGGATCGAGGAGAACCTCCTCTTCCGTGGGACCTATCGCCGGAGAAGATGGTGGTGCCGGAGGTTAGCAAGGCCAAGGGCGGTGGTGTTCAGCCGCAGCCTGAAAAGAAGGACCTTGGACCGCCAGGGAAGGACCAGCAGTCCCAACCGGAAGTGACAAAAGGGATGACAGGGTACGGGCGGAGCTCTGCGGACGCTACCGCCTGCAACGCCAGCAAGAAGAGGTAATGAGGCGGCTTACTTGCATGGAAATGGAAAAGTCCTAGTTTCAAGCAAAACAAAAAAACAATGGAGTCAAAAGGAGACACATGGAGGCGGATGCCGCTGAAATCTTGAAGAAAAAAACGCCAGATCAAACCAAGGAACGACAAGTGGATAAAAACGCGGTGAAGAGCTCGCGTGGGAATTTGGGAATGAAGCTATGCAAAACTCAAAAGGTTTTCAGCCATACTTCCACAATAGGAGGACATATGGAGCAATCTCAACCTTTGATCATCAAAAACAAAGGCAAAGCAATTGTTGAAGTTGACAATTCAAAAGAACACGTGGAGGGGAACCATGAAACAACAACAAAAAATAAATCAAGGGGCCAAGAAAGGGACACATGGCAACATGGGGTCTTAAAGCAAAATGTCATCAATTATGTTAATGAAGCTAACCACAATATCAATGAAAAATCAGCCTCATTTCCCACCTACTTAGACACTGAAAAAGATGACCATTTTGAATCTGATGAAGAATTTGATGATCAATTAATACGAGAGATAGAACTCGAAATGGAAAATATGTGGAATACAAACTTAGATGGGGAAGGCGATAAAATAGGAGACAATGAGGCAATGGTAGACCTCACCATAGATAATCCAATTGGAAGCTCACCAAAAAGAGGAAATAATTCCAAGGCCCTACAATACCCCGAAGACACGAAAGAAGGAAGCAATGATCCCCCACAAATGGACCCAGACCCAGAGGAGATCCCCGGATCAACTGAGCCAGTGGCAATGCACATGTCCAGCCCTATTAATCTAAAGGGACAAAGACCCTCCAACTCAGGCCCAGAACCAGAAATAGATTTCTCTAAGTATAAGTGGAGACATGTTAATGGGGTATGGAATTACATGGCGGACTCAACTTGGGAAGAGATTGTCGGGAGTTTGGAACAAAGAAGAATGGAGCCATCTGAGGAACATGGTCAACAGATACAAGCCACCTGCCCACAGAAGAAGATCGGACGCCCACAAAAGAGGATGGAACCATAACAGCCCAAAGAAGCAACCAGGCGTAGCGAAAGGACCCGGAAACCGCTCTCAGAGAGGCTTGAAAAGGAAGGGTTTATTGCCTCATCAACCTCATCTAGAAGGAAGGCAACACTCCAAGATCACACTATGGAACAAGGTAAAAATAATAACCCCATCTCTATTCCTCTAACTTTTTGTGATTGGCCAAACAGGAATATCTTATCAGCCGCCAGCAAGATAGGGGTTGATTTGGGACCCTCGGAGGCTGACAAGGAAGCATGTATCCTATATATCCGCAGAATGGAAATGGAAAGAGCACAAGAGGGAATGGAGACCAGCTAAGGTTTCCTTTGCCTAGTGCTAGAAATTTCTGGGCAAGTTTAGTTTCCTTGATGAAAGTTATCTCCTGGAATGTTAGAGGGATGGGGAACAAGAAGAAGCGGTACCTTATTCGAGACTTCCTATATCTTCATAAGACAGATATTTTCTGCCTGCAAGAAACAAAGTTGGACAACATCAGTAATACATGTTGGCGCTCAATAGGGGGGACCAACTTTGACAAATGGGAAGCACTACCAGCAGTGGAAACCCGGGGGGGATGCTGCATTGGATGGAATAGCAACAAATACAACCTCCAAAGCACATTCAGCAATCAATTCGCACTATCGGTGATCTTAGAAGACAAGGCTATGGGAAATGCCCCAAGGATGATAACCACGGTGTACGCCCCGTGCAACCCGGCACAAAAAATTGAATGTTGGAATGAAATCAGGGCGATCAGGGGGTGTTGGGGGGGAGCCTGGCTAATCTGTGGGGATTTCAACACAATTAGAGGCCAGGAGGACGCAAACAATGCTTCCCACGGGACACAGGAAAGGGAGGACTTCGACTTGATGATACAAGATCTTCACCTCGTTGATCCCCCTCTCCTCGGGCGTAGATACACATGGACCAATGGAAGGGAATCGCCTGCGTTCGCCAGATTAGATAGATTCCTACTATCCACAGAATGGGTCCAAGAATTCCCGCGCATATGGCAAAACGGCCTCCCACGTGTGGGATCAGATCATGTCCCGTTGTGCTTAGATTGCGGAATACACACTCCATTAATCGCCCCCTTCAGATTCAACAGAGAATGGGTAAAGGAGGATGGGTTCTGGGACATGGTTCAAGATGAATGGCAAAATCAACTATTAGTAGGGGATGGAGGGTTTATGCTAGCCAAAAAATTGAAAAGTCTAAAAAACAGGCTATGCAGGTGGAAGAAAGAAACACTCAACCAAAAAATGGAAAGGAAGCGTGAAATTCTCAATACCATCAGAACTTTGGATACCTACAAAGAAACAAGAACGCTTATAGAGACAGAAATGGAAGAGGAAGCAAGATGCAAAGCAGAATATAATCGGATCGTTTCGGAAGAAGAAACCTACTGGAGACAACGGTCCAGAATTACCTGGCTCCAACAAGGGGACCAGAATACAAAGTTTTTCCATGCAGTTGCCAACCAAAGGAGGAACGTTAACTGGATATCACAACTTCAGCATGAAGGATTGTTGATAACTGAGCCCACAGACATCTCCAATGCTATATCAAAACACTTTACCGACCTCTTCGGAAAAGAACGAGCAACGAGGTACACAACCTCCTGGGATCGCCTGTTTCTACGGAAAAGAAGGGTGGAGCTTTCACACCTAGATGAACCTTTTGGGGAAGGGGAGATTAAAAAAGCAATAAACGAGCTTGGTGCGGACAAGGCACCGGGACCAGATGGCTTCCCAATGACTTTCTACCAACAAGGGTGGAGCACCATCAAGGAGGACATTATGAAACTTTTCAGTGATTTCTTCCAGGGGACGGCTAACATGGAACGTCTAAACTGGGCACATATTCTACTCATTCCCAAGAATGAGGCCCCAGAGAGCATAAATGACTATAGACCGATTAGCCTGATCAACTGCTCGGTCAAAATCATCTCCAAAGTTCTAGCCAACAGACTAAAAAGAGTGTTGGGAGAACTGGTGGAGGAATCTCAAACAGCATTCATACAGGAGCGTATGATACATGATAATATCATCGCAGCAGAGGAACTGATACACAAGATGAGAACCGGAAGCACAAATGGGACCCTAATCAAAATAGATCTGGAGAAGGCCTTTGACTCGGTGGACTGGGACTATCTCCTTGACATCCTCAGGGCTAGGGGATTTGGGCCCAAATGGTTAGGATGGATCAAATGTTTGCTCATATCGTCAAAAGCACGGTTCCTCATTAACGGCACACCAACGGGTTATGTTAGAAGCAAAAGAGGCCTAAGACAAGGCGATCCGCTATCTCCATTACTTTTTGTCCTAGCAATGGATGTACTACCCATGATGCTCTCAAACGCCAGCTGCTCCAACATCTACCGGGGTATCCCCATTGGGACGAATGGGGAGCACACTATCTCAACGCTGCAGTATGCTGATGACATCCTGGTCTTCTGCACTGGTGGATTAGAAGATGCATGTATTTTGAAGCTAATTTTCTACCTTTTTGAGGCCTTCTCGGGACTAAAGGTTAACTATTCCAAAAGCAGGGTAATCCCGATCAAAATGACGGATCAAAACATAGAGGAATTTGCACAAGTGCTAAACTGTGCAGTTGCATCATTCCCAATCAAGTATTTGGGGGTCTCACTATCGGGAGGCCGACCAAGAAAGGAGGATTGGAACACCCTAATTGAGAAAATAAGAGGGAAGCTGGCATCGTGGAAAGGGAAGTTATTATCTTTGGGAGGGAGACTCATAATGTTAAACTCAGTATTATCAACAATCCCAATCCATTGGATGTCAGCTTTTCGCCTCCCAGATTGGGTCATCAAAAAGATTGATAGTATAAGAAAGGACTTTCTTTGGAGGGGTGTTGACAGAGAGAGACACTGCTATCATCTGGTCAATTGGGAAAGAATTTGTAGGCCTAAAGAAAATGGGGGATGGGGAATTCTAAACCTTCGAATTTTCAATGGAGCTTTGTTGGGAAAGTGGTGGTGGCGGATACTCACCGGACGAAATGGTATTCACAAAGAATTTTTAAGGATGCATATTCAAGGAGAGGCTATATTGACCCGCACAAAACACCAGTGAGACGGGCATCACCTTTTTGGAAAGGTCTTCACCGGGAAAGCCTCCCTGTCATGGCCAACATTCATATCACACCGGGCTCTGGCAAATAAAACCAACTTCCGGATGGATAATCGTGGAAGGCAAGTTTGAAAAATGCATACCCAGGAATGTATGAATTATCCACAATAAAACACCTAACTATACAAGGTGCAAGGACCAGGATCCAAAGAGGCTTGTCGCTCCTAAAGCCGGGCCCCCTAACGGTTCGTGAAACTGAGGATTTGCAACTGCTCTTACAGGCCTTAAATGACCCGAACATAAACCATGATGCAAGGGATACAAGGGTTTGGAGTCTCACAAACAATAGAGACTTTACAGTTAAATCCCTCTATCGCTTCAGAATTGATGGAGGCATGAGAAGTGATCTAAAACCATGCTTTTGGAAGCAACCTTGCCCCTCAAGACAAAACTATTTGCATGGCTAGCAAGAGAAAACAGGATTCTAACCCTCGACAACTTACACAAAAGAAATTGGAGAGGAGATCGCACTACATGCTATCTGTGTGAGGCCGAAGAAGAATCTGTTGAACATATACTTATAACTTGTCCATACGTGAGCCAGATTTGGGATTACTTTGGAACCATGTTTGGACTTCGATCTGGGAGGGACGATCTTCATGCACTATGGGGTACTAAGAACACCCCCTCGAGGGTGGACAATACTCTACGAGAGGGGTGGAGCATCGTTGTTATGGCAATCACCTGGAGTATTTGGGGGGAGAGAAATAGACGGTGTTTTCAGGATAAACAACGTGTTTACTTAAGAACTATTCGTGATATCTCTTTCCTTATCATCTCTTGGTTGGATGCAGCTCCACAGGCGAAGAGACTGAAGCTAGAGGCGGCAGCGAACATGGTAAAGCGCAGCCTAGAATTCACATCAACCTCGCCAGATGGGGATAACGATGGAGGGAACACTCCAGGGGAAGGACCGGCTCAAGCTTGAGGAGAGATGAAGAGGGTTTTTGCTTGATGTCAAAGGGAGCGGGCTACAAGATGTGTTTCAATTTATATTCCTGTTTGACCAAGCAATGTAACACAAATTATCTAATTAAATAAAAATGTGGTTTATCCACTTATTCAAAAAAAAAGATAAATAATAAAGACAGTCTGGATAGACTTTTATTACCAAAAAAAAAAAAAATGCTAACCCCTCTAAAGTGGCACAACAATCTATTTCTCTTGTTCTTGAATACAGGAAGGGATTGAAGAACATCAAGGATCTGGAAGCCCAAGTGGTCATGCATTGGGACTTGCTGAACATTACTCATCAAATTTTTGTGGATGCTGCCTGGGATGAGGGACAGGTATATGCTGGAATTGGTATTGTTATTATTTCTAATACTGGCTCTTTCTCAACTGCAGTTGCAAAGAAATGTGAAGCTACCTCTGCTTATGAAGGGGAACTCAAGGCTGTCATTGAAGGACTAAGATTACTGAAACATTTGGGAGCAACGGAAGGCCAAATACACACAGATTCTCTGGTGGCACAGAGATGGATAAATTCTACAAGAATTGATCCCAATGATCAATGCCAGGAGCTCATCACTCAAAGCAAGAATCTCATAAAATCTTTGGATAGAGGATGTATCAAGTGGATTCCAAGAGAACAAAATCAAGCTGCTGACAAGTTGGCTACATATGCAAAGAGGAACGACAGACTTATCAATTGCAATGATGAACTAACTGTGCCTGACTGGCTACAGCTTGAAGTTGCTAAGTTACAGCTTTTTGTAATGGGTGCTAACCCATCCATTTTGTATAGCTAGTTATTATCTAGCTCTTACATTACCAAAAAAAAATACTAGATTATTATTTTTTAATTATTAATAAACTTCTTTGCACTCAGATTCGAATATCAGCTGTGTTTGTTCCAGGAGGAGTAAATGTTTTTATTTATTTATTTCAATATTATACTAAGATCATGATATTTAATTAACATTAGATTAGATATTGTTAATAATTAAAATTATAATATTTGATTATACTCCTCATCTTTAAAATTATAATATTTGATTATAATTTATCTCTATATACTCCTCATCTTTAAAATTATAATATTTGATTATAGAAATGGGAAAAATATTAAGAATTATAAATTTCTGAACTACTTTTAAAATTCTTGAACGATAATATCTAGCTTTTGAATGTATTAACTACTTTTGGTACTTCAATATTTTTACTTTTAATTTATGTTAAAATAATCAATTGAAGTGATTAGCTGGGGCATACGAACATATTTTTCAAGGGGTTAATTTTATGGAATCCAAATAATTATAATATTATGAAAGCCAAATAAAAATTAAAAGTAAACTAAAAATATACTAACGAAAAACCGTATATATATATATATATATATATATATATATATATAGGAGTGCCGACACGCAGGCCACACGGACCCCACCTGACATATGCCCGGGGTCGAGTTGTGCCCAGACACGACAGACGGTACGTCAGACCGTGTCACGGCCCATTTGATACCTCTACGCATAGCATTAGTTACTTTAACTAGTTTATTAAAAAAAATCATTTTGACTACCCAATGGAAAAAGTATAATAATGATTTCATTAAACGTTATGTTGGTGTTGGAAACTGAATCTGCCTCGTGATCTGGTCCGAGCTTCTGCCAACGGTTGAGATTTATATTTGGTGTGGACATTTACTCAACTTCCTTGTGATAGAGAGAACCTGTAAAGCATAATGAAAACAGACGGAGTTGGGCCTTTTCCATGGATTTAGCTCCGACGGTCAAGTTAGTGGATAGAAGGTTTTCAATGGAAAGAGAGATTTCAATACTTTAACTCTTAGTCCCTTTTTTGGATTCCCTGTTCCTCTTCTTTTATAGGGGAAATTTTATAGGGGAAACATGGGGCTTGACTTTCATCATTACGGTTTAGATCTTCCCGAATATCTGCTTGTTAGTGGGGCAAGTGGACGGATCGAATCTGGGGGATATTCCACCCACTGGTTGGTCAAGTGGGGGGTGTCAGGCCAAGTGGGGCGTTTTAGCCTTAATTTCCTGTACGTTTTGTCTTCTAGGTCGGATTTGGTCTGACAAGGGATTTAACCCGTACTTCAATTCTGCTATAATTCCGGTTCACCTTAACGAAGGTATTGTGTCTCTGTTTTCCCGGGTAGGGGGAAGGTTTCTGGTCAGGATTTGGAAGGGCGGGCTAGGGGGCTAGGATAGCGACATGTATTTGGCTCGAATTATTGTCGAGTGTACGGAGGGGGTTTTGCCATATGTGCGGTGGGGGGCATGTTTTCTTGGTGTGGATCTTGTGACGCGTGTTGCGCTAGGTGTATCCGTATCCTATCCATATCATTAGCCCCCCCTAAGTGTGCTTGTTGTTGAGTCTGAGTGATAGGCAATTCTTGCTTTTCGGTCTGCTCGAGGACAAGCATTTCCTTTGTGTGAATTCTCTTGCGCCGGAGTAGGTGTTTTGCTTGGACGGTCTAGGATTTCCTAGACGCTAGTATCTTGGGGGTCTTGTCCTGGTGTTTTGATAGGTGTATAGCACCTGTCTGTCTTAGATAGAAATTTGAGTAGTCTTTTCGTTGTCTTGGATCGAGGGTGGGGTGTATTGAATTCCTCCCTTGGAATAGATCATTGTTTAGATGAGGCTCTTGCCTATTTAGGTTACTGTGGGTGTGGATGACTTTGTCAGTTCTTCCTGTTGGCTTGTAATGGCTTCCCATCACCGATTGTCTTTCCTTAAGATTTTTCTCCCAAGTATTTCCATACGTTTTATGACAATCCCTTCTTCTTTTTGTGAGCATTTGGAAACACTAGGGATGAGAGTTATGAATTTAATGGGCCTGAATGTTGTGTGTGGCAGGTCCTTCTCTATATGGATGAGGACGCGGGCGAAATGCGGTTTCACCTGGGATGGTGGGAATTCCAGGATCTGGACAGAATACCAACTTTTGGAGGGATAACTGGGGGCAAGTAAACTCTCTGATGAATGCCTATCCCGGGGTGTACGAACTAGCTACATCAAAACACTTAACCCTCCATAAGGCCCGCATCAGAGTCCAAAGAGGTCTACCCCTTCTCAAGCCGGGGCCTCTCACGTCCGCGGAAGCAGAAGCTCTAAACCTCTTAACACACGAGTTAATAAGCCTAAATATTAGGCCAGAGGACCCCGATTCCAGAGAATGGTGTCTAACAACCAATCGGGCTTTCTCGGTCAAATCACTCTATCGGTTCTCAATTGATGGAGGTCTGAGAAGTGATCTTAAACCAGGCTTTTGGAAACAACCATGCCCGCTAAAGACAATCCTTTTCGCGTGGCTGGCACGAGAGGATAGGATTCTTACTCTTGATAACCTCCATAAAAGAAATTGGAGAGGCGACAGAACCACTTGTTACCTATGTGAATCCGCAGAGGAAACAGTACAACATCTACTCATATCCTGCCCATATGCGAGACAAATATGGGGTCATTTTGAAACACTATTTGAAGCCAGATTGGAGGGTGGGGGAGAACTTAGGGCACTATGGGGTATGAAAAACACCCCCTCAAGGGTGAATAACGCCCTTCAAGAGGGATGGCACATCGCTGTTATGGCAATCACTTGGAGTATCTGGGGGGAAAGAAATAGACGATGTTTCCAAGATAAACAACGTGTTTACGATAGAATCATTCGTGATATCTCTTTCCTCATACTTTCTTGGTTTGATGCAGCTCCATTGAGGAAGAAGACAAAACTGGAGACAGCCGTGAACCTGGTCAAGCGTAATCTTGAATTCACATCATCCACGCCAGGCGGCAACAGCGATGAAGGGAACGCACCAAGGGGGGGAACAGACCAAGTCTGAGGAAGGATGCTGAGGGAACCAGGTGCTTGATGTCTGACGGAGAAGGGCTCAGATTTGTATCTTTATTCTCCAATTTCAGTCAAGCAATGTGTCGAAACTCACTACCCTAATTTAAATAAAAATGTGGTTTATCCACTTAGTCAAAAAAAAGAATGAAAATAAGAATACTGCATGGGCTGCTGGCAGAAACACTGGGAAGATATAAACCATGTACTCTCTTATGCATTTCTGGCCAAGTAATGTAACAACTATCTTATCTAAATTAAATAAAATGATGTGGTTTATCCACTTATTCAAAAAAAAAAAAGAATGAAAATAAGAATTCAAAGGTGAAATCTTTCATAGATTAAAGTTCAAATAAATGCTCAGTATTACATATATGTAAGCATGCATGCATGAAAGTACATATGTTAAGATGAGAAGAATAGTTATATTAACTGGACAAAGAATAAAACCTTCTCATAGCAAATTGAGTTGTAAAGATTAATTCTTTTGGCATAGTTGAGAAAGAGGATTCACTCGCAATAGCTCGAGTCAAAAAAGAACAACCCCGTCTCAGGATTCACTCGCAAAAATTGCACAACATGGTCATCAACAAGAAAACTAGACTTGAGGAGAAAAAAATTGCCTACATGCGTAAAACTCAATTAGTATAGCACAACGCATTTTCTGATCTGAAAGACTGAAACTCTCTCTAAAGAAAATAAAACCTCTAGGTAATTGGGCAGAGTAAAAAGGATAGATGGTTTTTTTTTTCTTTCTCATAGGCTACCAACATATTTTTGCACAAACTTTTACAAATAAGTATATATGATACATACATACATATATCTTTCCATTTCCAATAACCTCTTTGGACATTAATTTTTCACTCCATGAACTCCAAATTCTACGAATTTATCTCTGACTGCATGCATTTGGGCTGCAACATCAGTCATGCCAAGCCTCTCATTTGGAGAGTCCACAGAGCAAGCAAGGCCCAAAGCTACAACAGAGACCAAGCACTCTATCTTTTTCCTCACTGATAATATGCCTCCATGTTCAATATCATCATCTTCTTGTTCTTGTGAGAACATTGACGGATCAATGGCCTCCATGATTCTATCATGAGAAGCACAAATCTCCACAAACTTTCTCATTGTCATACCATCCTTGAACCTCTCATCAACTGGTCTCTTTCCTGTGAACAACTCCAGAACAAGGATCCCATAGCTATAAACATCCCCCATGGTTGACACCTCACTCCCTAAACCATACTCTGCATGCATTTATACAATCATCCATAATTAAGTATATGAAAAGAAATCAGAATGAATGAATCATTAGTTTACATGTACCTGGAGGAACATAACCAACTGTTCCTTTGATCCCTGTTGAGGTTGTGGAGCTCTCCATAGACTTGTTGTTGTTGTTGCTGCTGTTCATAAGGAACTTTGCAAGACCAAAGTCTCCAACATGAGCATTCATGTCATCATCCAAAAGAACATTGCTTGGTTTCAGATCACAGTGAACAACTGGATGTTGGCAAGAGCGATGAAGATATTCCATTGCATCAGCAACATTTATGGCTATGTTCAATCTCTGACGCAAAACTCAGAGGACCTCGCTGTTGTTGTAACTCTTGTTCTGGATGCAGCCATGAATCTAAGCTTCCATTTGGCATGAAGTCCAGAACAAGAGCTTTGAAGTCATTGCCTTCTGAATCAACGCTCACGCATGAAGTGATGATCTTGATGAGATTTCGGTGTTTGATGCTTCTAAGTGATTCGCATTCAGACCTGAAGCTCTTTAAAGCTCCTCTGAGGCTGAGATTGAAGACCTTAATGGCTACCGACATAGTGGAGCTTCTGCTAGTAAGAGTTCCTTTATAAACAGAACCATGCCTCCCTTTGCCAATCAGATTACCGGAAGAGAAACCATCTGTTGCTCTGGACAAATCATTGTATGAAACTCTTGGAAACTTATCATATGAAACAGAGGAGAAGGATGTGGTCTGTTTCTTCATTCTTGATTCTCGTTTCCATGTAAGGAAAGCAAAGTATAAGATCAAGAACAAACAAAATAGAAAAGAAGCAATTGGTATCACAATCGTCAGCACTAAAGATCCTTTGTTTCTTTTGTGAGGAGATATGGATTGGCAGACAGGCAAGTGAAGATGTGGAACACCCCCACAAAGCTCACCATTTCCTGCAACTGAAAGCACTGCAGATGAATTTCCAAACACACCTTTAACAGGGAGTTCACCATGGAAGTGATTGTAGGAAAGGTCTAGAACTGACAGAAACTTGAAGTCCTCTAAAAACTCTGGGATTGAACCTGATAAGTTATTTCTTGAGAGACTGAGTTCTTCAAGAAACTTTAAGTTTTTAAAAGATGAAGGAATATCTCCTGACAAGCTATTGTCTGAAAGGTTTAGATCACTGAGACCTTTTAAATTACCGAGAGACCAAGGAATTGACCCAGTGAAGAGATTACCCTGCAAGTTCAGCTCTTCTAAGACTACACACCCACTGATAGACACAGGGATTTCACCTGACAATTCATTCCCATTCAATAGCAACTGTTGGAGATTTATCAACCCTCCAATCTCTGAAGGAATACTTCCATTCAAAGAATTGTTAGATAAATCCAGAACACGAAGTGAGAGGAGTTGGTTAAAGATTTCTCCTGGTATCCTTCCACTGAAACTGTTGTTTGAGAGGTCGAGTGTTGTGAGTTGGTGAAGGTTCTTCATAGTGGAAGGTATAGTGCCTTCAAACTTATTCCCATACATGTAGAAGTCTTCCAACTGAGTTAGATTGCCAATGCTGGATGGAATGTAGCCTGTGAGCTTGTTGTTTGCAAAACCCAGTCTCTGTAACATTGAAAGGTTTCCTATGTGCTTTGGAATTTGGCCAGTGAGATCATTACCAATAAAATCCATGACATACAAACTGATTAAATTCTCAATCCCATGAGGAATGATCCCAGAGAAATGGTTGTAGTCCATTGCTAAAACTGAAAACTCTTTGGAGAAATTAGCTAGTGATAGAGGCAACACACCTCCAAGATCATTGTCTGCGATTGATAAAATGCTCAGTGTACTGCAATTCACCAAGGAATCAATGAAGCTTAAATCCTTGGCATCACTGGCTTGAAACTGATTCACTTCTAAATTGAGAATAAAAAGAGCATTCATCCCTCCAAAAACTGGAGGCACTGTCCCACTAAACTTGTTTGTTGAAAGATCAATAATCTGAAGCATAGAAGCATTGGACAGCGATGCAGGGATGGTCCCACTGAACTTGTTACCCCCCAAGAGAAGTGTTGTAAGTAAAGGAAGGTTGGCACCTAAACTTGTAGGCAGACTCCCATGGAGCTCATTGCCTCCAACGCTGAAAAAAATCAAAGATGAAATGTTGTACAAAACTGGAGGGATTGACCCATTTAGCGAATTCTCAGTCACTTGAAATTTTATCAAGTTAGAGAGCCTGCCGAGTTCTTCAGGGATGATTCCTTGTAAATTGTTCAACCCAAGAGAGAGTAAAATAAGAGAAGAAAGGTTCCCAATGGATGAAGGAATAGCTCCACTGAGACTATTGTTAGCGAGAACAAGCTTCTCAAGCTTGGGGAGAGTTTGACCAAGCTCAACAGGGATAGAACCAGTGAACTGGTTGCCAAGCAAGGCGAGAATTCTAAGTTGAGAGCAGTTGGCCAAGTTCACAGGGACCACTCCATGAAGTGCATTGAAGCTGAGGTTGAGATACTGAAGCCGGTGCAGGTGGCCAAACTCCGAGGGGACCTCACCGGAGAATCCATTAATAGAAAGCTCAATTCTTTGGATGAAGCTAAGGTTGGCAATGGAGGGTGATATGAATCCCCCCAAGCCTAACATGGAGAGGTCGAGTGCTGTGACTCTGTGTGGGTGTTTGCGTGAGCATGAGACACCAGTCCAGTTGCAGAAGTGAGTACTCTCATTCCATGAACTGAGAGCTCCAGAGGGATCAGAGGTGACTCCATTCTTGAATGCAAGCAATGCCAAGTGATCATCGGTAATCTTGTTTGCTAACAAGGTGCTGGTGAGCATGGAGCTGAGAAGCACGTAGAAGAAGAACAAGTGAGAGGAACTCATGATGGGCCACTAAATAAGATGTGATAATGTATTAATATGGAGATCGCAGAGATGATGTTTATCATATATATATATATATATATATATATATATATATATAAGCAATGATGATTAATGGAGGTGGTATAGAAGACTTGGAAGTCTTTCTAAAATTAAAAATTAAAAAGCAATGATGATTAATGGAGGTGGTATAGAAGACTTGGAAGTCTTTTTAAAATTAAAAATTAAAAAGCAAAAGACTTGGACGTCAATGATTGGTTGGCAATTATGGGTCAAACAATAATGAAATTGTGGAGCACCGTGGTAAACAAAGTATATGGGTTTACTTCTGTACGGCAAGTTTGTAGGAGGGCTTATTATGCTTTCATGTCTACTTTTTTTTTTTTTTTTTTAGTGGTTAAACCACTATAATTAAAATGCTTGCTTACCAATATGGCTCAACCACTAACGAGTTTGTGGAGCACTTTCTGTGGTAAAGAAAGTTTTTAGGAGTCCAAGTGAACATTTTTTTTTCTTTTTTTCTTTTAAAGTGGAGAAACAACCGTCATTAAAATAAATTATTTAAAAATGTGTCAAATAAGTCAGATATATAAACGGGTATAATTACCAAAATGGTCCCTTTATTTTTCTCTATCTTCTCTTTTAGTTCTTGCTTTTCATTTTGTAACATTTTAGTCTCTCTACTATTTAGATTGGGCCGTCATGTATATAAAAAAATAAAAATAGACGACTTACTTTCCTCAATCTAAATAGTAGGACTTACTTTAGCCAATCTAAATAGTAGGAGGACTAAAATGAGACAAAATAAAAAACAGAGACTAAATAGAAAGAGAAAGAAAAATAGAGGGACCATTTGGATAATTAAACCCATAAACAGGCCACATGAGCATTCCGGAAGATATCTGTTTTTGTTTTGGTATTTTTCTTAACCAAGGTCCATGTGAATATACTTTATAACCAACCGTCATTTTTTTCCTTTTTTCTCAAGTCTTATCTTGTTAGTGTACTATAATCCAAATTTATTATTTATTAATGGTCTAATACTCAATTTAGTTCCTCTATTATACCCAACCGATCCTTTTGGTCCCTCAAATATAATTTGATACCTTTTAGTCCCTCTATTTTCCCGATTGAGAAATGTTAGTCCTATACATATGTCTTTCAGGCCTTTTTGGTCTCTGTATATATGCCTTTAAGGACTGAATTTTTACAATTGTGAAATTAGAGGGATTAAAAAAGCTCAATTTATAATGGAGGGACTAAAAGGGCTGGTTCGATATAATAGAGGGACTAAATTAGGTATTATACCTTTATTAATTGATATGATTTAGAATTTTAAACTTTATAAAATTAGAAGAGTGAAAAATCTAATTGTTTGACTATTTGTTTAATTGATTTATTTCTATTTATTGATTTGTTCGATTTTTTTTTTTTTTTTGATAAATGTTTGACAGTAATTCTCCCAAAATAGCTATTTTTTTACTATTTTATACACACAAAAAAGATTGGATGGGGGTTTGTATAGAAATGTAAGAGGTTTAAGAAAACCCTTGTCATTTCTATAAACTCCGAAGCGTTTTTATTTTGTTTCTTTCATCTTCTACTTTATTTCCCCTTTTGTTTCATGACTTTGGTACCACTATTTTATGAAACACACTATCATATTCTTTGAATCTGTGTTCTTATGAAAAATTATGTTAGTAGAATTTTTTTTTTTTTTTTGACAAAGGCGACGAGCGCTAATCCGTTAGGGGCGGATAACGTGAAGAATGCACGTGCCCTCACATTACAGTCGTGGGGTGTTGAACCTTAGATCTCACATGTCAACAACGCTACGAGGGGCTCCAATACCAATAGGTCAAGAGGCCATTGGTATGTCAGTTGAATTCTTGACCAAAAAACAAAAATTCATTTTAGAATAGCGATGTTGTTCCACTACAATTATTTGTTGACTTTTTTTTATAATTACTTAAATTATTTTTCTCATTTGTCTTTGCTAGGAAAATATCAAAATGATTAATTTGTAAGTATTATTTTAGTTCTATATTTGTTTTATTTAAGGGTAAATTTTCTATTAGTCTGCAGTACTTATTTGATATTATTTTTTCACCCAAAACACACACACCCAAGACACTATTACACTAAACCCCTACACCCCAAGGACCTATAGGTAATTTGGATACTATTCAAGGGACTTATAATTAATTACTAGTTTATTTAACTAGTTATAATTAATTTTATTGAGTGTGTATATTTTTCTAACAATAATATAACTATTATTTTCAATTTTCGGTAAGATCTTATTTCTTTGGTATGTATCAATGGTTTATTAACAATTTTTTTTTAAAAAAAAATTATTCTCATCTTTCTAATGGTAAATTCTAAAAGACCTTGGTTATAGCCCAAGGCAACTTGCTTTAGTAATTATAGGGTTGGGGTTTAATTTTTGTAAGATTTTTTGGGTGATGTGGCAGCCAAAGTAAACCAAGGCCCAAGATATGTTAGAAGGCACCTTTCTGATGCTAATTTTTAATAATAAATATTAAATAATTAGAGTATATATTAATAATTTACATATATAAACGTTTCTATGCATATTATTAATTTTTGCATACAGGATATTGAAAACAAAAGAGGGAACCATGATATATATAAATATACACGTGTTAGTGTCTTGATTGGTAGGATCATTTATCTTGATCCGACCACCGCTCATTTTGGCGCTTGGGCGTGTTTGAAGGATTTCCCGTCTGCGGATGGAAAGATCATCGAAAAAAATAAGCTAGCTTTGTCAATTTTAAATGATTTGGTGGTGCGTTTGGTCCTCCAATAATGGTTGAAATTACGAGCAGATTAAAATTTCCCTAAAATAAGAACCATTAAGTGGGAGGACCAAACGATCATCAAATTATATGAAAATTTACAGGCTAGCTTATTTTTCGATGATCTTCCCATATATATATATATATATATATATATATATATATATAGGGATAAAAGTGGGAAGATGAATGGCGATCATCCAAACAACCACATGGAAGGATCATAAACTATTCTCTACTCGGATCCGGGGTATCTTTCCACTTTGAGGAGCTGCAGTCCACTCTTCTCTTATGGCCAAGGAGCATGGCCGAGGAGCACGGCCGAGGAGCTGCAATCCACTCTTCTCTTATGGCTGAGGAGCTCAGACTACTTTTGGAAAGCCAATCACATGCTGGATTTGGGGGCTGATTTTGTGAATTTAGGAAAAAAAAGAGTGGGATCTTAAATACTTGAAATCTCTTCTTAAAAAGGATGGGTCTTCTCCAAGAAAGGGGGCATCTCTTCATGAAGAACAAAAAGACTCCTCCAACCCAAGAAAAAGACCGGCTACCTCTCCACCTCTAATGCCTTCGCACCCCGGCAAGCTCTAATGCCATCTTCGATGAGCCCAAAGCCCTCATATATCCTCTCTGACAGGTTCCACCGACGAGCATCTCTCTGCGGTCACCACCACCACCACCAAGATGTTCTAAGCCCCCGTCCCCTCCACGCTCATCTTTATCATGTGGAGATCATTGATAAGCTATCTGATTCATTCTTGTAAATCACTCCCTACATAGTGGATTTGCCCTCTTGCAGAACACTGTGGTTTTTCCCGGATTCTGAGGGTTTTCCACGTACATCAGCGTGTCCTTTCACCTTGCTTGGATGCTTGCTCTTTCTTCCTATTTTGCGATCTAGTCCTCGATTAAATACAAATTCAGCGGTTAGAGGAAAAGGAATGCGTGGTAAGGATCGGCAATGGTGGGGCGTGCATGAATCATGGGATCGAGAATCCCATAATCTCTTAACAACGAGGGGATATAGGGAGGGGAACGAATGATTTAAGGTACGCAACTTCACGAGTACACCAACTCTCATCCTCTCAATGCGCTGGCGCATCACTAACTTGAGCGTGGAACATCCCGGGGCCGGGGAAGGATGCGCCCAGCGCTCGCTCTTTACATTTTGAGTCTGAGGTTACAATTGTCCTCTTCCGTAGTCATCAGCGGTCCCAACAAAACAAATAAATTCAAGCTGTTGATTCAGAGGCGGACCCAATCCCAAAGGGAAGTTATGCATTTTGGCGTCAAGCATTTGGCTATCCGTGGGGACTCACGAACAAGCGGACCACAGCTATAAGGAAGTCCAAGCGCAACCGGGGAGTAAGGGAATGGAGGGCTAGTCGAACCTCGAAGGATATGAGAAGCTCCACTCGTCCATGAAGAAACTCCCCAAGTCCCAAAGCACCACCGCTGCTCACCCCGGTAGGAGAGCTCACGGCCAGACGTACTGGCTTTCGAATGGAAGATTGAGGAGCTGACATGAACCATGTAGGTGGTGGAGCATCAAGTAACGTAGGTGACCCTTCCGAGTGTTATTCAGCATCCCTAGGAAAACCGTGATAGATTGGTTACTCGCTCATTCAGACGCCGGGTGAAGTCCCGGTTGAGGAGTAGAAGTGAGATGCCTTCCTCAGATGGCTCGGAATTGTCGCGGTCCCAACGAAGACGCAATTCCTGATGCAAAGCGAGATCCCTGAGAGGAAAAAGAGATGCGACGCCTTCATCCGACAGCTCCGGGTCACCCGGCCAGCGATAGCGGCGTCACTCGTCTCGGGGACCCGTCGTCGATGCGCTTATTTGCGGACAAGGAGAGAGTTATGAGCCATGTACCACATCTGCTTTCCCACGTTCATGCGAGAGATCACGAGGCGGCTCCTTTTCTCGAAAATTTCTCATAGCATGCTTGAAAATTTGGTCACCATTTCATTAGGTGGAGTGCCAATCCATGGACGGTCCATGGTCCCTTCTCAAGAATTGTCTCCATCATCTTCTCGGATGAGCATTGAAACAGAAAGAATCCATTTGCCATGTCTACGATTATGATTTCCCCTAGGAATTCCCACAATCTATTGTAACCATTTCTAACAGCCTTGAGCTGTGGCGTTTTGCCAAGGAATTTGCCATAGAGGCATCCTTTCATCTTTTCTCTCACCCTCTTCACCAAATCCTCATCCAAGGTCACCGTTTGATGCCATTATCCGGTCTAATAGGGGACTTGTCTTGAATATGACCTCCTCCTGCATCGGTTCTCTCCTCGCCACCACATGGGACCAAGTCTTCTAATATCCAACACCACTCACTGGCTTGTCATCTCCCGTACCCCCAGGTTTACCTTCCATTCTAAGTTCCTGATGTGGATTGTGCTTACTCTGTCCCTGTAGTGTTGCCGATGTATGAGCCTTATCTTTCTTTGGAGCTAAAGCCATTTGTGCCTCTTCTCCCTTTTGTTACTTTGTGGTACTCGTTAGCTTGTCCGCCCCTGACGTAGCCATCGTCCCCCCCTGCTATCCTTTCCAGAAGGAAGTCAGGGACAAACACAGGTGTGGAGCCCACTTCAACTTTAACTTAAGCCCTCACATGTATGAGTGGGGGTTCGAATTCGGTTCGTCCAAGAGAACACACACTACATAGGAAACTGGTACCAATAGGTCAAGAGGCCATTGGTAAAGGGTTAAATCTATAACATGGTAAAACAAAAGAGAATCCCCACCTTTTCCTCCAGGAAGAAGCATAGCAAATCAGAACACCGATGTCTTTCTCCTCCATCTCATAGAGGCTATCTAGGTCGACTCCTCTTTCCTCCAGCTTTCGGAGGATCTGAAAGGATACACGTTCGTTGCAAATAAAGAACAACTCACATTTAAAAAAGGGAAATTGCAAAGGGGGATTTTTTTTTGGAAAAGGCAGCCTCATTGGACATCACATCAAACAAAACACTTAGAAAACATTATTCACTATCAAAAAATAGAGAACATTAGGCCTGTGAGTATCCCACGAGCACAATTTGAGGATTACTAGGGACAAACCATCACGTGAGATTCTAGACCTTCCTGCAAGATACACAAGAATCTAAATGTAAAATCCGGTCCAACAAGGGACCTCTATAAGACCATATTTTCTTTTAAACTTCAATAAATAAATGTGGTTTTATCCATTTTTAAAAACAAAATAAAATAAAGAACATAAAAGCACAATGTAGCATATGTGACACAATATATAGTTCTAAAAGACAATGTTTTCAAACCGGACGGGTGGCGGTGGGGCCAAACGGCTAGGAGCAGGGAGCGATCCGGTCCGGGTTTATACCGGTTGGTCACCGGAAGCCAAACCGGTCAAACCTAGGCCCACCCGCCGAACCTGTTGGTTGGATCGGAACCGAGCAGACCCCGACTTTTATTCATGAAGCGCTTGTCCGCCACCTTATCATTTGGCTGCATGCCTCCTCCGATCTCGAGCTCCTACGCCTCCCCGTCTCCGCTATCGGGATTTGCTCCCGGATTCGGATCATTCTCCTACGCCTCCCCGCCACCTCCCTATTCTGGCAGAGGCAGAGTCGGAGGTGGGAGCATGCATCTTCTTCAGAGCACTGCTGCCCCCGAACTCGATCCTTCCCTACTTCCCTTACTACTTCTACAACCCTCCACCTCCCTCCAGGTTCGTTTCCCTCTTTCCTCGCTCCTTCCTCGTTTCATTATTACCCCATTTTCTTCTCCTTTTGTTCTTATTCTTCTAGATCGATCTTGATCTCTTCTTCGAGATTGAGGTGTTCTGAGAATTCTGGTTAATTCCCGGAATGCCCCACATCGCTCCAGCAAGCGGCTGAGAAACCCAGCCGATCATGTGCATGGGAGCCTCCCCTTGTTTATATATATATATATATATATATATGTATATATGACATCATCTGATCAGACCGATTGACCCATGATCCAGTTGTGCGACCGATTTGCTTCCCGGTCTAAGTTTAAAAACATTGCTAAAGATAAACCTAACGAAAATTGATGACCGGAAAATGTTGGCAGGTACCTACAAAATTTGCAAAATTGAGTCATGCTAACCAACACAATGTAAATTTGTACAAAAAGATTTAAGGACATGCCAATAAGGCTGGTGCCACCAAATTGGAAATCTCAACCTGTGCCATATATAGCAGACCAAAGGTCAAGAGGTCGTGGAAAGGCAAAGCTTTAATAATTAAGCTATGTGCTTTACAATTAATGATCCCACAAACAATTTTCAGATGCCATCTCACAAGGACCAATTACTATGGAAATGCAAAAATAGCATAAATTTAAATAAATATTAACACAAGAACTCTTCATACCAGTGATTGTCGTCAAATTAAAATTTTACCAAGTACCTATAAGCCTCAAAGGAAAAATAAGCATTCATCCAGTCATGGAAAAATCACCAAGAACAAATCCAATATGAATCCAATTAATTCCATCATAGAAGCATATGAATTCAACTATAGTTTTTTTTTTTTACAAAGGCGACAAGCATCAACTTCGTCGAGGACAACATAACAAGCGCATGTGCTCTAAATGCTACTTGATGGGTGGGGTGTTGAACCAGGATCTCTTCCAACCAACAACATCTTATGCAAGGGACCCAATACCAATAAGTCAAGAGACCATTGGTGAATCGAACTATAGTTAAGACAGTATCTTAATGATTTCACTATATCATATGGTAACTCATCTCATGCAATTCCATAGACCAAAGGATTGATCTTCATCCTTATAAAAAGCTAATTTGTCATGAGAAGTAATTATAATGCAGTCACCACTTTTGTCAAACTGTGGCTTTCCAGCACGTCCGAAAATCTATAAATTAAAAAAAAAAGCTCAACATAAACAATTACAAAAATATCTAAAAACATCACCATAATATCTAATTTCACCTGCATAACATCAAGCATGCCAAGGTCTTGCCATTCTCCAGCCTTGGGGTTATATAATTGTGTTCCCTAGAGTTAATGCAGACAAAAAAATACACAAATAAAACATAGTTTGATATAACTTCATGAAAACTTTCCAATTAATCATTTAAGGATAGTTATTCATGATTTCTTCTAGAAGCAAACTACTTTTTTTTTTGAAAAAAAGTGGATAAACCACGTTCATTAATATGTGAAAGTTAACACAATGGAGAATTATATAGTTAGAACCACCACGCCACATGGGCCGGCGATTGTAGTTTAGTGTGTGAGGGCCCCATCACCCTGGGTCTTCATCCTCCCTAAGATCGGGGTGCGACGGTATGTCCTCCCCATCACCAGGCCTAGGATCACTCCCCCCTCCTTCAAGAGTATGTGCTAGGCTCCATTTGGATTACTCGATTCTATTGGCATCGACTTACATTTCACGGCATGGATGTAGCCTCCCTTCCAAGATAACATGAGAAAGTCGATCCAGGATAATTCTAGAAAAAGCATAACATTTTCTCTGAAGCATCTTTGGTTTCTTTCACGCCAAATGCTCCAAGTAATACATACATGATCGCCAATTGCCAGGCCGCCTGGTCTCCTTGTGGATCCTGCTCCCTATGGCGCCTCCCCTTGCTCCCCAAAGGTCTTGCAAGCTGCGAGGGGTCCAATTGATCCCGAAGAGTAAACAGTAGTGCCCCCATATCTTTTGTGCAACCGGGCACATGACAAGGAGATGTTCGACTGATTCTGCATGTTCCGCACAGAGGTGACACTGTGTATCCCCTCCCTCCATCCTAAGCAGCAAAATTGTGCGGCGTAAGTAGTTGTTGTCCCATGCCCGGCCATGCAAATAAGCTTGATCTTGGTTGGGCATGCTACTCACCATATATAGTTCTGAGGCATCTCGGTGCATGCGTCTATCAAGAGCGTGTAGAGGGATTTCCAGCAGAAGTGCACTTGGTTGCCAGTATCTTTCATCCTCCCCCTCCTCCAGAGTTAGGCCGAGGTTGGCCAATATGCTGTCTAGGGCCTTGGTCTCCTCTTGTGTGAGAGGTCCCTCCCTCAAGAGTGGAATCTAGTTCTGCCATCGTTGCCTTGCTTGTGAAACTGTGGTGGCTGGGTCACGGATCATCAGTTCCAACGTGCCCACCGTTACAATCGGTGCCCTACCATTGTACCACCTATCATGCCAAAAGTTGGTGGTGTCCCCCCGCTCGACTCTAACATGGATCATTCGGCTCGATTGATGCTTGACCCAATCCTTGGCGATGGGAGGACCGTCGAGGTGGTTTCATATAGGGATTAATATAGGAATTAGGAAGTATGATTGCTTGATCACCACGAGGCATATACGGCCTTGCTTGCCATTTAACATACGCCACCACCATTTTACCCAACATGGCTGCAGTAGGCCTCACGTAGATCAAGGATTCCCCAACCCCTGCTCCTTGGAGTGCATAATCGCTTCAATTTACTAACTGTATTTACTCTTTTTGCATATCCAGGCCCTTGCCAAAGAAGTCCGTCGGAGTGCATAGATCACGATGGATAACCCATTCCGGGAACTTGTAGATCGCCAACGGTAGTTAGGAATGGTAGGTGACCTTGAGTTGATCAAGGTAGTTCTTCCCAAGTGATTGTAATCGGCCTTGCCAGCGCCCGATCACATTCTTGATTTTGTTAATGAGCTTCTCCCAATCCTCCTTCTTTGGCTTGGTCCCTAAAATCGAATTCCCAAGTATGTGATCTGCGGCCCGATTCCGCTGCGATTGAAAATGCTTGTCGGCAATTGGGAGTGGGCATTTCGTTGTCGGGACTTGCATAGTTTTGTGGTAGTTGATCTGCTTGATCGAGAGAGCCCCTAAAATAGATAGAAGACTAATTTTAGGGTGCGAGATATTCCACCTTTGAGCATAGCACCGATGAAGTCATGCGACATATTGTATTGATGTAATCTCCTCCCGATTCCCACAATGGGCCTTTGAGAGCAGTTGGCGTGATTGGCCTTTTGTAGTAACATCTGAGAATACATCTGCGTGATGACAAGCGAGGAGAGGGAAGAGGATCCACGCCTTAATCCGCTTTTATCTCTCACATAGCCCTTCGGTGTCAATTAACAAGGATCCTGAACTTTGCCGTCAGGAAGATCATACGTATCCTATAGAATCCATGCAGGGCCGAAGACTGCGGCTTTGAGAACCTCTAATAGAAAATCAGGTCAATCATATCGAAGGCCTTCTCGAAATCCACCTTTAGTAAGACACCCCCTGTCTGCTCCTTTTCATGATGTTGATAAGCTCCTCCACAGCCACAATATTATCCTAGATGCTCCTCCACTTGATGAAGGCCGTTTGTGATTCGTCAATCAGCTCCTGCATCAGAGGTTGCAGTCTGTTGGCAAGCACTTTAGTGATGATCTTCATGGAGCAATTAATTAGACTAATAGGTCGATAGTCCTTAATCTCTCGTGGAGCCTCTGTTTTGGGGATGAGAACGATATGAGTCCAATTGAGTCGTTCTAATTGTGCTTCCCTCGCAAGGAGCTCCTCAAATATCAAGTCTACCTTCATGAATTCCCAGCCATGCTGGTAAATACTCATAGGGTATCCATTCGGGTTCGAGGCCTTTATGCGGGTTTAGTTCGTTTATGGCCTTGGGACCTCATCAAGGTGAGCGACTCTTCTAATCGGCTCAGGTCCACTTGAGGTTGTTCCAGAATAACTACTCCTTTGTTGGTGTTATACACGATCTCCTAGTACTACCCAACAAATCTTTGAAATGGGAGGAGAAGGCGCCAATGATTTGTTCCATATTGTTGAGTGTAGACCCCCGGTGCTCCAGTTGATGGATCCAGTTCCTGCACTTACGCTGGTTCGCAATTGCATGGAAAAATTTTGTGAAAAAATGGTTAACTCTTTCCCCAAACATTCACATATGCATGCGAGTAATGCAAATACAAGGATAAAAAATCTTGAGAAAGGAAGTTGGTGTCTTAGCGTTGTATTTATGTGTGTATCGGCATCCATAAACCAAAAGAATTTATATTTGTTAGAAATTTGGACTCGAGAAAATCTAGATCATCTTTATATGAAAAATATGGTCTTCTAAATTGAAACCAAAAATCCTTAAGGTGCAAACAAAAAATAACTTATTTGAAAAAGACAAGTAAATCAAAAGAAAAATCTGGTTAACTATAAGGTGCAGCTATGGGACGAGTCTGGCGAAGAAGGGTGGAACCAACGGAGCACGAGGAAGCGAGGAGGCATGAGTGCGGGGACGAGGAACCTTTGCCGCAGGCGATCATCCCGAGAGAGGAAGCACGGCGACAGCGTGATGAGCAGCTTGACGGAGGAGAAACACGATCTCCACGGCTTCGGCGGGGAGACCTTTGCGAAGGCGGAAGATGCAACTGAACGAAGCCGAAGAAGTCCATCCTTCGTGGAGATACTGACCGGGCGGGCAGAGACCTCAAGAACCGATGCTCGACACACAGAGAAATACCTGGAAGACCCAGCGGGAGGCGATCCACGAGGCTCTCAAAGCGAAGGAACCTTGGAAGGAGGTCCGGCCGAAGAAGAAGCGAGAACGCGCCTCCGGCCAGGAGAGAGGCTGGAAAATTTTTCAAACATCACAACCACCCGGTGGCGCGCCGCTCTCTCCAGGGAAAGGCGCACACCACGGTGGAGTGGTGGGGTTTTGCGAGGAAGATGCGGCGGCTGGACACTTGATGAGAGAGTCGCGAGGCGCTTGGAGGTCTGCGCGGCTACTTGGCAGCCAGGCCGTGGGGAAAGAATTGCCCATTGTCACCGTCGGGTTGGGAACTATCCGGCTTGGCGGCGGAGGCGAGCGGTGAAGAAGCCTGGGAAAGCAAAGGGAATGGAACCCCGGAAGGGCACGGATCTCTCTAGGGCCGAGAGCCACAATGGCGACCGGAGGAGAGATCCAGAAATCCCACCACCGGACATGGCAGGGAGCCATCATGTTTCCATGTCCGTGGACTCCACCTTAATGGCGGAGAGAGAGGTGCTCCGTCGATATTCTGTTGCGACGGTGGTGAAGACCCTGAAGGGACTAGGAGGCTCCGCGAAGGTGACCGCAGCGGCAGCTGAACTATTTGAACATGGGCTGAACTGGTCATCCGAACTCTACGATGATGGACGCATCTTGATCCACTGTCCTTCAGAGGCGGTCGCCAGGTAGCTGGAGAAAAGAAAGGAGATTACCTTCCCTGAGTTCATTGTCCGCTTTGAACCATGGTCAATGGACATCGACCCATCCGAGAAGATCAACGACGAGATCCGGTGGATCACCGGCGAGGGTCTCCCCACATTTGGAAGGAAAATAGACACGTCGCGGAATACTTAAGCCTATCGGTGAGCTTGTCCATCTCGCCGTTAATAGACCGCGCCCCATCGGCCACTTTTGTGCGATGCTGAGGATCCGCCGAGGGAAAACATTCCCGACCACCATCAACGTCACCATCCTTCGGCGAAAATACTTGGTGAAGGTGGCACTGGAGTCCGGCCAAACCCCATTACCCTGGATCCCGGCGCCGGAGAGAAACAAAAAAGACAGTACCCAGGCTGAAGACAATGACCGACGGCGAAAGGACCAGGCTGAAGACGATGAGCGGAGGAGAAAGGGGAAGCTTCCCGTCGGACCAGAGGTCCGCGACCGCGAGACACCCATGGATGGAGCACCGCTCGAGAAGTACGGAGGCCTTTTTGAACACGCTACCTGCAGCGGAGCAGAGCGCAGGGTACGGCGACGGAGTAGGGATGATCGCGACAAACGCGATGAAATCCCATACGAAGGCATGGGTGCGGACGATCACCAAAAGAACGGCTCAGATGGCAATAGGTTTTGCCACGTGGCCATGAAGACAACCTCGGATGGGCACACAATTTCAACTCCAAGGCTTCAGTTGGGAACGCAACCCATGTGTGGAGAAGCAAAAAGGAAAGGCCACGTGCCAAATGCACAAACACTTACCTCTTTAATCAGAGAGAGACCGGTTGACTACCATGATGATCCAACGGCCAGCAAAAGTCCTCATGGACATGTGGATCAATCTAGATCAAATAAGTTGATAAATCTCCAACAACCTTATCAGAAAGATTCTAAAATATCTAGCAACATGGCTCAATGTGAAGTGGGTGACCAACTCTTATCTCAACATGCAGTCTGAAGACACAAAGCCGAAGGATGCTGATGATGACTCTGATGAAGACTATTTGGACCCAGTCTTGGAAAGACAAATTGAACTCGAATTTGATGCATTGTGGAATTCCCAATGGGAAGGAGATGAAGGCCCAAACAATGAACCCACAGGAGAAGAGCCAAATAGAAACATCCTCACAAGCCCCTCTGGCTGACACCATTTCCGGACCCACGAGGGGACCCATGCTACGGAATGGCCAAGCCCAAGTTTACAAAGCCCATTATGCGGCCAGAAAGATGATAACATAACTCACAACCAGCTTGACACACCAATTTCAACAAAGAGACCAAATACACAGGCCCACTGCCCGGTCAACTCTAGTGGGCAAGAGATCATCATACCTGGCCCGCTATCGGATATAGACATATCCAATCATACTTGGAGATTCATACAAGGCTATTGGAACTTTATGGAAAACTCAGTTTGGGAGGAATTATCTGCAAGCTTCGAACCTGCGGGAGAAGGAAATCAAAAGGATGCGCTCTGGGGAGAACCCATGCTTGGTAAAAGGAAAGAGCCCGCTCAGAACGAACCAGGTGGCACCCCAAGGAAGCGATCGGGGCAAGCGGAAGGACGAGAAAGCCGGCGGCCAAGACTTCGAGAAGGAAGGATATATAAGCTTCAAACACTTCCAAGAGGAAGCTTCAAATGAAAGGTGATACTCTTACCTATAACCCTATCTCCTAACTATATGTGATTGGCGGAGGACGAGAGATCTCTCCTTAGCTTGATACTCTCAAGGTAGGGATAGACCTTGGCGCATCGAGGAAAGAACAAAAAGGCCTCCTACATGGACCACATAAGGGGAGATGGAGAAGAGGCGAGGAGGAGGAGGGAAGGGAATCGGCTAGGACTACACCTCCCTTAACCCACGAACATCCCGGGCCAACACATGTTTCCCAATGAAAGTCATTTCTTGGAACGTGAGAGGACTGGGTAAGAGGAAGAAACGTTCCCTGGTGCGAGACCTCCTATCCATCCACAAAGCAGACATATGCTGCCTCCAAGAAACCAAGTTGGAGTGTATGCGGCAGCGGCACACGGAGAACCATCCGGAGGAGCGTGATTCGATAAACCGCACGTGAATCTTCGGCGGCAAACACAAGAGGAGGATGTTGTATGGGTTGGAGCGGCTCAAACTTCAACCTCAAGTGTAACACCCGCGAGGCGTCTGCAGCGGTGACGGTCATTCTAACTACAAAGGAGAATCGGAAACCTCAGAATGATAACTAACGTCTATGCCCCATGTAATCCGACCACGAAAAAGTCTACATTTGGAGCGAACTTCGGAGAAATCGGGGAATATGGGATAGTCCATGGGCTGATACGTGGCGACTTTAATACCACTTTCGAGGAGAGGCGAAACCACCTCCCTCTTCACACGGGACAAGAGAAAGGGAAGAATTCGAGAGGATGATACAAGATCTCCTTCTCGTTGACCCCCCTCTCTTGGGAAGAAGATATACATGGACCAATGGTGAGAATGCTGGCCTTTGCTAGGCTAGATAGATTCCTCTTACTTGTCCACCGAATGGGTCTTGGCATATCCACGCATATAGCAAGCGACTACGCTTGAATCACGTTAGGACCGTACCCCATTTGTTTAGAATGTGGGATACATTACCCCCACCCATCCCCATTCCTCTTTAATAGAGGTGGGCCAAGGAAGAAAGGCTTGGGAGAGGATCAAGATGAGCTGGCGGGAGCACACACTAAGGGGTGGCCAGTAGCGTATATGTAGTGGCCAAAAAGCTAAAAGCTCACCAAGGACATGCTAATCCATTTGGAAGAAAGAAACCCTAAATCGAGAAGATGGAGAAAGAGGGCCATCCTCGAAGCCATTAAAAGCACTAGATCAATATAAAAGAAACAAGAAGCCTCTCGAGGAAGGAATTAAACCGAGGCGAGCCACAAAGGAGAGTTGAGGAGTTATTTACGAGGAAGAGAGTTCTTGGAGCGAGAGATCACGGATTAGCGGCTACAACAAGGCGTCGAGAACACTAAATTTTTCCACACCATCGCCCGACCCGGAGAAGGAGCATAAGCGAGGATTAATCGGCTCGAGGTTGGCGGCGAGCATTATGGACCCTACAAGAATTGTGAAGCCATCTCGGGAACCCGACTTCTTTCTGCATTTGGAACCCGAGCGGAGATGAGGTACAAAACCTCACAGGGATCGCTTTGTTGCGCACATAGGCAGGGTGTGAATGCGGACCATCTGGAGGAGCCGTTAGGGAGGATGAAATCGGTCGAGCAATTCTGGGCTGGGCGCGGACAAGGCCCCAGGGCCAGATGGATTCCCTATGACCTTCTACCAACAAGGGTGGAATATCATAAAGGAAGATATCCTGAAACTCTTTAACGACTTCTATAGCGGCACCGCCAATCTGGAATGCCTCAACTGGGCACACATCCTCTTGATCCCGAAACACGACTCTCCAGAAGCTATACGAGATTACAGGCCAATCAGTTTGATCAACTGTTCCATCAAGATCATCTCAAAAGTATTAGCTAACAGACTTAAAGAAGTATTGGGAGACCTAGTGGACGAATCCCAAACAACATTCATCCAGGGAAGGCTTATACATGATAACATTATTGCAGCGGAAGAAATAATCCACAAAATGAAGGGTAGTAATAGTAATGGGACCCTCATCAAGATAGACTTGGAAAAAGCCTTCGATATGGTCGATTGGAGTATCTCATGGAAATTCTACAAGCCAGGGGGTTCGGACCAAAATGGTTGACATGGATAACTCCCTACTCACCTCATCTAAAGCGCAGTTCCTAATCAATGGAACACCAGTGGGTTATGTAAGAAATAAAAGAGGACTAAGACAAGGCGACCCCCTATCCCCATTACTCTTCGTACTAGCCATGGACGTGCTACCTACGATGCTCTAAGAAGCCGTCAGATCCAACATCTACCGAGGGATCCCAATTGGGCCTAATGGGGAAACAACCGTCACATCTTTACAATATGCTGATGACATACTAATTTTCTGCACGGGAGGACCAGAAGAAGCCCGACTATTGAAACTCATTTTTTACCTATTCGAGGGGCTATCGGGGCTAAGGATTAATTATACAAAAAGTGTTATCATCCCTATCAAGGCATCAGAACAATACATACAAGACCTGCATACATATCTTGAAGCGTACAAAGAGCGGTTTGCGAGTGAAGATGCACAGGGATCCCGGCTGTAGAGGGCGGGCCAAGGAGGCGAGAGAATTTGGAATATTCACGATAGAAAAAATCAGGAGCAAGGCAGGGGACTGGAAGGGAAGCTGCTCTCATTAGGGGGCCGCCTCACACTCCTCAACTCAGTTATCTCCACAATACCAATCCACTGGATGTCAGCATACCGCCTCCCGGACTGGGTCATCCAAAAAATAGATACAATCAGGAAAGAATTTCTATGGAGAGGAGTAGACAATGAAAAGAAAGGCTACCATCTTGTCAAATGGGACAGAATATGTAGGCCCAAAGAAAATGGTGGATGGGGCATCTTGAATCTCAGAGACTTTAATGGGGCCTTACTAGGGAAGTGGTGGTGGCGGATACTCACTGGCGGGACAGGAATCTGCCAGAAAATCCTCCAGGACGTTTACTCCAGAAGAGGGTACATTGACCCCCACAAACCACTGTCAAACAGAGCCTCCCCCACTACGGAAGGCATTTACTTGTGAAGCTCCACCAAACTTCTGGCAAATATGTCCGAGTCCAGCCTTGGGGATGGGCCGAAACCATCAACCTCTGGATGGACAACTGGTGGGAAGGACTCGCACTATGCAACATCTACCCAGGCCTACAAGAACTATCAATAAGAAAGCATCTAACCATCCAGGAAGCAAGACTCCAACTTCTGAGGGGCAACCAGATCCTTAAAGTAGGACCACTCAATAATGGGGAACAAGTGGGCCTAGAGTTGATTAAACAAGCCATTTTGCATCCAACCCCTATTAGGGATTCACGGGAATGGAAACTCACTACAAACAAAACTTTCTCGGTAAAATCCTTGTATCATTTCAGAATCGATGGAGGTGACCTAAGAAAGCAGTTACAGGAAACAACCACCCCTAAAGATCAAAGCTGTTAAGCTTGGTTGGCAAAGGAAGATAGGCTCCTAACTCTTGACAACTTACACAAGCTGGCGGAGAGACGAGCGAGATGCTATCTATGTGACAGCGGAGGGAGGAATGCATGTAACACATTTGTTGGTCTCATGCCCATTACGTGGTGCAAATGCGGAACCATTTTGGGAACCTATTTGGGTTAAGAGGAAATGGCCTAGAGCATGCCCTCACCCGGGAATTAGGCGACCTTCTCTGGGGGTGGACAATACCCTCTGAGGAGGCTGGGATCTTCTAGTGATGGCAATCGCGCAGGTGTCTGGGGTGAAAGGAATGAAGCGATGCTTCCAAGACAAACAAGCGTTTGTTTAAGAATTATCCGTGATATTGCTTTCCTCACTATCTCTTGGTTGAATCACGGCTCCCACCCAGCGGCTAAAAGCTGGAAGCGGCGGGGAGCACAGTAAAGCTTTGACCTTAGATTCACCTCTGAAACACGGGTAGGGATGAAGGCGGGGAGGCGATGCGTTGAGGGCGATCCACCTCCACCGGGGCACACCCTCGCATCCAGTCTAAACAAGAAGATGGAAAAGAGGAGGCAACAGCTCGGGCAGTGGAGAATATTATACTTTGTTATGCTTATCTTTCTCCCCCTCTGTTTTCGAGCAATGTAACAAACTCCTTTTATGCTAATTATTAAATAAAATGTGGTTTATCCACTTTATCAAAAAAAGAAAAAGAAAAAGACAAGTATATCACCAATATAAACTAATTATAAAACTTACTCAGCTGAAAGTGTGCCAATATTGATGATTAATTCATTTTTAAACAACACCAGCAAAGTTTACAGAGATTTGTGCGAAGTTTTTTTTTAACATATAATTTCTGAAGGATTAAATACATTTTATTGCAAAGTTTACCAGCATCCTTTGCAGTTTTCCCAGTATTTTGCGTGAATGAACAAAAACCATAGCTTGATGTCCTTGCTTTAATGAATCTAAAACCTGTTAAGAATGAAAATAAGAATTCAAAGGTGAAATCTTTCATAGATTAGAGTACAAATAAATGGCAATGTATTTTTAAGCACGAGGAAATTGAGTTGTAAAGATTAATTCTTTTCGCATAGTCCTTCTCAGTAATGCCAATGTATTGTTAAGCAAGAGGAACTGGGACGATGGCTTTCGAGGTCAAAAGAGCGACTCCGTCTCAAGATTTTTGACAATGATAAAGACCGTCGAGGAGGGGCGCTTGCGGCGGCAGCGTCGCTGGCCTTACCATCACCGCTAGCAAAGAGAAGCGCCGAACCAGCGCGCGCCGTCTGGATTACCATGAAGTCAGCAATGAGGCCAGCGCCTGAGGGAGCCGATGCCGATAGACACGATGCGGACCACGTCTCCGAAGATTAACTCGCCCGCTAAAGAAGTTTAATGCAAGCTTAGTCATCAACAAGCAAATTATAGACTGGAGGAGAAAAAATTGCCTACATGTATAAAACTCTAATAAGTATAACACAAAGGCACTTTCCAGATCCTGAAAGACTAAAACTCTCTCTAAAAGAAAATAAAACCGCTTAAAGGTAATTGGGCAGAGTAAAAAGGATACATGGTTTTTTTTTTCTCATAGGCTACCAACATATTATTGCACAAACTTTTACAAATAAGTATATATGAGTACATACATACATATTTCTTTCCATTTCCAATAACCTC